>JASCZW010001077.1:0-146457 GCA_034211315.2 Aedes japonicus | reverse complement strand
GTCGAAACTATATTTCGGATGTAAGATATATTATCACATTTTATGTTATTGTTATCAATTAATTTAATCTCATTTTCACCATAAAACCTCTACATTAACACATATTGTTAATGTTTACCATATTGTCATTGAAAGGTTTATTATTGTCTGCACTCGGTCTGGATTATATACCAACTGTTTGAGATAGAGTACAGCAAAACATTTATTCGTGAAAATTGTAATTTTTTTATGGTAACCTAACTTAACCGCCTATTCAGCATATTGTTATTTGGCCTTTTACCATCTGACTTATTGTTAAAACTATATAGGAGATTGTTAGTTTATAGTTATCAACTATAACGGTAAATGTCGTAACGATAACGGAAACGGTCGTGAACAATATGGTAAATGGCCCAGGACTGGTTTGTGATTATGCGGGATGTTATTAAATAAACAGCATTTTCAGCTTTGTAGCAACTTCTTCGGAAGTTCGCTAACAGGAATCAGTGGTTTCCTTAATGATAATCACAACAGTTTGTGTGAAGCTTAAATATTTAAATATTAGCACCGATTTCCGATTTGAACCGATTTACACCACAAATAAGGATGCTATTGGGGCAACTCACAAATTGTGATGGTAGTTTTTCATTAAAACAAGGTAATTTAAATTAAAGCACAAGAGCCAATTGAGATCAGTTTACACCAATAGTACAGACGCTGGTGCAGCCACTCACAATAGTGATTGGCTGGTTCCTAAATACGTGGCCCAGCGAGTTTGGCGAACGAATAATATGGATCACAATTAAATATGATCCCCACCACCCGCCCACCACACCCGGCGAATCAACACATCTCACCTGAAAGCAGCCTTATTTTATTGTTCACTCGATCACTCGTGCCACCGAACAATAGGACAACAAAACATTGCGCAACACACCCTCGACACAACTGTTCACAACCGATGCCCGTCGCAGGTTCCTTGATTTTCGCAAACTGTCGACTTGCACAACTACAGTCTAAAAACCATTTCACAACTGAAACCGATATCTGCAATAGGCAAGTTGAACGTCCCAAAGAGTAATCTACGCTTTGAATCACGATTGAAGGATTTTGCGAAATAAGCGCCCCAGAAGCATTCCGCGCCTATTGTTAACTTTATGCTTCTATTGATTTCAAGCTCATCTGTATAGCACCAACCGGGGAGACTTGGTTCTATACCCAATGCTTTCCTTATCTCCAATCCGCTCAACAAATCGCAATGTTTTGTGATATAGTGGGCAGAATATTATAATTTGAGATAATTCAATACAGACGTCTTCCAAACTTGGAAGATCGACAGGTGATCGGTGTGTAACCACCTGGTACCTCATAGCAAGATGCTTAGAGGCGGACCGAAAGAGTTGTTGTGCTACCTCACCCAAGAAGCAATAAAGGGACTTCAAGAAGTAAATATCGGAGAAGTATTTAGCCATCTGAAAAATAAAGCCTAGAGCTCTGGACGCCTTGTCCATGATGTGCGAGATGTGAAGCTTGTACGCCAACTGAGAATCCAGAGGAAATATTCTGTTGAACATCGGTAAACATATACACATTCATTTTGCTTTTTTCAGAGACACTTCCAAAGTAAACAATTTTTCATCCGAAAAAAATATGTTGTGACCTGGGCGCGTCTTATGCCTTGTTCAGACTATAGAGTTATAACATGTTGTAAGCCTATTTTGATGACGCATTTCTTGTTGAAATTATTTGACATTCGTTATAACACTTTGGAAGTGTCTCTGAAAAAAGCAAAATGAATGTGTATATGTTTACCGATGTTCAACAGAATATTTCCTCTGCAACAAGGCTCTCAATTATAAAAGTGCACACACAGTTTTGAACAGACAATAAGCAATAAGCTGGAAATGTCAGTTAATAGATCAGAAGCCTCTCTGTAAAAGATAGTCCTGTTCATAGAATTTCTCAACGTCAGAGCCAAATAACCAATGGGTGTCAGAGAAATTTGTGATTTATTTGACAAAATAGTTGCTGTTTTTAGCAAGTATGCAGCGCTGAATAACACTCTAACACTTAATTGGATAAGGTTTCTCTCTGGCGCTTGCTTCTGCAATATTTTGGAATTACATTTCTAGATACTTTGTGACAGTGTAGTAAAATATTAGTGTAGATTTAAATCCTCGTCCGACCCTATGGGGCTCCTGCTTCGATCTCACTCGCTGGTACGTCTGGTTCTTCGTCATTGTAGATGTTCTCCGCCATTTGCCAGACCTGCATGATATTATCTTCTGACACCGAACAAATGACCCACGGTTCGTTGGGATTCCATGAGAAATCGGAAATCTTGGCCGTATGACCACCGTGGATGAAGAGGAGCTCCGGAGGTCCATCTTCAGTATCTTCGGCGCTCTGTTCTTCACCAATTTTGGATAAATCCCATACGTGCAACCGCCGATCGGTTCCCGACGATGCCAGGATGGTTTCGTTATGCGGAGACCACTGTACTTGGAAAATTTCGTCCTTGTGCGATTCGAATGAATGTAGCTTGAGCTTTAGATTGCGGAGATCCCAAAGGGCAACGGTTTTGTCAGCAGAACCGGTGGCCAAGATAAACTCCGAATATGGATTGAAACTAAGACAATTCACCTCGGCGGTGTGTGCATCAACTGTATGTGAAGGTTTAGACGTATTGTTACAACGGGTATCCCAGATCATCAGTTTCTGATCGTCTGCAACGGATCCGAATAGTGATTCGTGTAGAAGATGCCATGCAACATCTTCAACGACAGCCGTATGTCCGGTGAAAATGTTTTTGGCATCGATAATTCGATGTTCCTTAGGAGTTGCATTGATATCCCACAAGCAAATTGTATGATCATCACTAGCTGACAGTAAATATCCGTTAAGGTTAGGATTCCACGACAATCCGTAGCCCTCCTTCTGGTGACCACGCAAACGAAGATCCGGATGACATTCGCCACTTGGTTCCGGTTTGCTCGGATGTTTCGTGTAATCAAACACCAGCACATCACTGGATGGTGTTTTAGTGGCGATGACACAAGGATTTTGCGGCATATACCTAGCCCGGTTAACCTCTCCTTCGTGATTAATTTTAATCTCAATCTCAATCTTACCGGACACGGAACCGAACCCTCCGAATTCTCCTTTTTCATTGTCGTAGTGACTTGCATCAAACTGAGCATCCTCATTAGGCAGCTGTACACTGGCAATCAGCAGGTGGTTCTGTTCGTCTGATGTATGAGTTCCTAGTATTAACCGATGAACGGAGTAATCCTTGCCCTCCGGTTTGGTTACGTCCGGTAACCATTGGGCCGTTAGGGAAGGCCATTCGAGGGCATGAGTCATGACCAAATCGTATAGGAATGGAGTATTCTTCTTCCAAACCTTATATTCTTCGTTAATGACGCGCTCTTCTACGGCGTCATCGAATGCTTCAGCTGTAAAATAAAGATAATAATTGCACAAAAAAGAACCGAATCATTACCAAATAGGAAATTTACCTCCATCGCCGCGATCACCCATTTCTGCTGAACCTTCTACCTGGTTTCCAGTAAAGCAATCACCCGCCAAATCGTTGAGCTTGCAGATGGGTAGAAAATTTCCTCTTGCCGCACTTTCCGCTGTCACTCCACTAGAAGATTGCCACAGACACGCTTGTAAATTCGAAACTTATATTTGTAATTCTGCTGCGAGAAAAGTAATATCCTCGTCTAAATTAACGTCATCAAACTTTACAACACTTAATTTCCACTTAAATCGTAACTTTAGCCACAATTTACAACAAATTCAGCCAATAATTACGAAAATTTACTGACCTACACAAATTGCCACTGCAACCATCCGAGACTCGGCGCTTCTTTTGTGCAAAATGCCGCACGATGGCTGCGTACGTGCATCAATGGCGAATGAAAATTGTCGGGCCATTTTCTGTTCTGACGTTTGTCGAGACAAACAACTGGAGCAATATCAGGAAAAGGCACAACAGCATTTATAAAGAATGCCCCCTCGGAAATAAAGATAATGACATTATATGTATTTATTTATTTAATATTTACATTGTATCCTGAAATAAAGTCTTACACACTAAGTTATTTTTACCGGGCTCAGTTAAAAAATAACCGATTTTTCAACAGCTGAGCTCTCGGTGGTCACCTCGATAATCAATTTCAACTACCGATTCCTCGGTACTACATACACACTTAATCACAGCTTCTCTGTTCGGTAATTGTTTGTGCAGTTGTTGCACCGTAAAACGCAAAAATTTCCGTACAGCCAGTATTGAATAAAACACAACCGTTGTTCAGTAACTTTTGCCACAATCAACTGACTACGGTAACAACGAGTACCGAATTTACCGTAAAATAAAATGTTTACGGTGCGTGTTGATATTTCCGAGGATATTTCAGTAAAAGGAATTACCGATTAATGTGCACATTTTATTTTGTACTAAACAGTCAGTAAACATCTTAACCTGCTTGACATGCCATTTCCTTCATGCAATTTCTTGATGCGCTCACGATGCTATCGGTATTATTAAAAAATTGAAGTCAATAATTTTATTGTAAGTGATATTTCCCATTGAATTTGCTTATCTCTGGATGCATCTTTAATACAAAAAAGACTGGAGCTATAATGCATTGCCTTCTTTTAAGCATTTCGCGGCAGAAGTAAACATGGACTCGAACTCCCCTGCCAAGCTGCAGCAGTGAATTTTGCTGGCTTGGAGGCCGCTTGCGCCAACTTTGTTAAGCTCTTTTGCTTGGATAAGACTTGTGTCAGTTCCAATAAATGCTTGTGCGCTGCTAAAAAAATGAAAAACTTTTTACACAACTTGAATATAATACTGTTCTAATTTCATTTCGGGGTTTTCGCCACACAGCAAAAAAAGTTGTTGAATATTACACAGAATCAGATGCACATAGGTCATTCCATCGGTTGTGTAATGTTAGGTTGTCTCGATGTACAAAATAAAATGATGCATTGCTTACCGATGTAATTTGGTCGATGTAAACGAGACCACGGACAGAAATGATGCATGATTGATATAACTTTTGCCATAGTTATCCCAAGCTTCGAAGATATTCTTGACATAGTTAATTTAAATGGTTGTTTGAAAATGATTTGATGTTTACATCAAGCATATATTTCATTTGAATCAACGTTATTGAACATCAACCATTAAATGCTTAAATCAAGCATACATGTCATTATTTGAATCCGTGTTTATCGTTGAATCACTCATATTGGAAGGTTAAATAGGGCATATAGCAGCTCTACTGAGCCTCGTGGCTGCCATCCGAACTCTACGACAAAGCGAAGGAAAAAAAATAACATGGCGGCGGCAGATCACTCGGTTGACTTGGACGACGACCTGGTTGAAGAGTTTTATGTTGACGAAGAAGTGGTAGAATTATTGAAATCGTTTGGATTATCCGCGGCGGGCATCGAAGAGTTTGTAGGTATGTAAGCAAATTGTAACTATTCTTTAAAGTAGTTTTAATGAATTTTGATTTCAGCTAACGGGTACGACATTAATGCGCTACAATTAATCGAGCGTGAAGAAGTCGAATTTGCTGTCCACTCCTAGGGTCGCATGTGGATAAGAATTATATTTCCAATTTTTAAACATTGTTATGTGTTGTTTAATTTCGTAATATCCAAAGAATATGTGCTAATTGAGTGAACGTTCCTATAATGGTGGTTTTTTTAGTGCAAAATTTTCCAATTAGAACATATTGCACTAAAATACCACCATTATAGGAACTTTTATCGTAAATTTAACGATTTTTTTGATTTTTGGAACCAACCATAACATCATTTGAACGAATCTCTGTGTATGCTTAAACCAACCATCCGATACCATTAGTTCAACCCTCAAAATAAGGTCAAATTAAACATAAACATTATTGAATTTATCAGGAGAATCAGAGAGCTGTCAAATCATCAACAATGAATATTGTTGATGTTAGCATAATATGGTTGATTCAACCCTATTTCATGCTCTAATTAGATCATCAATTATGTTTAATTGAAGCTGCCATTATTCTTCGATCTATTGTATTATGCGTGAAACAATCTCAAAAAAGTATTATATAAAAGTCAATGCACAAATATGCTTGATCGGGACCGGAATATTATTGATATGACTTTATTTTTTTCTCCAACGTTCCTCATCGAGACAACGTGAATCATCACGACGTACTACCAACAATCAATATGTAACTAGCGATTTGAAATTGGTTCACTGTTGTAGAACCCCTTGGTCCGAATTACACCTTGAAGCCAGCACCTTGTTATACATATTTGCGTATTTGTTTTGATTTGCTGTGTTATTTTGACAGAGAATTTGAGAGTGTGTTCATGTGAGTTCATTATAAGGGGTGCATTATTGAGCTTGGGACCGAGCTTGGGACGATGATCTAGTACTGACTGAGCCAAGAAAAAAATCGTTTTTGTATGGGACCTACTGGTCTTAGAGTTAGTGTATGGTACTACGTAGTCACGACGTAAAGTGAGCAATGTAATTTTTTTAGTGAAAATGAATTTTTCGGATATTGTTCAATGAAAAAAAAAGAGTTACAGTGGTAATTAAAACAAGATGATATTTTAATAAGTATAGTCCAGAGTACCCCTATCGTAACGTCATCATTCCACACCCCTCCACAAATCCCCCTTAATCCAACCTACCATCTGAAAATCATCCAGGATTCCCTGGGGTGTGCTTCCGGCCAACACCTTCGAACAGATAAAGTCGACCAACGTTGGTTCCGGCTCGCCAATGTACCGTTAAGTACCCTAATTCTGCGCAGCGCCTAATTATGCGCATTTTGCCAAAATTTTGCAGTGAATTGCAAGATTCTCATACTTAATATTTAATCTCATACACAAGAGAACAACATCTATTGACATGTAGAACTAAATTCCAAGAATATTCAACTAAATATTAGTTCGAAATGTTTTAAAATGCGCAGAATTAGGGCCTTAAGTGCGCAGAATATGGAAACTTCATGGTACTCGATAATCTTCTTGTTGATCCACGGCCGAATCTTCTTCTCAATGGTACTATCGATTTCATTCCAATCCAACGGATAGTTGAACAAATCGGCCTTCTCCGCTGGTATTTTGTCGATAATACTCTTGATGTGCCGTCGTTTCTCTTCCTGCGATTTGATGCCGTCCCGTCCCGATCGACTGCTAGCCCCTGTGCCATCTTCACCTCCGCCGCCCCCACCCTTACTTTTGGAAGAGCTCTTGGAAGTGGCGTTCCGGTCTTCGGGAGCAGTGACCGGCTGCGGCGCCGAATTCTAGGGCTTGTTTTCGTCGTCAAAAACAAAAATCATATGTCACTCTACTCAAAACACAGTGTGAGAAAGTTACTTACCCAAAGGAACAAGTTTTCGTTTCTTCGGACCGTCGGATTCCTCTCCGTCCTCCTCCAGGCTGTTAAACACATCCTTCATTTCCAGCTTCTTCTTCTTCTTCTTGGCATTGGCATTCAAGCTGAGACTTATCGTCGGTGCAATGACTTCCCAAGTAACATTTTTAATTAGATAAACGCTTCATTGGCAATACGTATACAACTTTAAACTGAGTAATGGTTAAGTAGTGGTTGCACAAGCGCCCAGCCAATATTTTCACAAGCAAATCTGGCGAATCTACCCAGCTTCATGAAAATGAAAAAAATGTCAAGCAGAATATGTAATCGGTTTATAGCCTAGGAAGCTTTTATCCAAAAATTATACAACTTATTACGTAACTGTTCTTTTGAAACGCATATTCAGCATATTTATTTGTTCATCGCAATTTCTATTTTTAGAACTGTGGCAAACAGCTTTTTATTGGTAGTCTTAACACGTTGATATAAACGCTTAAACATAGTCACTATACAGCAACCGAAAAAATATGTATGTCAAACACTGTTTACAATACTCGTGGACGGTATTACGGCAATGGTGTTGTTTTATCGTTGTAATGCGTAATTAACATTTAACTATATGAACTTTGTATTATAATAGTATATATTTATATATCACTTACCCGTGTACTTACCAGATTTGAACTCTGTACCTTCACCTTAAGAACGGTGACTGTATCCTCAGATCCATATCAGCTGTGAGGAATTCCAGTACCCGTATTCAAAGTGTTCAAAACAAATTTTAGTTCTAATAATGTTGAACAACAATAATTGCTGAAGCTCTTTACGAACAAGTTTGCACTGTTTTGAAAATCAGTGTTACCGAGATTCTTATAATCTAAACATGATCACCATCCAATTTACGTTGTTGGCTGTGCCGCGCTTGGATTCATTTGTTATAATTTTTTTAAACGACAATTTCATTTATAACAGTTGTTATAGATTGCTATATTAATCATTGCTATATTAATCATTGCTATATTAATGGTACAATGATGCATAGAATGACAGTACTTGCCTATAAAAAATATTTGCACACTGTACAAACAGTTTCTCCCGAGTAAATCCTAACAAATAATGCAAATAATGCGTCCGCAGTCGACTAGACTAACAAATAAATGACAATCGTCAACACCGCCGACGGTTGCTACGATTTTCAACCAAAATTAAGTTGAAAATACTCAACCGTTCATTGCGCGAAGAGAACGTGATGATTGAGTAGCTTCAACTTAAAATTGAGTTGTTTTGATCATCAAATTAAAATATATACAAGTAAGGTTTGGAAATACCAGTTAACAATAGCTAGATGGGTGAATTCTACCTACATCAATTTTTGTATTCACCCAACTGCTAATCTCACTTGACAGAACTCAACGTTGAGTTTTTTTTTACTTAATTTTGGGTACTTTTTTCTTAGCATGTACACTTTCGATTGACATCACTTATCACGCGTGTATAGTCTCGTGGGATTGAGGCTCGGCTCTGGATGCCAAGGTTCATGGTTCGAATCCCGATTGCAACTTTTTTTTCATGTGAGGAAATTATTCATATGAACTTCTTTCTATTAGGAAACCGTATAAAACTAGCAATAATGTCTTCTGGCAAATTTTCATACAATATTCTAATGAGTTCCTCTCGATTTGTTCGCTCAGTGTACTTATACAACATTTTATACAGCTATTATCACTAAGCTGTATAGCGGCTAAGGTATTTTTAATATAAAGGCTTTTGAAAAGCTATAACGAAGCCAACAAATAAAACTGTGTAAGAGAACACAGAATGATCATTCAAAAGCTTAACCGACTAATTTCTTAGCTACATAAACAAGCTGTGTAAACGTACACAAACATTGTTCGCATAAGAACTTTCTTTTCAAAGTATGCAACCTAGAGCTAAATGTTGTGTTAAAGCTGTGTTACATTACGCATAAGTACTGTATCGATTTTTTAATTCTGCTTATTGCTTATTCAGCTTCACTTGCTTTTATTCAATTATAAAACAGCTTATAAGTTCTTAGCTTCGGCTTAGGCAACTAAAAATGTTAGTTGGGTTGTTGTTTTTCCGGAATCGAGTTCACCTCGCTATTGCTGTTTGCTTCAGAACTGTGCATCGAAATCATGTTGGAATTCGAGCGCATCGAATGCCGTGCCCCTGCGGAACCGAGCCCGAACGAGTCCCTTGTCTCCGAACCGGCATGCTGTGGATGGTTGACGGGATGACCGAGGGGAGCTGCTGGGTAGTGGTTATTGGTTGCTGCCTTGTCAGGCGATGCGAACGTGTTGCCGTCATGCCCACTGGAATCGGACACGATGGGTTCAGCATCGATGGCGGGTTATTCCCGGGATGCCTGTGCCAGAACGTAACGCTCCTTGTTGACACGGATTCGTTCTTTATCTCGTTGCCGCTCTAGTTCCCATTATCGCAGCGGTTAACGTTACCTTTTCAAACTCTAGCGTCGGGTTGTCATATTCGGCGGCGAAGATTTTGTTCTTCAACTCATCCAGCTCTTCCTGTTCTTTATTGCGATCCTTGGAATCCTGGTCGGCCTCACGTACCCGTTCCGCCAAACGCCGCTGCAGCTCACGACTCCTTTGGAACGAGAACGAATCAAAAACGAATACGCTAAAAAAAAAGAACAAGTTTGACAGTGTTGCGAGATTTAATTTTACATCAAAACAAAATGCGATAAAGCATCAAAGTCGTGTAATATTTAACATTTTTTGCGGAGTTCTTTATGTGCATTGGTTTTCGTGTAATATTTATGTTTTTAATATGTGATTATTACATTCATGCAACTGCTAATTTTTTGATGATGTAATTTGAAGACCGCTGTAATATTCCACTAAGTGGATGTTATTGTGCATCGTATTTCCTTGATTACATCAGTTTTTAATACGTTAGAATCAATTACGTTGATGTATATTACATTTTTTTTTGCTGTGCATAAAAGCAAAAAGCACAAAACTGAAAATCTCAGTAAAAAAATGTAAACAAATCGGTTACAGAGAAAGTCATTACTTTCTTTTACTGACTAAAGTCTAGTATGCAGCTGGCAAGTAAAGACCTGAAGTAATTTTCACCATTTTTACCAAAGTAATTTCCAGCATGGGTTACATGTCAGTTTTCCTTGCGGAATAATCGAAAAGAATATTATTCCGCAAGGAAAAGTGACAGTCCCATTTAGATTACAAGGGCAGGCGTTACTAACGTTACGAAACCTTCCGTAGTTTGCCGTCTTTTTCAGCTGCATACAAGGTAAGTAATTCCAACATTAAACGCATTGCTTGGCCATTACTTGTCCTATAGTAATGCACACTACTTCTGAGCTGCATACTAGCCTTAAGCCAGTACTTTTTGACAGTTGTGTTGTTTTCCGAGTTTTCAGTAACGGAAACAAGTGCTGAGTTCATTACTGAAAACTCAAAATTTTACCGACTATTCGGTAATAAAAACTCTGTGTGCAACCTTTAGCAATATCTTCAAAATTTACTGAACAATCCTTAAAAAAAGCCGAACATGTCGCCACACCAATACATTTAGTTACCGAGAACTTCAGCATAATTTTAACCGTTTCTTTGTAATTTACTACCGGCAAATCCGTAAAATTAGTACGGAATATCTGTAAAATCAAATAATGTTACCATGTCATTTAAACCCCTATTTGTTCACTTTTGATTGTTATTTTTGTATTCTCCCCAGCGCGGAAGTAACGATCTTTGATGAAGTTTTTTCAGAAGCAGATAATTTACCATCTCCATGCAAAGCGCTGGGAGCGGACAGTAATTTTATTGCTAGAACAAATAGACATGAAGAGAAAGTGTATTGATAGATCCGTAAGGGAACGGGAGGCTTTGAAATTGAATAGATGTAAGTTTGAAAACGAGCGGAGGGGCATTTGAACGGTAGTATCCGATCAGGCACATAACCCTTTGTCATACTACTATCCTGCATAGGGTAGTATGACAAAGGGTTATGTGCCTGATCGGATACTACCGTTCAAATGCCCCTCCGCTCGTTTTCAAACTTACATCTATTCAATTTCAAAGCCTCCCGTTCCCTTACGGATCTATCAATACACTTTCTCTTCATGTCTATTTGTTCTAGCAATAAAATTACTGTCCGCTCCTAGCGCTTTGCATGGAGATGGTAAATTATCTGCTTCTGAAAAAACTTCACCCTATTTGTTGCTGCGATAATAAAAACTACCTTCACAGGCTAGACACTTGTTCTGAGTTCAGTTTTTATTCGCTCCGATGAATTAAACCAAAATGAAATGAAATTTTCAAATAACGCATTTGAAACTATTCTCTGGATCGATTGGAAAAACTGGGTTTTTCTCAGGGGGTAAGTAACTCTGCCACTTTGTGTTTGTGTTGATCGTGTACGAATGTGTTTCTGGGGTGGCAGAAGGTGTTTTTGTGTTTTCACAAACTATAATCGAAAATTTATGCTTATTGGCAACCATGCACTGTTCAGACGTTTAATACATGCTCCATATGCATCGTCTGAATTACATTTGTGTCAGCGAGAGGGAAACAAAAACAAACAATCGATTCGTGTAAGTGGTGCCAGATATGAATTTATCTTTCATGTGGTGGCGAGTGTGTTTGAAGTGTGGCGGATTGTGTTTTTTAGGGTGGTAATAGGTTGGAGTGACTTACACCCTGATAAAATTCCATTTTGCACAGTAGCGCTGCCTAGGCAACTTATTGCTACATTAAACCTGAAAGTTTGACTGACAACCCATTTTCCCCTTACCAATCAAAACACAACTGTGGCGCCATCTGTTAGCTTATTGCTACTTGATATCTTGAGAGAAGCCATGTTTTTACACAGGTGAATGAGATGAAGTCTGTCTGCGGTTAAACTGTGCACATAAAAATTGAACATAATATTGCGCTTTTTGCACCTTATAAGAGCAGTGTGAGAATTTTTTTGTCACAGTGATTTTTTTATCACACTCAACATTGCCCCAAAATTTACATTTACTGTTGTTTGAGTTAGCGTGCTCGGCGAAATGTCAAATCATCCTTAAACAACTGGTGAACAACAACAAATTATCCTTCCGGATTCTGCACTGAACTTGGATTTGGAAACAAAATTCGACAACAATGTCACCAGCAGTGAGTTGCGGCTTCGAATTTCCCGACGGGTATCATCAGTATTTCGGTCCGGAGCGTTTTAAACTGGCTGAAAGCTTATTTGATCATACGATGCTGGGAGCATGTCAGTTGGCTTCCACCAGCATTGGAATGTGCGACGCTGACGTGCGCTTATCCGCTGTATGGATCGGTTATTGTTACCGGTGGAAATACTCTGCTGCCTGGCTTCCCGGAACGTTTGAATCGAGATCTGCAGCACCGGGAACCATCCAACACTCGGTTGAAAATGATTTCGGCCAACGGTTCTGTAGAACGACGGTTTGGAGCTTGGATAGGTGGATCTATTCTGACAAGCATCGGAACATTCCAGCAGATGTGGATTTCTTCTCAGGTGTATGAAGAGTCCGGAAAAAGCCAAGTGGAATGGAAATGCCCTTAAACGCAGACGGAGACGGACGATAACAAATAGACTAGAATTTAAGTATGTGTAGCGGAATAAAAATACAGGAAGGAGCATGCTTCCTTTTTTTAACTCATTTATTTATGAGGCTCAAGTGCCATAGGCAAAACGGAGCCGAGTTTTTTTTTATTTTAACAACGACAATAACTTTCTTACTGGGCCGTATGAATAAAAGAGTATACTTTTCTTTCATTCATAAGAAATGCATGGGTAAAAGTACAGTATACTCCTTTATTCATACGGCCCACTAGCTTAGTTTTGGAAAGCCGAAAAACTCGCGGCTTGGTCGAGGTTAGGGATTACGATGATTTGGGTAGGAATGAGGAAGTAGGAATCTTAATGTTGGCTTTCAACAGCAGATTGGCGATGCGATATTGTTGCTGTTGGTCTGGTGTAGATGTTGCATTGCGTTAAGCTCTAACGATACAATAGAAGTGGTATTACGGGGGAGGGGACGAGGTGGACATGTTGAAACGACAGCTAAGATCAGATCTGGCAATTTCGAAATCAAGGCAATATATACCAGACTACGTGGTTGGCTAATGGTTATTTTCGGTACGTGCTTTAAGAATTTGTGAGCAAACAGCCAACACTGGTGAATAAATTCCTCTGCGTTGTCGCCTGCTACTCCCCATTTTCTCACTTCTTTTCCGGAAAAATGGCCAGATATTTTTGACGACGTTTTTTATTCGCAGGTTCGGAATTTGGTTCGAAAAACTTTTTTGAAGCCATTTTGTGTGCTGTACTGTTGATTTGTTTGGTATCACATGTAAACAAACAATAATCATAAAAACGTCATGTAAATACATATGCACGCTAAATGCAAATATAACTGTCAATGCAATTTTTTGGGAAAAGCTGAGTGCGAAAAAAATACACTGCAAGCACAATCATCACAAAGTCTAGGAATTTGTGAAACTTGCAATATGTTAATATTAGATAATAATATTATCTTCTTATTAGATAATAATATTATCTTCATTTAATAATGTTTTTGTGTGTATACTGTCCGACCGAAACAGCCAAGTAAAATCGAATACCCAAAAATCCGCTTTCTCAACTGTCAAACATTGATAAATAGAAAAAATAAGAAAATCGGTGCGTGTGCGGAGCGGAGCGAGAAATTTTTCACCATCTTGAAGCAAACTTTTGATTAATTAAAAAATCGAGTGCGAAGGAGGCAAAAATCCGACCGAATCTGTTTTTTTTTCTACTTTGATTTAAGGTGGAACAGTGCAAATAATAAAAGGAAAATTGGTTGCTAAAGTTCTAGTAGCAACGAAGAAATTGCGGTTCATCGAGGGGCTTACGCTACGCCTCCCGGCGCACTTGTGACTTGTTGGAAGTGGTACATTCCAATTGTACCGTTTCGGCGCAGGGGATCTCCGGAAGTGCTTTGATTTTTACAGGAACTACTGGTTTACTATTCCGTACATTTGCTAATTTGTTTTGTTTTCATTTCATTGTTTTTTTCCTGGGGTTTATGACGGAACTATGTGATCGAACATTTTATATGAAATTGTGCGAAAAATAAATAAATTTGTGAATTTGAAAAATGATACAAACCATCCAGGATGTCAGTGACTGTGTGCCGCTCTACTTGCCGCATAGCCTGTATCTTAAACCGTCGGCCAGGTTCAATGTCTCGGTGGCTTTGCCAAATGCCATCACTGGCAAAACCATCTCCAACTATGAAGTTATGGAAAAGATGCGCCAGATGATACTGCCGGACAAGTTCTCGGTATTGAAGGTAAGTGGATTGTAGAATCGTTCTCTCTCTAAAATAGTAGGACACAAGCCAGATTGATGAGTTATCAATAGGTTCGATCTTTGTCACAGGTTTCAAAAAGTACCGTTGGTTTGATCCGGTTTGAAGGCGAGCTAGAGGATCGAACTAAATTGCGTCATGTACTGGGACGGCTCGACGGACGTCCGATTCGTTTACCGGGATTTAGCGAATCGGTGAAGCTGCGTGCTTCCGAGGCGAAAGACGAATTCCCGACACGACACGATTGGGATTCGTTCTTTCGCGATGCTCGGAACATGGACGAGATGAAAGCTGGCGAACGTCCGGATACGATCCACTTTGCGAATCTACCGATTAAGTGGTTTTGTCCGCGGCACATGGAGAACGAAGACAATGCCAAGCCGAGTGAGAGTATATTCAAGAGGATTTTTGAAAAATTCGGAGATGTCCGATGTGTGGACATCCCTGTCTGTGATCCTTATAGGTCGCAGATGAAGGCACACATGTCGGGCATGCAAAAGTTTAGCTTTGACCAGGAGATGTACTTTGAAGGGTGAGTGAAGTGCTTCTTTGTTTTAGTAGCTTTAAATTATATGTTCTTGCATATTCGTAGGTATGTCCAGTTTAGTGAATATGTTGGCTTCGTCAAAGCTATGGACGAGTTTCGTGGAATGAATTTGGTGCGCAAGGAAGTGGATAAAAATTTGTCCGTGCCCATTTCGGTCGATTTTGATCGGACGAAGCACTTGAGTGACTCGTCTATCAAAAAGCGCAAAGTTGTTCGTGACCGATTGATTGCCACTGACCGTGAGAAAGAAGACCTGGAGAAACAACACGCAGCCGAGGAGGATGCCAAGAAGGAACGCGAGAGGTTTGAATCCGACCAATATTTTGTTTTCATGTTTCTCTTTTCTCTAGTTTAAATTTGAAGTACTTGTCTACTACTGAATTGCGTTGTCTGCAAGTATAGGATGTCTTAGCTTCCACCGACTAGTGATCGGGTTCGGAAGCTTCGGTCGTCTTTTCTTTGATCTCCCCCTTCCAGTAGAACTTTTCCAACAGCCGTTGTGCCAAGTCTTGATAGAATTCACATTCTTATCAACTGAAAAGTGCAGTGAGATGAAACGAAGAAGTGTAAAGAAGTTTGCGAAGGATCTATCGTCGTCGGTAGAAGCAACGATCAGAGTTCTGTATGGATGCCACTTGTATATTCCACAGAAAGCGCCAAGAGGAACTGCGCAAAACGGAGGAGATGAAACGTACGCAACGGGAGCAACGACGTAAGGAGAAGCATTTGCAGAAGCTGCGGCAGCGGGAAACCGATGAGATCAGTCTGAAGATACTGCAGGAGGAGCGGAAACTGATGGAAACGCAAAGGAAGCTGGAGAGCATTCGACTGATCGATGCACTGTTTGAACGGATAAAGGTATGTTGACGCAAATACGATAGGAAGACAATATGGATCTTACAATGGCCTAACTTCCGCTCCGTCCTTTAATAAAGAGCAACGTATAGTTCCATAGAGGTCTTCATATTGCGGATTATTTATTAGAAGGACATCAAACCAACAGTTTAATCGACTTCCATCCATGCTTGCAGGTCAAAAATACCACCCTTATGGGTAAAATGTCCACGGCCTCATCGTCCAACAAAACTGTCAACAAAAAAGCGGACAAATTGAAAGCCGCCCAGCAGAAGGAAATAGATAAAATGCGGAAACGGGTCAAGGAAGTAAAAGATGGCAATCTGCTGAAAAACTTTCTGGGAACATCCGGTCGCAATTCGTCGAACCGATCACGCTCTCCGAGCATCAATACCATAAGTTCCGACGATAGCATACTCAACGATTACCCAACGGATGCGAAGTCCAAGAAGAAGAAAAAGAAGAAATCAGCTTCGGACGACAGCTCTTCTGAGTCAGAACCTTCTGATGATGAACAGAGACAGCCTCAAGAAACCGCGGCAACAACTGGTGCTATAATGCCATATCATCCTGTGCCTACAGCTATGCCCCCGGGAGCGTACCCCGGTATGTACCCTGGATTCGATTGGGCAGCTATGGGTTACGCTTATCCGTATGATCCTTACTACGCACAGAGGGCAGAGTACTATGCCACTGCAATGGCATATCGTGGATTTCGCGGGGCGCCTCGCGCAGGAAGATTTCCAAGAGGGCGAGGACGGAGTGGTTACCGTGGCCGAGGAGGCTACGGCTACTATCGCGATGAAGGTTATGGTGATTACGATTACAATGATCGTGAGCGCGATAGATCGAGATCTTATTCGCGGTCCAGGTCCAGGTCCAGATCTAGATCCAGATCGAGATCACGATCGCGGACCCGTCGGAGGAGGTCTCGTTCTAGAAGTCGAAGCCGCGGTCGCTCACGAAGCCGAAGCCGATCCCGTCGTTCCAGGAGCAGAACTCGATCATCTCGATCGAGATCTCGATCCAGATCGTCTTCTAGGCGACGATCCCGTACAAAGTCGTCCCGATCGAAATCGAAAACTCTCCGATCTGACTCGAGATCCAAACACCCTATACAGATGTCCAAACCCACGGCAAAGCACCTTGCTTCGACAATGAGAGATTCCAGATCCAAATCAAAGTCACAGTCAAAATCAAGATCGCGATCTAGATCGAGATCACATTACCGGCATCGTTCGAAGCACCGGCGTCGATCGCAGAACCGACGTTCTTATTCGAAAGAACCAGAAGACGAGACCGTTCCCGAATCCTTCCGAAAGCATCGAATCGTACTGCAAACGGATAAGCTGGTCCGGAGTGCAAAAGAAATCGAAGAAGAAGTTCGTGAACATCTGCGTAAGCAACAGGACGAAGAAGATCGTCTTCAGAAGGAAGCGGAGGATGCCATTCGCGGCAGTAATGCTTCCGAATCTACAGCAACAGCAAGCGATAACCACAAGCGATCGAGGCGACGTTCCCGAACAAAATCGCGATCCGCATCTAAGTCTCCGCCTCAACTATATACTAAGAGTCCGTCACCATTCAAAACCAAGTCTCGTTCAAGTTCGCCGGCAAAAAGTCGAAACGAACAGTCGTCCAGATCCAGGGAGGACAAAAAACTATCCAGCTCAAAGTCGCCCGCGGAAGACAAACCCTCCAGGGACAGGCGTCGACGGAACTATTCACGCTCGAACTCGCCAAACGAACATGACAGTGATGCTAGAAATCATGATAATAGTGAGCGCAGCATCCGTCAGCGGCATAAATCGCATTCTGAGAGATCGGATCGCAAACGGAAGTCGAGATCGGTGGATAGCGCCAGACTTGCATCGCCCAGACGGAAAACAAAAGTTGAAATCGCTTGAAAGGTAGTTCTTTATTTTAAATAATTTCTTTAACTTGTTTTGTTTGTAACTAATGATTGAAATTCATTTGTGTTCCAAGAAAAAAAAAATGGATTGAGACTAGAAAAGCAGTAAAATTATGTTGTAAATGCAATGATTAGAATCGGGCTCTAAGCTTCTCATAACATATTAAAAGCTGTTAAGTAACAAACCTATCGAGTTGTTTGATGTTTCTACTCTACCGAAATCCACGCTGGTTATTACATAGTCATGGTGGCGGTTACCTTGCATTGCTGTTCAGAAAGGTGCTCCATTCTAGTGCTGCCTGATGACAAATGCCCGCTAGTAGTAGTCTAAGGCAGCGGTACACAATCTCCTAAGTAGCGACCCACTCCTGGAAATTTCATGAATTCGCGCCACAGAAATAGTGAAAAAAATAGATATAGTTTTAGGCACAGGAGGTCCAGCACATCGATCCCAATCCCAGCCATATCAAATTATAGAATTTATATAACTCAGAATCTAGATATTCAATTTTTCATCACATCAGTTTGTATGCTTACTTGCTGTGAGCAATCGTATGGAGATCGATTGTCCGTTGTCCGTTCACTAACAATCGAGATATGCTGCAAATTATCAAATCATTAATTAGAATTCGAACTAACACAAACCATCAGTCGAACCTGGCGAACCTTCTGTTCATTTGCAATATCGGTGGTTTTCAAATAGATCTGAACTATGTGAGTGTTTCATTCATACGGGTTACTAATCACGGCCTTTGTGCCATTTGATTAAACGAAGACACATTCATTCGAACCGCTGGTCATAGTGATCGTTGCGTTTAGTATTTGTCAAATGAACAGAACAGTCATTCGATTGAAGCAGTGACGAAAAATTAATTGAGCTTCTTGTGGCATCCAGAATGGAAGGCAGAAAACGGAAGATTGAAACCACTAAAGTTTTTGCCGAAATTGCAACCCAATTTATTTGTGTGGAAGGAAGGAGCCAGATTGACGGAAATACCGCTTGCACATATATTCAAAGTAAGTATGACGTCGGAAACTTTATCCGACATTTTCGAGTTCGTCACCCAAACCTGGCCAAAGAACACGGTTTGATAGCTGAACAAGCAAGTGAAGAAGCCACGAAACAACAAAGAAGGCCGTACCTATTGACAAACAGTTGTTAATAGATACAGGAATAAAACTCGTGTCCTATCACAATCTTCCGCTGTCATGTTTCCAGTGGGAAGGCCTGAGACAGTTGCTGAACCCGCTAGAAGCCGCGGTTGGAGTTAGTCTAAATTGAGCTAATGCAACTGGGCATATCGCACAAGCAGCTTTCAAAATCTGCGAAGCCGTGGCCTTTGAAATGAAAACCAAGCTTCTATGCTTAATCATTGATTCAGCCTCTAGACTCAATCATCATGTTCTGGGAATTGGTGTGCAATTTTCTGCAGGTGATAAAATTGTATCCAGAACACTAGGTAAGTTTACACACTGCTACAGAATTATATGTTTATTTCTGCCTTGGTTTCTTTATACGATTTTTTGTGTGACATTAACCCAAAAGAAATTGGTATATCTTACATTATCAACATGGGGCCCTTCTCTCCAATTAAGGTAAAAATAATCTAAAATCGGGCATGTTGTGTGTGAAAATTCATTGAAAAAAAAAAAAGGTCAAGGATCGCCAAACTGCTGGATTTTTAAAAGCAAAAGTTTTGGAACTGTTGGCTCTTATACCGGTACCAATTGCCAAACCTGCCGCCGCTCCAATCAAACCTCCGCCATACCAACCGTCAGCTTCCGTTCAGCAACGATTCGCGATACCCGCGCCTTTCCTACACCCTACATCTCCATCCAGACTTGTGCAAACCGGATTGTAGTACCTCCACGCAACCGCCCGCCGATTGACAGCTCTACAAGTCGGAGCAAATTGTGGAATTCGTCCAATTACGTTCCTGCCGCACGAAGGAAGAACAGCTCAAAGCCACCACATTCGTAACCATGATTAAATGAAAGTTTCTGCTATTCAAACCCTTTGAGGAGTGAGAGCACTCTTCAAAGGCGCGCCCCTTTATCAATCAAAACCGGATTCTTTGCAGAGAAAACAAAGAGGGTCATCTGCATTCTTAATTGGAATGCTTGTTCCATCCAGAACAAAGTCATGGAGCTCGGTGACTCCCTTAACAGACAGTACATAGACTTCGCCATCGTCACGGAGACGCACTTCAAGCCTGGACTTAGCGTCTCCATCCCAGACTACCAGTTGGATCGTTGCAGCTCTGATGAAAGAGGAGTTGCGATCGCCTACGAGCTTCCAGCTGCAGTTTATCGAAGCAAGTTGAAGTCGAATTTGCCGGCACCACCCTACAGGAGGACATAGAATAGGGTAATTAAATCAGCGGCTGGATAGTCATGAAGAAAAAGCATAATGTTTTTGGCTCGAGAAGTACCAGCTCATCGGTCTCAAGCTTAACGATTGACCCCTAATAACGCTACTCACACGAACATACCTTCCAGAGCCAAAAACTTTATCAATTTTCTTCATGACTATCCAGCCGCTGGAAGTACCATCGCGCCAAATGCGACAGTATCGATTCCGATGTACACCTCGAGTCGGTTTATGACATCGATCGGCAACTACAGAGTATCAAGCAAGCGATCTCCCAGGCCCGGGGAGCGACATATCCCAGTGATAGATCATGTGGGCAACTCTGTATCTATTGATGAACCCACCGAAGATTTGATCCGATTGCGCAACGCCGCTCAATGGCAATACAAAAGAACTGGTCTATTTACCTTAAAACGTCATTGTAGTCGAATGGCTAAACTTATCAAGGTCAGAATGGTAGACCGCAGAAATAATGATTTTGCTGTCAAGATCCGCGATCTCCCAGATTGTGCAAAGCCTTTTTGGAAGTTGACTGAAATGTTAAAGACCAAGCCCCGAACAATTCCCTTGTTGATCCCACTAGACAGCAATGGTTCTAATGATAACTCCTGCAGAGAACGCTGCTAAGCTAAGTCAACACTTCGTCAGCTTCCACTATCTTGGGCAAAGCATCGTCAGTTCGCACGAACCTGCGCGAGCTTGCGAACAACATCCATCTAAGTCCTCACGATTTTCCGGAGGAGTTGGAGATCTCAGCTGACGAACTGTTGGCCTATATCAAAACCTCAAAGAACATGAAGGCTGCCGGTTTCGACTACATCTTGAATTTGGAGCTCAAGCAGTTGAACCTACGGTCATCTGGCGTTGATTTTCAACCAATACCTGAGACATAGCTTCTTTCCCTCGTGGTGAAAGTCAGTTAAAATTGTTTGAGAAAGCTTCTCAATTCTGCCGACGAGTTCAAAAATTTGGCTTTCGACGTGGTCGTTCAACAATCCACCAACTGATCCGAGTCACCAACATCCTCAGGCGGAGCTAGTCTGCCTCAAAATCATCTGCCATCCAAAGTACGGCCTGTCTTGGAGCCTTGAATCAACAATCACTATGAAACTAGCGATTTGAAATTGGTTCACTGTTGTAGAACCCCTGTAGTTCCGAAGTACGCCTTGTAGCCTTGCACCTTGCTATACACTCTCGCGTTTTTCAGTACCTTTCGGTATTAGTATCGTTGGCTTTGTTTTGATTCGCTTTGTTTATTTGACAGAATATTTGAGTGTGTTGGTGCGAGTCACGTTATTAAGGGCAATCATTAAGCTTGGGACCGAGCTTGGGAACGTGTGCTAGTACTTTCTGAGCCAAAAAATATATTCCTTTTCTTCAGGACTATCCAGCCGCTGCCTGAATGCTGTTGCAGTCTGGTGAGGCTCTTCCTCAGTTATAAATATATGGGATTTCTTCTTGGTTGCAAAAACATCCTTATGCGTTTCCTGACATGATAAGCTTCTTTTAAATAAAAGCCTAGCTAGATAGATATAAATTCCTAGACAATGAGTTCAAGATTATCAATATTCGTAGGGAGTCGACTGTTGGATTCACGGATTAGAAATTTTATTAACGTTTGCATTTACCTTCACCCGCACTGACGAAACTACCCATGCAGCATCAATCATAGTAACCCATGAGTTGGCAGACAATATTTGACAGCTCTATCAGTCGAACTCTAACCGTAATGGCAAAAACAGTGAAGCAACTCTTATCAGAAGTGTGCGCGTTCAAAGAACGGCACCCCGCCGCGTCAAAAACGGACATCGTGTGGAACTTTGTGGACCCCGGATACGCCCATTCCGGCATTTACAACATCTTGGCATTATTAGACAACAATCAGAGTATAGAAAGAATGCCCTGTTCCGGACGGCTGACGACCATGAGTGGGAAGAAGCTCCAAAGGATGCTGAAGAGGAAAACCGAGGGAAAAATGGCTACATCGCTGCGTGCGCTTGACCAGGAGGTCGGTTCAACCTGCCAAACAATAAAAAAGTACCTGGCGAACATGAACATACATGACAGTAAGCGGAAGTCGCGTCCACTGGTTTAGGAGCTGCAGACAATGACGCAGCGGCAGCGGCTGAATAAGATGGTCAACTCGATTTTTCCGGTGAATCGCGACGTGGCGGTGGTGTTGGACGACGAGACCTATCTCACCCTGGATGGCAACGGCTGGCAGGGTATTTCGTATTTTACTTCCCTCGTGAAGGAAGTGGGCTCCGAGGTGAAGTTCATTTCACACACCAAGTTCACCAAGAAGGTGATGCTGTGGCTGAAAATCAGCGTCGTTCATCAAGAAATACCATAAGGGCGAAGACGCGGTGTTCTGGCCGGATCGAAGCGAGCGTTGGAGGAGGTGAAGCGGCTGAATATCGATGTACTACCCAAGTCGGCGAACCCGCCCAACGTCCCCAAGCTGCGTCCCATCGAGAATTTCTGGGCTAACCTGAAGCGTAAGATCTACTACAACAATTTTGTCGCGATAACTGAGGAGGAATGGATAAATGAAACGAAGAAAGAACTCAAAAACATGCCTACACGCGTGTATTCGTCCGCCATGGTGAATGTTCAGGATAACTGCCGGAAGGCCGCTCGCAAGTAACTTTAAATAATTACCTTCCATTGGAAATTTATCAAAAGCAATTTTCTGTTTATTAGCTATTATTAGCTTTTTTTATCATCATCCGAAAAAAGTCCATTTATTTTAATGCAAACGTTAAAACTAGGTCTCACTTCAAAGAGTCATATTAACAATACCACATATCACAACAATGGTGTACAAACAATCTTGTAACGGCTTCATTCTCGATAATATTGTAATTATCACAAGCACACCTTTTGTCGTGGTGCGTATGTTTCGGTTTTGAGAGACACCATTTTTCATAAAATCTTTGGTTACTTTCTCTGATTTCTATCATAGAAGAACTGGTGTAAAATTAATGATTTCTAATGGCCCAAACACAATGATAACGGAAGCTGAACGGCAACGGCAAGCGGCAAAGCCCGATCTCAGTATGCCTGCAAGCCAATTTCTAATTAGGACATATCGAAGTCATTTGCAGCAACTGTCAAACTTGCTGTTTGCCGTTCCGTTTCTGTTATCATTGTGTTTGGACGGTAAGTGTGTTGATTTAAGATTATAATATTTCACTGTCGCGCGAACAGCGGAAATTTAGATTTCAAGTTGATTTAATATGACAATCCCATAGCTTCAGAATTACTCAATGAGCACTTGATCTTCATCTGGCCTTCATTCTGGGCAATTCAAACGAAAATGCCTGTCCTCAACGTGGAGCATGTCATCGTCAAGCTGTGTCAAGAGCTTACCCGGAGATATTACTGAGATGTAACAATTGGTTCTATTGTTATACATTTTCGAAGCTATTAGTTCAGCTGGCAGGAAAACAATGAAAGCTCTGGTAAAAATTGAACTTGACTTTCTATTCTTATCTTACTGAAATCTTTTGCACAATAATAACTTAATATTCATATTTAACAAAACTATAATATAATACTGTTTGGCGAACTGCTGATTAAGGCGAACTCTACGAATAGAATGTTAGAACTGACGTTTGATTTCCTCGAACCAACAAGAACGGAGGCATGTCCTTTGTTAGCATCTCCAGCCAGGACATGTATAGCGGGGCAGATACTGTACCCTGGAAAAAAAGAAACAATTAAAATCACTAACATCTTGCAAACCTTTGGTTATTAGATCTTACTAATCGTGGCATAGGCATCGACATCACAATTAAATTGGCCTCGTTCGAATGTTCTAGCAACATTTCACGCAATCGAAGCTGTCGTTTGGTTTTGTCCTGCAGCGCCATGTGCTCGTGTTCGCTGATCGGAATCTGGGTGCCATCGTTGTCCGTAAAGTGTTGCAGCAGTTTGCTGTGCATATCGATCGTCTCCTGCTTGGGAGGGTCCGTCACGCCCTGAAGCATCGTCAACGAGGAGTAATCGATTCGGAGTTTCATGAGGAGATTGGCCATACTGTTGTTGGTTTGGTTGGGACGTTGCAAAAAGGGTTAGTTCGTCAAACAAATAGGCGTAGGGTGGTGCAATACTTACTTCCGTTCTTCGACCTCTAGTTCCAGCTGGCGATTGGTTAGCGCGAACACGCGGATCTTGCAACGGGACCACTTGGACCGCATCGATATGATGTACGGAATGAGCATGGTGAGGCCACCGTCGTCGTACAGCCACCAAACGTCAATCGTACCCTTGGGCTGCTTACGATGGAATACGCCAATTCGGTCCAGGATTTCCTTCGGAACGCACGATCCACCGCGCGTCGAGTAGATGATGTCATCGGCCAGGTCAGAGAGCGTTTCGGGATTTGGTGTGGCTGTAGGGAGAAAGAACGATTTTTGTGTAAGTTAGCTTTCTTATTTCCTTCTTGGCATTACAAGCTTGTTGCTTAGAGAAATTACATTAAGTACGTAACTTAAAAAGAATCCAATTTTAACACTTCTTCCAACCCCCTAAAAGCGTGAGGCACATTCAACCAAATTACCTTGAGAAAATCATAGAAAAAAAATTCAATTTTAATTCTCATTAAGTATCGTATGAAATTAGGTTGAACTAGTGTAAAATTCATTCAAACACCTTATAAATTTCATAGAAGTTACATGTTGGAAAATTTCACTAATTTTGAGCATTAGCATGAGCATGAGCATGAGGTTGCTACTCCGTGGTTGCCAGATCAGCTGTTACTAAAGACTGTATTCGATGAAATTTGGACACACGCAATTGTTCGTAACTTTTTAGCGTGTGGGTAAAAATTATTGAAATTTTAACTGAATGTATTTCATTGTGTTGTGTCAATTGTGTAATGAGTTTCGTGAAAATCGGTCGAGTGATTTCAGTGATGGCTTCGAATGAAGCAACAAATTTTGGGCACTCACTTCGAAAACCCAAACGCTTCTCATCGATGGATCGGAAAACAGCTCGGAATCGCACATTCAACCGTATCTCATGTGATCAAAACGTTCAAGGACCGTAAGACAACCAAGCGGAAAAATGGTAGTGGCAAAAAACGTGGCACATCAAATCCGGAGAAGGCCAGGATGGTATTGAACCAATTTAAGCGTTATCCCAACATTTTGATCAGGGATGTTGCGAAAAAGGCGAAAGTTTCAGTTTATTTTGTGCAGAAAACAATGAAACGTTCTGGATTACATGTGTACAAGGTCCAGAAGGCACCGAACCGGAGCGATAAACAGAACTCGGTGACCATAACTCGTCAAGAAAACTGTACAGGGAGTGGCTCACAAAACCCTTCGGCATTGTGATGGACGATGAGACCTACATTACAGCCGACACAAAACAAATGCCAGGACAGGAACACTACGTCGCCACCTCTGAGTTGGCCGTTCCGGAGAGTGTACGGAATAAGAAACTGTCGAAACTCGCCAAAAAATTGCTTGTCTGGCAAGCGATCTGCGGATGTGGCAAAATGAGTCAGCCCTTCATCACCTCTGGGACCGTCAACGGACAAATCTACAAGGACGAATGCCTCCAAAAACGACTTCTGCCCTTCTTAAGATCTCACAATGGCCCGACACTGTTTTAGCCGGATTTGGCATCTTGCCACTATGCCCGGCCCGTCTTAGACTGGTACAAAGATAATAATGTAGTTTTTGTACCAAAAGACGTCAACCCTCCAAACACTCCGGAACATCACCCAATTGAAAATTTGTGGGCAATCATGAAGGCAAAGCTCGTTAAAGCTCCAAACTGATAGAAAATGAACTTGAACTAAAGAAAGTGTGGTTAAAAGTAAGTAAGCAAGTCGGTCCTGTCATTGCTCAAAATTTGATGAAAGGGGTCAAGGCAAAGGTGCAGGCATTTGGGTTGGGAGAAGAGGTTAAATAAACCAATTATGTCAAAACTTAACCATTTAGTAGTACTTTATTTCCAGAAAGTTTGAAGAGAATCGGGCTCAAGGAAAATTTTTGGTGACCTATTTTGTGTGTCCAAATTTCATCGAATACAGTCTTTACACAGAGAGTCAACAGATGATGCTTGGGACTAGCATACATCCGCAATGTGTAAAATCTGGTGATCCCAAACCAAGGCAATACCGGCGCCGACCTCGCCCAAATGCAGATCAAATAAGAAAAGGTTAGGAATGTGTTGACGCTATACTCGCTTTATTGGAAACCGAGAACACCTCTGCATTTCCACGTAAAATTACTGAAATTTTGGATTAAAGGATTGGGTGGCCGCAGGGTTCGTTTTGGTAAACGATGTGCTGAATTCACGTGACGTTTAGTAAAATATATAAATATTAGTACCGATTTCTGATTTGACCTAATTTATACCAACAGTAAGTGCAACAATCAATATGAAACTAGCAATTTAAAATTGGTTAACTGTTGTAGAACCCCTAGGTCCGAAGTACACCTTTCAGTCTGCACCTTGCAATAATTCTTGCGCTTTTCGGTACCCTTAGGTACTAGCAACAATCAATATGCAACTAGCGATTTGAAATTGGTTCACTGTTGTACAACCCCTTGGTTCGAATCACACCTTGAAGTCAACACCTTGCTGTACATATTTGCGCCTTTGTTTTGATTTGCTGTGTGATTTTGACAGAATATTTGAGAGTGTGTTCGTGTGAGTTCATTATAAGGGGCGCATTACTAAGCATGGGACAAGGCTTGGGACCGATGTGCTAGTACTGACTGAGCCAAGAAAAAAATCGTTTTTGTATGGGACCTACTGGTCTTAGAGTTAGTCTATGGTACTAGTTTTTTTGTTGTTGTTTTGATTCGCTATGTTATTTTGACACAATATTTGAGGGTGTGTTGGTGTGAGCTACCTTATCAGGGGTGAATCATTAAGTTTGAGACTGTGCTTGGGACCGCAGTGCCAGTACTTGCTGAGCCCAAAAATATACATTTTTTTTCATGACTATCCGCCCGCTGGTAAGACTCTAAGACTCTCTAAGACCAGTAAGTCCCGAACAAATACGATTTTTTTCTTGGATCAGTCAGTACTAGCACATCGGTTCCAAGCTCGGTCCCAAGCTCGGTCCCAAGCTTAATAATGCGCCCTTAATAAGCCACACGAACACACTCTCAAATAATCTGTCAAAATAACACAGCAAATCAAAACAAAGGTGCAAATATGTATGGCAAGGTGCTGGTTTCAAGGTGTACTTCGGACCAAGGGGCTCTACAGCAGTGAACGATTTTCAAATCGCTAGTTGCATATTGATTGTTGGTAAGAGTGCAATTGGGACCACTTTCAAAGTGTGGTGGTGGTTTTTCAATGGAAAAACAATGAATTTTTTTTTATATTTCTGGCAATCCTATTTGAACCGGTTTAAACCAATAGAAAGGATGCTGTTGGAGCTACTCGCAAAATTTACCATGAAGCTTGTTAATCTTGTTTTTTGTTAGGAAAACAAGGTTAATTTACTAATGCTTGAGAAGCAATTTCGATCGATTTATTTCAACAGTAAGATTCTGTTGGAGCCACTCACAAAATGCTCCAGGACTTGGTAGAACGGCGAGTATGGGAAACCAATATTATGGTTTACAATTAATTGTGACCCGATGAACTACCTTATTTCACCAGGAAACAGTTTTGTTGTTTTTTCTCTGTGTTCACTCGATCACTCGTTCCGTCGGACAATAGATAACCGAAATAATTCGAAACGTGAAATTCCCGATAGCAAAATAGTGCGTAATAATGCATCGACGCAACCGTTCACAGCCGATGCTCAAAGCAACCTTTTTTTCGTAAACATTGATTTTTTACAACTGCATCCTACAAATTATTTTACTATTGGAACGTATATCGGCAGCAATCAAGTAGAAGCTTCTGAAGAACAATCTATGCTTATCCATTTAAACAATTCGATTAAGGGATTTGGTAAAAATAAGATTCCGAAGATGCATTTCGTGCCTTCTGGCAATTTTATGCTTCTATTGATGTGCAAGCTCTTCGACTTAGCACCAACAGGAGGTGACTTGATCCTTTACTCAATGATTTAATTAGGGAACATCCATAAATTTTGCCACACAAAAACCTCTTCCCCTCCCATTCACATTTTTTTTGGCATAGGTTGTCAAGCTCTTCAAAAGCTTCAGGCGTCATCTGGAAGCGGTCATAAATGCAAATAGTAGACGTGTTGAGTGAATTTGAAGCGCAATGATCAACGATCATTTTATGTTTCTAAAAATTATATTTCAAGTTGATAATAAAGATACTAAGCTCGAACGACATTAAAAATGTTTGAGTCTTATTATTTTCTGACGCATACTGACGCATAGACATTGAATTAATCGTACAGGATCCATGAAAGATTACAGAGAGTTCTCACGAACACCGGATCAGTACTTCATTTTTGCAAATCAAGGGTGTTTCGATCCAAATCTGGTCGACTCAAACTTGCCGCATTTTCTTTCATCGTGCATTTTGGCTTTTGCACACCCCTCATTTTGAAGATGTGTGCGTGTAGCATCATGTCTCTATTTTGATTTTGAGACTTCAGTTATCAAAATGTCGTCGAAGGAAGAGAAGCAACGCATCAAAATTTTGCACGTGCATGGCGAAAATCCAAACAACTCTCACGCCAAGTTGGCTAAATTATTAAATGTGGCTAAATCAACTGTTACCAACGTATTAAAAGTGTTCGGTGAACGTTTGTCGACAGCCAGGAAAGCTGGATCGGGGGGAAATCGAAAACCGGAGGCCACAGCCACGACGAAAAGAGTTGCCCTCTCTGGGCGCCTTCAACTGTGGATAGAGCTAAAAAACGAGCTGGACTGTCGACTTACAAGAAAGTGGTGACTCCAAATCGCGATGATAAACAAAACACGTTGGCCAAAGCACGATCGCGAAAGTTGTACACGGCGATGCTGACGATGAAACTTACGCCAAGGCAGACTTCAAATAGCTTCCTGGACAGGAATTTCAACGGCAACGGGACGGGGAAAGGTGGCAGATCTTTTCAAGCACATTAAACTGTCGAAGTTCGCGAAGAAATATCTGGCATGGCAGGCCATCTGTACCTGTGGCGTGAAGAGCAACGTCTACATTGTGACCGGAACCATCAACCAGGAAATTTATCTGAGCGAGTGCCTACAAAAACGTCTACTGCCTTTCCTGAAGTGACACAATTGTTGCGTTCTATTTTGGCTGGATTTGACATCTTGCCATTACGGAAAAAAGCCATGCAGTGGTATGCTGCCAATCGGACAATATTGGGCCATCGTCAAGCGCAACCTAAGGAAGACTCAAAAAGCTGTTGTGAGCGAGAAACAGTTCAAGGCAAACTGGCGTTCTGCGGTGAATAAAGTGGACAAGGACGCTGTACAAAATCTTATGGCAGGTGTTAAATGAAAGACCTGGCAATTAGCATTCGGTAAAAAGGAAGCTTAGCTGAATATTTCTCCTGTATTCTGTATCAACTGAACTTGAAAAAGAAAAAGAATTTGGCTTATTAAAAAAACTGTTTGACAAAATTTTAATCGGAACACCCTTTAGTCTCGATTCTATAGAGGTTATTTGTTCCGTGAGGCCGATAAAGTATCCCTCGGATTTTGTTATGAAAATTCAGGAGCTTCTTGTTCCCGTTATTTTATCATCTTCTTTGTATGGGTCCTTTTCGTTGTTCGATTCCGGGCAACGAGAGAGCGGATTCGCTTGTACTATGGATCCCGCAGGGATTGCTGTGGCAGGGTCTTTGAGATTTCCGCAGATATTTGTCCCAGCTTGTTCACTGGTGACACTCGGGAAGAATATTGCAAAAACAGAGAAAACGTTAGTGGCGTTGTAGATTTTCACGAAATACTGCGGTGGAGAATCCTGTAAAGGCATTGTTAGAAGTACAACACAAAATTTCAACCAAACCGAGATCATTGCGTTATCGGCGCCTTAATTATCGTGTTTTGTATTAACAGATCACCTAAAACCTTAACCTGGCATTTTTGCTGGACTTAGGTCAGACAGTCTGTCCAACTATTTCGCTTCGCCGATGACGTAGATATCGTAGCACGTAACCTTGAGGCAATGGCGGAAATCTACATCAGACTTAAGGCTGAAGCTGGTAGGATTGGGCTTGTGATAAATATGTTGAAAACAATATAAGTAATGGGAAGAGGCCCACGAGAAGACATTGTTAGCCTCCTACCACGAGTTCAGATCGACGGTGATGAAATCGAGGTAGTAGGCCAATTCGTGTATCTGGGCTCATTGGTGAACGCCGATAATGACACCAGCAGAGGAATACAAAGGCGCTGCCAGGCAATCGTGCCTACTGTGGACTCCAAAGGACGCTATGATTGAACAAAGTTCGCCGATCTAAAAAGTTGACCATCTACAAGACATTAACTATACCGTTGTTCTCTACGGCCAGAAACCTGGTTGGCTGACCAGACTCATTAAAGCAACGATGGACGGTGTGCAAAACTGCGTAAGGGTTTCGGGTGAACTATCCAGTTCATTCGAATCTCGTCGGAGACTGTGAAAAGGTGACGGGTTCTCATACCTACTATTCAACATCGATCTGGAAGGTGTAATGCGACGAGCCGGGCTCAACAGCCGGGGTACGATTTTCACGTAATCTGGTCAACTTGTGTGCTTTGCGGACGACATGGACATTATCGCAAGAAAATTTGGAACGGTGGCAGAGCTGTACATCCGCCTGAAACGCGAAGCAGCAAAGGTCGGACTGGTGGTGAATGCGTCAAAAACAAAGGACATGGTAGGCGGAACCGAACACGACCGGATCCGCCTAGCAAGTAATGCCACGATAGACGGGGGTATCTTCGAGGTGGTGGAGGAATTTGTCTACTTCGGATCCTTACTGACGGCTGACAACAATACGAGTCATGAAATTCGAAGGCGCATCATCAGTGGAAGGCGTGCCTACTCCGGGCTCCAGAAGAAGCTGCGGTCTAAAATGATTTACCCCCGCATTAAATGCACCATGTACAAAACGCTAATAAGACCGGTGGTCCTCAACTGACACGAGACATGGACCATGCTCGAGGAGGACCTGCAAGCACTCGGAGTTTTCGAGCTACGCGTGCTAAGGACGATCTTCGGCGGTGTGCAGGAGAAGGGTGTGTGGTGGCGAAGGATGAACCACGAGCTCGCTGTACTCTACGGCGAACCCATCATCCAGAAGACAACAACCCTGCAAAGTTGGTGTTCGCTACGGATCCGGTGGGCACAAGAAGGCGTGAAGCGCAGAGAGCACGATGGGCGGACCAGGTGGAGCGTGATCTGGTGAGCATTGGGCGTGACCGAGGTTGGAGAGCGGCAGCCGCAAACCGAGTATTGTGGCGTACTCTTGTTAATTATGTCTTATCCTAAATGTGATGTTTAACAAATAAATGTATGTATGTATGTATGTATGTATGCTAGTAGAGGACCAACGCACCCTTGGTGTCTTTGAACGGAAGGTGCTGCGTACGATCTACAGTGGAGTGCAGACGGAGCGTGGAGGAAACGAATGAACCACGAATTGCATCAGTTGCTTGGAGAACCTCCCATCGTACACATCGCTAAAACTGGCTGGCTTTTATGGGCTGAGCATGTCGTAAGAATAGCGGACGACAGCCCAGTTAAAATGATTCTCGAAAACGAAGAAGAAGAGGCGCGCAAAGAGCAAGGTGGATCGATCAAATAGAAGGTGACCTGCGGACCCTCCGCAGACAACGAGGCTGACTAGTTACAGCCATGGACCGAATACAATGGAGACAACTTCTGTGTACAACAGAGGCCACACCGGCCTTGGCCTGTTTGGTAAGGTAATACGTCAGACCGATTTGCTAAGAAATTTTATTCATAGCCAGAGAATCGCTAGTACACGATTCTGAAATTTATAGCAAGTTGAGCAACGATGACGGCTTCGTATAAAAAAATCACAATGAATTGCCTGTTTTTGCAGCAATACTTAAGCTTTCAGAACATTCTGTCTGATGCTGATGTTTATTTATATCTTAATAATGCTGATTCCACATATCGCCAGCCCTGGGTCACCTGGACCAGCGCTAGTGAGCCAGCATTTAAATCGACAGTTCTACTGGTTCTACATCTCTCCGGTTATGTCCCCGGTTTACCCAAGCGTACTTTGTTTCACTGGAATCGCACTTAATATTTGAAAAGGGCCTATCTTTTTTGATCGATTATATTCATCGATCCGGTGAAGGTAAGGAAGATGTTGAATCTGTTCAGGCTTCGATCGAATCTTTCGATCCGTGATGTGGCAAAGAAGATGGAGGGTTCCATCTAATTCAAAACAAGATGAAACGTGCCAGAGAGACAAACCCGGAATGATGAACAAAACACGGTAGCCAGAATTCGGAAAGCTTTACCTAGAGTGGCTGACGTAAAGGAGGTGCGTCGTAATGGACGACGAGACTTATATCAGGGCGGACACAAAGCAATTGACGGGCAGGAGTTTTACGTAGCCACGTCACGGTTGACCGTTCTTGAGAAAGCAAGGAAGAAGAAAGGAGACAAACTCCTAAAAAGGTTCTTGGTTTGCAAAGTTATCTGTGAGTGTGGAGAACTGAGCCAGCAATACAGTACAGCGGGTACAATGGATGGGCACATCTATCGATACGAGTGCCTCCAGAAACGCCTGCTGCTCTTTCTACGGTCTTACGGAGGTGAAACGCTATTTTAATCGGATTTGGCATTCTGCCACTACGTGCGCCGGTGTTAGACTGTACAGAGATAACAATGCTGGTTTTGTACCAAATGACTGCAACCCACCGAACTCGCCGGAGCTTCGTCCGATTGAGAAATTTTGTGCCATCATGAAGGCCAAACTTCGTACAGCACCTAAAGTATTCGTAAACGAGCTGTCTTAGAAGAACAGTGGGTAACAGTTTCAAAAGAAGTCGGCCCACTATTGCTTAAAATCTCATGAGTGGTGTCAAGCGCAAAGTGCGGCCATTCGGTAATGGAGAGCACCCAATAAACCAATAAAGTAGAAACCTCACCACAATGTTGTAGTTTATTTCCTTAAAGTTTGAAGAAACTGACTAAAAATGAATTTTTGGCGACCATTTTTGGGTGACTCATTTTTTTCGAGTACAGTCTCTACATCATTCCGATCCATGGCTAAAAGAGGACATTCCTCTCTTTGTTGTTTAACATTTCTAGTTTGTTTAGGGCACCGTGGTCAATCTTCTCATGTACCACACCCTTGATTAATGACTCAATCCATCTGACTTACCGGCCTGAGGAGTGGTGAATGCTGGTTGATTACTTCCGACCATCGTGTCCAAGTTGAGGTTCGAATCGACATGCATCAACTTTCTGGGCGTTCGTATTCCATCGGAGGAGATCATCGAGATCGCATTGTTTATCTCTTTATGGGCGGGCTCCGGAACTGACCTGGTGATGATTTCTGTCGTCAGATCGGAAAAGTCCAACCCATTGGGAAGTCGCAGGATCGCCAAAGCCATCCGGCAGTCGAAGGAATCACTGTAAGAAAAAATAATAATTCGATGATAAATTTGAATAAATCTGTAACTCCGCAGAACAGGCATAAGACTTACTGCAACACATTGTAATAGTTGAGAAGATCTTTGACGGGACAGGTCATCCAGTCGGCTTTAAATCCCATGAGAACGATGTTTGGAGAGAGTTTTCCCACTCCCGAAGTTTGGATTAGTGCATGAACTCCTTCTTCGAACGATACACTATCAATGGGTTGGTAAAAACCGCGAATCTTACGAATCTCCAGGAATTTTCGACACTCCGAATTTAGTGCTTGACGTCTTCGGTGGGATAGCCGTTCGTTGATAATGTCTCCTACTATCATGAGCGAGTGATTTTTCGTGATGAGGTTAGCCAAATCTATGAGTGGAGGTCGGTTCATAGGGTTTCCCGCTAGAACGAGAACTGATGGGTGATAATTTTTGACGTGATCTCCAATGTTCTGCAGCTTCAGGGTGGAGGAAAGTGCACTTTTGTACGTCTGTTGCTGTGTACTGGAGCCCCAATTTACGTCTGGGTTTCGGTAAACAACTACCAGATAGAGCACGAATATGACGACGACCGTGACAATAGTGAATGTGTAGTCTAGCTGGAACATGATAACTATGCAGAGTATGGAGCCAATAAGACTTATCCAAGGGTGGTAGAATCTGAAGGTCGGTCGCCATCCTAAAGCCTTAACTGTAGCTGCATGGAACGTGCAGAAGTTGATGAGGGCGTACGATGCCAGGTAGAAGTTCGAAATCAGTGGCGCAATGGCATTGATATCCGCGATGAGGACAAACAGTACGGATACTATGAAGACGAGTACATAGCCTCGGTATGGCTCTCCGTGTTTTCCGTAACCTTTCGAGAAAAAGATTAATCCCGGGTAGATCCGATCTATTCCTAGAGCTTGGATAATTTTGGGCACCGATAGAAGGTTCGTCAGTGCCGTACTAAGTGTTGCTGCAAAACACCCAGCGTAGATGATGGCACTGGATAGGGACATCAGCTGCATCGATGTGTAGTCGTTATGTAATCCGTAAGCGCACTGCTGTAAGAATAATGCATTAGAATCCAGACACCTATGAAGAGAAACAATCATAATTACACTTCCGTTGGCGCAGGTTACGAATGTTCCGTTCACTAGATCCGTAATGTTTCCCGATGCATCACGCAAAGCCGCACCTCCAGCAAACAAGACAAAGGTTATATACGAAACGGCAGAAATCACCAATGCCAAAAGCGTGCCTTTGGGGATTGCAGTGGCAGGGTCTTTGAGGTCTCCGCAGATATTTGCCCCAGCTTGTACACCGGTGACACTCGGGAAGAATATTGCGAAAACGGAGAAAAATGTTTGTTGTGTATTTTCACTGAAGCGGTAATCCGGTTGTAGATTTTCACGAAATACTGCGGTGGAGAATCCTGTGAAGCCATGTGCAATTTGCTCATCATTAGTCGGTCCGACGATTACACCGATTAGAAAGTTAAAGATAGCAATTAAGATTGTCACAATCAGAAAGTTTTGTGCCTTTGCTTCCCATTCCATGCCAACAGCACAAATGATCACCATCACTATAATCGCTATGGTGCCAACTATCCGCACATCGTTAACTCCCCCGTCGACGATCTTGGTCCCGAATGACTCTGAAATTAGTGAAAAATGAGTTATGTGGTGACGACTGATGTCAGGTTCATTACTTAGCAGATCGTTCAAGGAGCTGCAGAAACCGATTGTGTTGAGTGAGGCTTGTACCGAGTTCGCAAAAGCGAACACTATACCAACGGAGGCACCGAATTCCGGTCCGAGTGATCGTGAAATTAGATAGTATATTCCACCTCCTTTCACCTGACCGTTGGTGCAAATCGCGGACAACGACAGAGCGGTTATCACGCACACCAGGTAGGAGATGCCGATGATGATGAGGGTTTGGATGATCCCAGCCTGCGAGACAACCCAGCTGAGACGCAAGAACAACATCACACCCCAGATGTTGAGTAAACAGGGAATCAGCACGCCTTCGATCCATCCCAGCTTGACGCCGTGGCCGTGTGCTTCCGGTTTGTCGTCTTCCGGGTTAGCTTCCTGGAATTATAGGATGGTAATCTAGAGAAGGTTTTCGACGTGTGGTTAGGGCTTGGGCTTGTACTTCAGAATGATTGCACATTAAGCCGATGTAGTGGTAGAATCTCAAGTATCAGAAGTTGGAAAAGATTTCGTGCGCTGACATAATCGCACTTGGCTTGAGTATAGAAGAGTAGTGTTCCGTATTTTGTTGTTCAAGTGGTTTGGATTATGCGTAACTTCAAGTGGGTTGAGTAAATAAAACGTCGGATAGATGGAGGACGATTCCATAGCGGATGAATCAAATTGTTCAATACGTAAGGTATTCCATTACTCAGGCTAATTTACTACTGTTCAAACTATCACTAGTAAATGCGAGCAAATTCCCTCAAGCTCCACAAGAAATTCATTTTTTTTGATAGATAGGCCTACTTTGTCTGCGGTTTAGAGTCATATTCAGAGTCCTCGATTTGAAGGTTAGTTTTTGTTAACCATCAAAATGTGGAAAACCAAGGGTAAGTCGAACAGTGTGCCAGCCACGATGTCTTACACCCTAGACGAATATGTTTCCCAACAGTGGCACTTCGATTTTCAATCCATGCCTCATTTGTGACACACTGAGGCACACTTTTGACAGTTGAGCTTAAAGAAATATGAAACCAGCAACCTTGCCAATATACATTGCCTTGTTGCCAGACTCAGCAGAAAATTACAATTGGAGCTGTCAACACATTGGCACCTTCTGCACATTACGGGTACTCCCAGAACATTGCCACGCTTGTTGCAAAAAAAAATAAAAATAGCACGGGAAAAAAGTGTGCTGAGCGATCCAGCCTTGGGAAAAACTTCCATTTTAAGAGCAAATACTTTCAATGGATATAGATATTATGTCGGTCTATAGACTCTATGTTTGGACTTTTCATAGATGCAACTTCGTCAAATGCTCTAAATTTCGCATTCAAAACCATTTTCTTCTGTTATTTTTATAAACATTTCTTTGTTGGCAATACATTCACTAAACAAGTTTCGCAAATGTTTATAAAACTCATCAGTTCCGCAGATCACAGGACATAATTTGTACCTAAAATTGAGACAAACTAGCTAAATCAATATTTATAGTATGCAAAAAAGTTTATCCCTACCAATTTACATTTTTTTTTGTTTTTCTGGTGAAAATCAGTTCAACGCCATGATTTATCAATTGATGTTTATTAATCTCATTGTCAATAAAAATACGACGTTTATATTTTTTCTTGAAATTTCATGTGATGAATTATGAAAAAGGGTAAAAAATTACGCAAAAAAAGTTCATCCTTCTCAAATGAATACTACGATTTAAGTGTGTTATACAGAGTTTTTGTGTGTATTCTGCAACTTTCTCGAATGTAAACACTGTGTCTAGCTGTCATTTAGTGCTCTTAAAGTTTTCGTGCTCAAAATATCAGTTTCGTGGTCAAAATTGGAAGTTATTTGTTGCAAAATGCCCAAAAGAGCACAAATTTCGATCAGCATCCGAAATTTGATGATTGAGCATTACAAAAGCTACCGTGATATTGCCGATATTGTCCAGCTTCACAAAGATACTGCTGATAGGATTGTGTAAATGTACAAAACCCGTGGTTCTATCTCACCAGCTAAGCGATTGAGGCGTCTTTCAAAGACCACTGATCGAATTAACCGAACTATCGAGACGAAGGCGGAACTGGACCGGGGACTATCAGCTACGAAAATTGTAAAACAGCTTAAAAGCGAGTTTTCCATTCAACTGACATCACAATCCGAACGAAATCGTCTTCATCAGAAAGGTCTTAAGAGCAGAGTAGCATTGAGCAGATTGAAGTGGGCCCAGGACCACATTTCATGGACCAGTGATGACTGGAATAAGGTGATTTGGTCATACGAGCCGAAAGTAATGCTATTTGGGTCTGATGGTATCACAAGAAAATGGCGGCCAACCGGTGAAATTTTAAAAAAGGAGTGTTTGCGGCCTACAGAAAATCATAGCGGTGGTGAGTTACTTTACCAACATTGGTTTTTCAACCAACTGAGCATGACTTTGATTTTTTTTTGCAGGTGGAGTCACAATGTGGGGATCTATGGCTACATATGGCGTTGGAGAACTTGAATTTACTGATGGAATCATGACCAAGGAGGTTTATTTGGACATTATAAAGCGAAAACTACCAGCATCTGCACGAAAGCCAAAGTCGGGGCGCAGATATACGTTTCAACAAGACGAAGATCCGAAGTACACTTAAAATGTGGTTTTGTAGTGGTTCAAGGAAAAGCACCTCAAGGTTATGGAGTGGCCAGCACAGTCTCCCGACCTTAATCCGATCGAGCATCTCTGGTCAATTTTGAAAATTAAGGACCAGAAGCAAAAACTAGCAAGCATCCAGCAATTGCGGCAGGTAATTTCTACTGAATGGGACAAAATCAGCCCAGAAACAATTACTAGGCTTGTTGAGTCGATGTCACGACAATGCCGAGCAGTTATTGAAACCAAAGGTGGTCACACGAAGTACTAAAACTACGTGAGCCAGAGGGGTGGATATAAAGGGTGTTTCGATCAAAATTTGGTCGATTTCAACTTGACGCATTTCCTTTCATCGTGCATTAAATAAATTTGCACACCTCTTTTTTTGAAGATGTGTGCGTGTAGCATCATGTCTCTATTTTGATTTTGAGATTAGTACTTCAGGTATCAAAATGTCGTCGAAGGAAGAGAAGCAACGCATCAAAATTTTGCACCGGCATGGCGAAAATCCAAACTACTCTCATGCCAAGTTGGCGGAATTGTTGAATGTGGCTAAATCAACTGTTACCAACGTATTAAAAGTGTTCGGTGAACGTTTGTCGACAGCCAGGAAAGCCAGGATCGGCGGGAAATCGAAAGCCGGAGGCCACAGCGACGACAAAAAGAGTTGCCCGCTGTTTTGAGCGGAACCCGATTCTCTCCGTCCGAGATGTCGCAAAGAAGCTAGGAGTGGTGCCTTCAACCGTGGATAGACTTACAAGACAGTGGTGATTCCAAATCGCGACGATAAACAAAACACGTTGGCCAAAGCACGATCGCTAAAGTTGTACACGACGATGCTGACGAAATTTGATTGCGTTGTACAGGACGATGAAACTTACCTCAAGGCAGAGAATTTTATACGGCAACCGGATGGGGAAAGGTGGCAGATATTTTCAAGCACATTAAACTGTCAAAGTTCGCGAAGAAATATCTAGTGTGGCAGGCCATCTGTACCTGTGGCTTGAAGAGCAACGTTTACATTGCGACCGGAACCGTCAACCAGGAAATTTATCTGAGCGAGTGCCTACAAAAACGTCTACTGCGTTTCCTGAAGCCATTACGGAAAAAAGGCCATAAAGTGGTATGCTGCCAACAATGTCCAAGTGGTGCCCAAGGAAAGAACCCTCCCAAAACGCCAGAGCTTCGCCCAATCGAAGAATATTGGGCCATCGTCAAGCGAAACCTTAAGAAGACTCAACAAGGCAGTCGAGTTATTAGTACGAGACACTGAAGAAGTCTGCACATTGTAGACGAAATACGCGTATCTGTCGAAGATAAGCAAAGGTAGTTGAAATTAAATGGAGATTACTAATTTTTCTTCTAATTTATAGCTCAACAAGCTGTTGTGAGCGAGAAACAGTGCAAAGCAAACTGGTGTTCAGCGGCGAATAAAGAGGACAAGGAGACTGTACAAAATCTTATGGCATGTGTTAAGCGAAACAACCGCGCATTCGGTTAAAAGAAAGATTAGCTGAAAATTTCTCTTGTGTTCTTTATTAACTAAACTTGAAAAAGAAAAAGAATTTGACTTATTATTAATAACTTTGATCGACACACACACATTACTGTTTGACCAAATTTTAATCGGAACACCCATTACTTTTTTTTAACTTATTTTTTAACATTGGCTTTGTTTGAATAGTAATAAACTGAACAACAATTATCCGTGTTTTAATTTTCTGGTGGTTTTTTAGAAGAAATTAATTTTTTTCATACGCAAAACTTCTTTTTGTATTATGTATGTTTCGTTAGAATACTTAATTTGTAACCTTTGAATATTTTCTCCAAATTTAGGGTGGGTTTTTATGGATGTCGATCAAATTTAGACAAATTGAGGATATTTGAAGATCGTGATTTGTCAACGTATCCAGTCAAATTAAGAAAATCGGTAGTATCGTTCAATTACTTAACAAAAATGTCACGGAAAAGCTCTCAATAGCTTAAGAACAAATTGACTGCCACAATTGATTGTCATCGGGAATTTGTTGATTACCGCTATATTTATGAAATAAAGGCCACATGAACGCGCTAAGCAACATTACACCACGTAGTTCAACATGAATAACTAATCATCATGTACAATTTAGTTAAGGACCTAATAACGGGGGTTCACTTTGTGTTGAAAACTATAATTCGTCCTTAACATGTTTGTTTCCAACGTGAAGTGACATTTGTATTCGTTTTCGAATTTGCATTGAATTTAAGAAGCATAAAATATTTAATGATGGATAGTTTTCCCGGATGAAGGGCAAAACATATCTCCTGATCACCTTAATAACATCCATGTTTTCTGCAGGAAGAGAAGCTTCAATCCAAACGCAAATCATTGCATGATGGCAATAGGGTATTATAGGGGTATGTGGGTTGTAACATTGTTCGATAGTAAATATAATAAGATGCAGGCATTTAATTTATTTTTTAATTTTGAAAAGCAAAACTATTGAAAAAAAAAAACAATTTAAAAAACTAATGATTGCAAGACAACACCATCCTATTTCACCATGAAATATGCTACAAAAAACAGACTACCTAAACCAACAAACCAACCATTGATTTCTAGAATACATAAGTTGACATTTATGTCATAATGGGAGCCCCCGTTACTGAAAATTAAGTGGTGTCACTTTGTATAAATGTCTGTCGGTTAGTAAAAATATAAATGATTAGATTTTTCTTGTTTAAACATCGAGAACAAATAGTTGAGATTATTAAAAAATATTGTTGTGCTAGGAAGAACGCCCATCATCGATACCATGGTTTTTTTTCAATTTAAAACCCCCTATTGCATTTGCATTTTGGGATTCGTTCATGTTGTTCGGTGTTCTCAGATTGAACTGCAGATATTTCCTGTTAGGATAATGGATGTCCTATTAACCTTTCAGCACCCGCACCAAATTTTGTAACACGAGCACTCGCGCGTTGTACTTTGTACAACTCATTCCTTCCTAGAATATCTCGTGAATGTTACTGTCCTCAGCCAAATTATTCAGCATTTGTATACTCTCACTACGTGGCGCCTAGGTGCGAGTTATTTTCAGGAATATGCTGTATATTGGTATCCTGAGCAGATAGAACGTTTTTTTTTTCGAAAATGTTGTACAGTGAAACAAAACCGTTTGATTGATGATCAGCAGTTCATAATCTTGTTGTTGTTTAGTGAGTCAAGACCTTTTGAATGGACTAGCAGATCAAAATTTTCTCGCTACGCGGCGTTAGTGCCCCGAAGTATTTCCTGATAGTGCCATACTTGGGGATCTTGACCATTGGAAAGATGTTGTCTTGGAATAAGTTTCTTTTATCATTGATGACCAGCAGTTCACAATCTTTCCGCAACGCGCTGGTGTGCAATTGAGTTTCCTGAGCAAGCTGTAACTGGGTGTTTTGACAATTACAGAGGTTTCTGTCTTCGATACAGTTGTTCAAGAGTTCAAGACTTTTTCATTAGTCAATATCAGAATCTAATCTGTCCGTCACGCGGCGCTAGTTTGCTAGTGCTAGTGTGTGAGATATGCTGCATCCAGTCAAGCACTTTTGTCATCGAAAATGTTCTTCAAGGAATCCAAACCGTTCGATTGACGGCCATGTGACTGAATTTCCAGAATGAAGGGATCGACGGCCCAGCCAGACGGCACAACGTGGGCTGGAGACGAGGTGACGGTGACGAACGACGAACTCATTGCGATAGCAAAGTCGTTGAAGGTGAACAAAGCGTCAGAACCGTTTCTTATTCCGAACCTGGCCATCAATACGGGTGTCTTGCTGATTCCCTAAATGTTTGTCTGTTGGACACAGCGGGTAAGATGCTCGAAAGGGTAATCATCAACAGACTGACAAAGTACACGGATGGTATAGGTGGTCTGTTCAACAACCAGTTTGTTATCTGTAAAGGCGAGTCGATGGCCATTCTGACCTTCATTCTGCCATTCTGACCTTCACCAAGACGACTGAAGTGGCAATCCAGCGCAAGAGGCGTGGAGTTCGCTACTGTGCAGTGGCACCCTTGACGTGAGAAATGCGTTCAATAGCGCGAGTTGGGTATCTATCGCCAACTCGCATCAACGCCTCCAGGTTCCTGAGTACCTGTGCAAGATTCTCGGAAATTATATCCTGAATCAGGAACTGGTGTACAACACTGAGGTGGGTCAGAAACGTTTCCAGATAACCGCAGGCGTCCCGCAAGGTTCGATCCTAGGCTCGGTGCTATGGAACACCCTAGAGATATATGATGAATCAATGGAGGAGGTGGAGCTAACGGCCTCGCACTCCATTGGCATTGTGGAGAGATGGATGAGTTCCAGGAAACTGGAGCTTAGGTTACGGTTTTTAACAACCGCAAATCGGAGCAACATGCGAACGATTAGTGCAGGTAGCTGCACTATAGAATCTAAAAGATCCCTGAAGTACTTGGGGGTTATGATCGACGATAAGCTGTCCCGCATCATGTCAAATAGTTCGGCGGTCCAAGAGAGTAAGCGTAAGCTCCTGGCCAGTGTCACCTTGTCCATACTTAGGTACGGCGGGTAGGCATGGATCACTGTTTTGAGTCCCGAGAGCTACCTAAGTAAGCTTGAGCGTACACGCAGGGTTATGTGCCTAAGAGTGGTTAGTGCATACCTAACGGTGTCCGGCGACGTGGTCTGCTTTTTAGCGGGGATGATGCTAATAGGCATTGTTAAAAAAAGGTCGTAGAGTGCTTCAAACAACGTGGCACAAGAGGTATTCGAAAGACTACTAGAGCCGCATCTTTGATTAAGTGGCAGCGCGAATGGAACAACTTCCCTAACGGTTGGTGGACCCACCGGCCAAACCCGGAACTATCTGGGTGGGTAACATGGTGAAGTCAACTTCCACTTACCACAGATTCTGTCAGGCCACGGCTGGTTTAGATAGTATCTGCACAAATACGAACATGCATAGTCCTCCGCATGCACCGGAGAGCATGCATAGTCCTCCGCATGCATCGTAAGCGGTCGCGACACGACTCCGGACAACCTGGTCCAGATGTTGTGTCAAGATTGGGACATCTGGGACGCGGAATGCATAGCAGCCATCTAACTACTGAAGCCCTAAGTAGTTAGATATTGTGGTTGCTTAATAAGCACCCAAGGCACTGGTAGGTTTTGAGTGGGTTGAGTAGTGGGCACCCTCATCCCCACATCCTGAGTTCTTCAAGAGTCTGTTTGCAGATTTTCCATCCCGTCTAAAGAAAAACACTATTGGTTTGTCATGGATCTTTAGATTGGCAATGTGTGTTTCTTATTCCTTTTACTTTCGCGGTATTATTAGACAAAGGGGCTTATTACGGTTCTCACTACACCTTGCTTTCTAAAATTCTTTTTACTCCTATCAAAGGTTTTATTTTGACTTTATGAACACGTAAAATGCTGTTTGAAATGTCGTTTTAGGACTCATTCATATTATCTTATTTTGGTCAGTTGAAAAAGCATGTTGAAACCATTTTGCCAGTAAATGCCATTTGCCATTTTGAAACCAGTAAATGCATAAAACGGCAAACTGGCATTGAGGGAAGCCACCAAATGACCAAATAGTTTTATAGTAGCCATTAAGAAGATAAATTTGGTTTTTTGGCTAAACTGTAATTTAGCCCATATTGAGCGCCATATTGAAATATAAGAATTCATTGAAATTTGGAAATATAAATACAGCATATATTAAATACATTAATTGTTATGTTATGTATTCTCCGTGCGAGGAGTAACGATTATGATGTTGAAGGAGATGTTCGCTCATCACCATGAGGCACCAAGAGTGAACAACAATGTTTTTGGCTAGAATGAAAGATGTGAAGAGAAAGTGTTGAAAGTTCCGTCAGAGTGCGGCAGGTAGGAAAATTAACAGATGTTTTTGAAAATTGAGCGAAAGGGCATGTATCCAATGGTACTCGAACCATGGACGTCAATCTTTTGCCTAACATCCCACTGCGGGGTAGGTTGTAGCGACGGAACAAGTCCGCCACTTCAACAGGCCTATTTTTATGTTGTTGTTAATTCGCATAATATCCGAGGCGCATTGATTTTCAGCTTCTATTATGCCAATGTTCACCATAAAATTAAATGCGCATATGATTTGGAGCATGATACGCTATATGAAACTCAATTTGTTTTGGATATTTTGCTATCGATCAAAATTTCCCGCAACACTAGAACTTTTTTCTCAGATATTATTTACTGCTAGATGAATCAGAAGAGCAGAGAACCGAACAAAGCAGAACAACAAAAACCAACCACGATATCACAGCGAAGTTTGACAGCTGTTGCCGTTTGGCTTTATGCTGGTTTTTATGGCAGCCAATAGGTTCTTTGTAGGTTCTCAAGTGGTCATAACATCTCTCACTAGAACATTTTTTAAATTTTTATGGTCTTATACAGGTTTTACTAATTTGTTTTCACAACCGTCTATAGAGTGTGCCACTTTGTACACATTTTGGCTTTAAAGATGCATAGAGGAGGTCTTGGTGGACAACACAGTTTTGAATGTAGTTTTATCAACAAAGCCATGAGGAGTGCTATACGGCTGGAATAAAACTAAAATTGTTACCCTGGAAAGATCAGCGAAAAATTCGCAAACTCAATGTGTTTGTTTATTCTGTCAATGTAGGTTCATATCTACATACGTCAGGCTGAAACAACTAAGAAGACAGAGAGCCATCGCAATCAAGAATAACTGTATATAAATATAGCTTTTAAACTTTTAAATGACTTGTTTCTTTGTTCAAACAACATTGTGGTCTCTAGAAATGCAAAATAAAAATATTTTCTCATTCGAATTTCAACACAAATGCCAGGTTAAAGGCCGAAAATGGCTTGGTAATTAATGGTTCTCAAATTTTTGTATAATTGTCGGGAACTCAAAATGCAATAAAAAAACATTCTGAAAAAGGCCTCGATGACCAATCCTAATGTTGATATACATTTTTACACATGCAACAACTTTGATATGCATAACCTCTATTGGTTGCGTGCTAATAAAGTGCACGTTTAATTTTCACACATTCAAATTCAAGACGAAGTTATCAATACCATCTGCCTCACAACGTTCGTTCATTATCAAATTGAGCCTCATGTTGATTAACAGCAAATCCTTCAAAACTTCGTAATTGTTAACACACTCATGACGTAATAAAATACATCCAGGAATAGAATATTACACGAAATGTATTAATCTCACTTTATTGATAGTTCAGGAAGTTTGTTTACAAGGTGTTCGAATTCAAACCGCTCAAACAAAATTTTGCACTAACTTTTTCCGGATTCTGTACAATTAGATTAAGGAGATAATGTAGAAATAAGCACAGGTGTCTGTTTTCCGACTGTTGCTTCAATCGTAATAAATTTAGAGCACAAAATCTTACACCGAGGTTACCGAAAATATTCTAAGTCCGCGTTAACAAGCTTCCTGCACTGTCAAAACTGCATTGATGACGCCATCGTGCAATGATCTACACTAAATTTTGCAAATTCGTTACCAAACCGTTTACATTAACACACCAAAACATCGAGATTCTTCAATCACCTACACTGGAGAAAATAATCTCCCGAGAAACACTACTCACCGGTTTCCTGTCTTTGTCTCCATGTAGTTCCCCGATAGACGGTCGTTTCAGACCACGCTTTGACGTGCGGTAGTACTCCAGTCGCGGCAACGGCTCTCTGAAAAGAAGCGTCAAATGCAACAATTATTGCTTGCACTTAGAGCGCATTTTATCACACTTTAACGATTATTATCCACCTGGTCACATTGCACACAAATGCTCCGATATCTAGAATCACAGATCCCCTTTTTTGTCGAATTTTGTTACCGATTGAACTATCACTGTGCGTCGGTCCTTTGGATTGAAAAAGTTTCATTTTTTTTCCTGCGCAATCAGTACTCGAGCTGAACTCAGACGCAAGTATCGAAAGGCACTTAATATTCGCCGCTATTAAATACTGCTACTTGTCTCCGTTGGCGTTTCCCATCGACTGAACCTAGGCCCAGCTTGTGAGAACCTGCTAGGAACATTCAACCGACTTACGACGCGAATATTTACGATGATTCAGCATCTATCTGCCGATAGTAAATAGCTTGTATTGCCGGATAGCGATCAATCCAGATTAGTGCTCCCCAGATGGCAATGTTCTGTTATCGGCATTCGCCAACATTATGCGTTGAGCATCATGCGTTTTATTTGTTTATGCATCAAACGGGAGCGCGTTTGTCGGCGCGTTGTGGTTGGCGCATGGCGGTGGGCGTGTAGCTCAGCATGCGCAAAAACGCGCACGATGCATGCTGGTCGAGCTAGTCGAGCAAGATTTAAGCAATTGCCAAATTTTTGCAAGGGGACAGTTCAAATATTATATCCACTGTTTTCTAAAATTGATAATCCTCTTTAGTTGCGCTTTATGACATACCTATAACATATACTTTCAAAAATTATTAACCCCCCACTTCCTTCTAAGCTATGGACGTAATATGTGAACGTTCCCTAGCAGCATAGAATTATATTCTTTGTGATCTTATCTTTGAGCGGCAATTCAAATTAAAATGTCTAATAAAACGAATACATACGGGAGCTATGCGTCTTGATGGCATTGGTCAGTGGTGCATTTTTGCGAATGATGGAAACCACACGATCTGATGATCTGATGAAGAAAATTACATGATTGACTGAATTTTTGCGTGCGATATGCTGTATAACCCAAATCAGTCATATATTTTCAATTTTTCTCCATTGTGATTTCTGGGCATTTGAACTCAAGTAGTTAATTAGGCACCTGTTCAGTTGATGAATTCTCATGAGAATTATAATGATTATAAACACAGCAATAATATATTAAAAGTAGGGTTTGGTCCATGAAAATGTGTTTAGGAACGTACATTTTGGTTCTGTACTTGTTACGCTTGATTAATTCATATTCATGGTGAATATTAGCGAGTACTTACAGTGAATATTACGCCAACTATGTGCTCTCATAAAATAAATATTAGGCTGAGAGTAGTTTAGCGTTAAAAAAAACAAATCAAACTATCAAACTATCGGCATACGAATAGAACTTAAAATTAATGAATATTAAGAATGATGTAATCCTAGTTGCACTAAAATATTTAAAGCCTCAATGATAAATGTGACTCAATTGTGTGTTTTCATTGATGTATTTGCACGATTATTTTTTTCAAATAAGCCTCACCCTAATGCTACAAGCACGCATCTTCTTTTTTAATGCACGATGAAAGGAAATGCGTGAAGTTTAAGTCGACTAAATTTTAATCGAAACATCCTTGAGTAAAAAATATACTTCGAACTTAAAGGTCCAGCTTCGTAAGTTGCTGCACAGAAAACAATAATGAATTTTAACAGGCGCGTAAAATTTGCCCTCGTTTAATTAGGAGCCAAAGTTGGCGTAAACATCAAAATTGTTTGCAATCTTGCATGCGCCATACAACAATGTTTGCAATCTTTCGCACAAGGGCTGGAATCAGGCTTAAATTTACATGAAATATGAAATATCAAATATATTCTTATTTTCTGCCAAATCTAGCATTCCCTTTATGTGCATTAGATAACGCAGAAAATTAGATGTTTCTTTTTATCGGTGTATCCGAGCATATAATAGGCAGTTGTCAAACTTTGAATTAGACTTAAAAGAAAAAACAGACTACATTCAAAATTTCACAATCATGATTGACAATTGAATTTGTTGATTTGTAAACATTTTCGCTCTTAGGTGCCTGAATCTCTTATTTTGCTTGAAATAAATTGTTTCTAATAAAATACTGTTCTACCGAAACAAGAGATAGGTCAAGATTCACAGTTCTGCGATAAAATTTAAAATGAAGAAAACACAGATGGGACCGACTTGTGGTGAGCGGAACATAAGTAGGCAGAACTTGCCAGTACCATGATAAGAGAACCTTTGTTTTCATCTGAAAGTTCGCTATGCAAACAACACTGCAGCAATGTTTTGCCGTGAAACAAAACCATTAATTCATCTTTGAAATGCCACAAAAAAAAGCAAATGCAGCGGCTAAGTTGAAATAGCTCTTCATTAAACAAAAATCTTAATTGTTATAAATACGCGTAAACAAGAGCTACCATTTGTATGATTCATTCCTTCAAATTGAGTAAAATTAATGGGTTTTTTATATACGTCCAATGCCCACATAGGGTAAGTGAACCAGGTTGGACCATAGTATCTTATTTTTGATTTACTTCAGATAAGTAATAATAATATATCCTTCGTCTAATTTTGCGAGTCAAATGTTTTTCCTCCTCCATAATAAGGCAACAAATCAATATTCGCAATACTTCCTTACTAAGACTTAAGATCTCTAAGCCGTAACGATATAACGCGGAAACTTTGGATTTTTGATTAATAGCCTAGAACAAGTATATCAGCCAATTTTGGTTCGAATCGAAGAGGGTCGATGCATTTCTCCGGTCACTTGATATGGAATGACCCTGCTATCATTGATATCTTATTGTGTTGATATTATTTTTACTTTGTCTATTCAGAATTTTTAACAGGGTTTATTTTGCCTGCGTGTAAGAATTACAGTTGATTTCTTAAAACTAGTTCTTATCTAAAGAGAGAATTAATCATTGCAATTGAAGATTGTAATGATTTTTGCCTAAAATTATGAATTATTTTGTTGAACATTTCTTCTAGAGTCTCAACGTTTGAAATTCTATGTAATTCAATAGTACTGAACCAGGGTGGCAGCTTCAAAATCATTTTCAGAACTCTGTTCTGAATCATTTAGAGTGCTTTTTTCCTAGTTGCACAACAACTAGACCATATTGGCACAGCATAAAGCATGGCCGGTCTAAAAATTTGTTTAAATATTAGAAGTTTCTTATTACATTTGGCTTGAATGCCCACAATGTGATCTTTAAAAGTTAATTTTTGATCAAGTATCAGTCCAAGATATTTTACTTGACTTGACCAAGAAATTGGAACTCCGTTCATAGTGACCATATGACTATTACAAGGTTTCAAAAATGCAGCTCTAGGCTTGTGTGGGAATATTATAAGTTGAGTTTTGGAAGCATTAGGAGAAATCTTCCATTTTTGAAAATAATCTGTAAAAATATCCAAGCTTTTTTGTAGCCTCCAGGATATATCACGAAGACTTTTTTCTTTAGCGGAAATGCCTGTTTCATCAGCAAAGCAAGTCCAAGTATTCTACCTTGAGGAACACCAGCTCTAATGGGCTATTGAACAGATTTAGAATTCTGATAATTTACTTGCAAAGTTCTATCAGTTAAGTAGTTTTGAACTAATTTCATGATAGAAAGCTGAAAATTGAACTTTTTCAGTTTCGCAATCAAACCTTCATGCCAAACACTGTCGAATGCTTTTTCTATGTCTAGCAACTCCAGTGAATTGATGTGAAGCATCATTCTATTCAAAATTATTTTTTCAAAAAGCTTACTTAATGAAGAAAGCAAACTGATCGGTCGGTATCTAGAAGCTTCAGCCGGATTTTTATCTGGCTTCAAAATTGGTACAACTTTTGCATTTTTCCAGTTATCTGGAAAGTATGCTAGATGAAAACATCTGTTAAATAGTTTTACCAAGAAGTACTCTCAGGGAGTTTTTTGATGAATACTATGAATACTACATGTTTCTTCCAAACGGTATTCATGTTGTTGTTATTGCTCTTATAGCTTTTACTGTTACTCCTTAACATTTTCTTGTTTAAATATTTACTTAGACTAATTATGCACAATCCAGAAATAACGCAACGTCTAAATTGACAATCCTTAACGCTTTGCATTGATAACCTTTTTTTTATGGTTTCTTGTTACAGTGCACACTTTGTCAGCCTTTCTTCTCTCTTGCAGCAATACGCAATGAGAGTATGGTATCTTAGAATACTGTTAAATTGGTAATTTGAATACTTCGAGCACCAACTGTGTACGGTTTTTTCGATGCTTTGTTACAGACTCTTTTGTTAGCTAGCATAGCGTGTTTCAGCTAGCAACTGTTTGGCGGCGCGAGTGATCGAGTTGACAGAAGAAAAGTGGAAAAGGAACAATACTGCTGCTTTCGGGTGCACACATCGTAAATTACATTTTTTTTATTGCTTAATTATCGAGATTTTCAGACCTGAGCTGGTTCATCTCCCATCGTAGTCACTCAAATATCTTTTTGGGTATTTTCGTAACATGGCCGGGTTGAGATTTTAGCTTGTGACTTTGGCGTGAGAGGTATGGATGTTAATCACTCCGCCAGGTCGCCCCCATTACATATAAATCTACACACTTAAAAAAATATGTGAATTCTGTTTGGATACACATCAAGGGAGTGGCCCGTTATTCATAAATTTACGTCTACTTTCAGACTTACATGACAGTAATAACCCTAAATGGTAATTTGCATGCCTAAAACTAAGTCATGAAACATAAACTAGAGCTTTCTTAATGCTCTAATGGTCAATATTCTTTCAAATACGTTCTATACTCTATTTTATATTGAATAATCGAATTGTAATAAATATATGAAATTTTTAGGATAAGGCTTCTTAGAAATGAGTACAACCATTTATATTAATATAAGGGTTACGGTATTTGTTTTTACAAAAAAGATAGGCGTCTTGAAAACTGTTTAAATCTTCTGCAACGTAATTTCTATAAATGTCTTTAGTTTTGTGAATTTCACTTCAAAAAAGATTCCCAAACTTCATTTCAGTCGGCCTTATAGTGCCACGGAAGGATTCTAGTTCCTGTACAGCTTACAGTTTTCTTGTGAAATCGTTTCCCATTTTCTGTATTCTGTATGAACTAATAATTAATGGTGTGTGATTATTTTCTGTACATCTTGGGTTAAATCTGCAACGCTTCTTGGATGATTTCTCCGCCAATTTTCTGCAGAACACGCTTCGATGTATCAACAAATCTTTCGATTGCTTTTAGGATGGAAGGGTGGAGTCCAAGCATGCTCAATTCCGAGATTTGGGTAAAATCGTCTGAAGATCTCTGAATCAAACTGCGTTATTGCCGTTAAATTAATCGTGATGAAAATTTCAGGCCACTTGGAATGTGCATCCACGTTTATCAAGAAGTGTCGTCAAAATCAAACATGTTCCCTAGTTGGAATTAAATCGGGCTAGGGTTCGGTGGAAGATCTGATATCTCGTAACTCACCTCGAAAAGGTGATTTACCAGCGTAACGGGTCTGCTTCGTTTCTACGTTACTGGAAACCCTGCGAAAGCTTCAGTTAAAATCCTGCACATGTTCGCTTCTAATTGAACGCTTGAAATGATGTAGTTTTCTTATGGTCATGAATGTTCATTGTTCACCAATCAATCGTGATAGAACATCAGCGTATCCAAAGCTTTCCGTAGACGTGAATTCCAATTTGAAATCATACTGCAGTAGAGTTTACGCCGATCTTTGAAGTCTGTTGGCTGTATGAATTGGTACTCCTTTTTTAGATGAAAATATACCAGTGATTTTTTGTCTGTATGGACCACAAATCTCCGTCCAAAAATTATCCGATGAAACTTGGTGCAGGCAAATATAAGAGCAAGTCCTTCCTTTACTCTCTTGGCATTGCTTCACGTGCGAGAATCGTGATAAACTGCTTTTACTGAACCATCAGAAAAGCGATGAAGAAGAACTGCGCCAAGTCCGTTCTGTAATGCATCTGCTGCTACTATCATCTCTAGATGCGGATTATAGTGCGTCGGAAGTAGATCTGATTGGAGGATCTGCATGCATTTTTCAAATGATTGTTGAAATTGCTGGCTCTAGCTCTAGGAAACATTATTTCTTCAATAAATTATCCAATAAGGATGACGTAAGTCATGTATGGATTTCACAAACTTGCCGTAGTAATTTAGTGCTCCTTAGAATGATCGGAGTGTTTGAACATCATGAAAAACTGGCATACTGATGATTGGCATGATTTCCTCTGGCTTTGGTTGAATTCCGTGTATATCAACGATGAACACAAGAATCTGTTGCATGAAGAAGTTGCTTTTTCTCAATTTTCGAATGGAAGCCATATGCTTCGATACGGGTCAGTAGAATTTCGAGTAGTTCAGCTCTGTTTAGACTGAATTGGCTGGAATTTTAGAACCGCCACCGCCAGCGTATCTGACGATACTGTACGAAATCTGATGGCGGCTGTACCACAGAAAGTTCGAAAACTTTACAGAATGAAGGATTAATATCTCAATCAACTGATTTTTCTGTATATTCAACTCTATTAAACTGAAATAAAAAATCGGTTTTGTGGAATGATGTCTAGATTTTTTTTTGCAGACATTATCTCAGCGTCCGAAATTAATCGTGGACAGGCTATATGATCACTAGCCTGGGACACGGACATATGAAAGAAAAAAAAAATTCGCTCCCCATTTAATTTTGAAAGCCTTTTGGGTCCTATAATAACTGTGCAAAATTTCAGCTCGATCGGTGAAACTATATTTTTGCGACCGAGGTTTTAATTTTACATAGGATTTTATATGGGAAAACTTACTTTTACATAGAATAATCTGGCTAGGTGCCCCGTTACCATCTAAAAATAAGTAAACCCAATTTTCATCTTGTAAATTTTCCAAGGAAACTTTTCTTTGAAAATTGCAAAGTGATCCGACGATTGTGGAAAAAGTTATTGAGCTAAAACTGATTACACTCCAAACGAACGGCTCATTGAACTGTTTTTCCTAACAACACTACCACCAATGCCACCTGTAGCATGGCTTGTGGCCTGCTTCTGTCGGCGCGAAGCAACCACGTTGTTGTGGAGCTTTCACTCAGCATGGAGAGAAGCCGTTATCATGCACATAGAACAGTTTGACAGTTGACTCCGTTTGAACAAAGTTATACAAAGCTTCCGTTGCAAGTTCGAATTATAAGCTGTTGCTTGAAGGAAATGGAACGGTGCGATTCCTTTTGTGGCCTAGTTTTGAACTCGTTCAAAGCCAAAATAATGCCAACAAAAAGGGATGCGCTTCAAGTGATGTTTTATTATAATTATAATTGCCATGCCATTATAATTATAATAGCAATCCCAGAGTGCATCGAAGAAGTGGCTCAAATGGTGGTAAAGTTAAAATGAAAGTTAACATGGTTTTGAAGTTAAATGAAGTATTGAAGTCTTAGTAGCGGCACATTGACTGAAATACAAAATCATATTTGTATGATGTACCAGGAAGGAAGGAAATTTTACCAATATTTTGAATTCTTAAGTTTAGAGTAAATTGTCTGAAAAAGATATTCGTTTTTCCGAGCATATTATTTTGCAGAGCTTCAGGTTCAGCATACATTGCTTTTTAAGGAGGTCTTACTCTTCTCTCGATGTTTTTCGTTGAAATGTTTAATTGTTTAGATAAATTTTGTGCAAAAACATGTAATCCCTTTGATAAATTACGCTTGCGTATAAATGACCACGTTAAAATGATAGGTCCACTATACCGGAAGCGTGTGCACAGTATCATCCAAACCAAAGATTCTATGCGCATGATATCGGCTTCTCTCCATGCCGAGTGAATGCCCCACAACAACGTGGTTGCTTCGCGCCAACAGCAGGAGGCTACAGGCCATGCTGCAGGTGGCAGTGTTGTTAGGAAAACATTCAATGAGCCGTTCGTTAGGAATGTAATCAGTTTTAGCTCAATAACTTTTTCTACAATCGTTGGATCACTTTGCAATTTTCAAAGAAAAGTTTCCTTGGAAAATTTACAAGATGAAAATTGGGTTTACTTATTTTTAGATGGCAACGGGTCACCTCGCCAGATTATTCTATGTAAAAGTAAGTTTTCCCATATAAAATCCTATGTAAAATTAAAACCTCGGACGCAAAAATATAGTTTCACCGATCGAGCTGAAATTTTACACAGTTATTATAGGACCCAAAAGACTTCCAAAATTGAAAAGGGAACTGGAATTTGAATTTTGACCCAGGCTAATGATCACTCAGGATGAATAACATGAAAACAATCATGTTACCTTAAGAATGATTTTCTGAATGTAGATTAGGCTGATGCAAATTTTGAAATTTTTGCTCCCCTAAGCTTAATCGACTCCAATTTGGGTACTGATAGTCCCCAAAAAATTTGAACACATTTGGTTTTAATTTGGCTTTGCACACGCTATTCAAAGTTTGTATGGGAATTAGTATGGAGAATCTCAAACTTACATTTCCAGATCCCTAACGTCTTGATATTATGTCCTTAAACCAAATCTAATTAAGATTCATACAGTGTAAGTTACCAACCATCAAAATGCCGAAGATACCTGACATGTAAATTTTATACAAACTTAGTTATTCAACAAATAAAATAATAAGAAATAAAAACATATAATATACATATAAAATATATAACATATATAATATAATATATATAAAATAATATATAAAATATATAAAAATAAAATAAATAAAATACATAAAATATATAAAATAATAAGATAACAAAAATAAGAACAAAACATCATTCCTAAAGTTTGTATTTTATGTTTTATTGAATAACTATTTTTGTACAAAATTTACATATCAGGTATCTTCGGCATTTTGATAGTTGACAACTTACACTATATGAATCTTAATCAGATTTGGTCTAAGGATATAATATTAAGATGTTGGGGATCTGGAAATGTAAGTTTGAGATTCTTCATACTAATTCCCATACAAACTTTGAAAAGCGTGTGCAAAGCCAAATTAAAACCAAATGTGTTCAAATTCTTTGGGGACTATCAGTACCCAAATTGGCGTCGATTAAGCTTAGGGGAGCAAAAATTTCAAAATTTGCATCAGCCTAATGTAGATACAGTAGGGGCTATTCATAAACCACGTAGACTTTTCAGGGGGGAGGGGGTGGGGCGGGTTTGACCAAAGTATATCAAAGTCAGGGGGAAGGGGGTGGGGGTCTGAGATTTTCAAAAATTAGTCTATGTGGTTTATGCACAGGCCCGTATTGAAATATCAAATTTTAAAACTCAAATTATATTGCATTAACTAATCTTATTCTAAAAAAACCGATGCTGTGTAAATCTCACCCTCTCATACCAAGCGCCTCCATTGCTCTACTGAAAATCAGTCCAAATGCGCACAAACATGTTCAAAAATTATTTTTTTTCACGACATAAATGAAACATAAGCATGAGGGTGTGGTGTCATTCATCAAATGCGATTCTTATCAACGGTTAGCATCAATTGTTATCTGTGCAGTGCAAACTACTGTGTGACGCAGTTGAAAGGTTGCATCATCATAATGTGCTCACCGCGTCAATGATTCCGTAATTGTGCAAGTTTTCCCTTGCCTCATCTGCATCGACCTACGAGAATCTTGTAGATTGCAATCGTTCATTGATTTGGAGCAGTTGTGGCAAGATATTCATCTGCAACTAGTGTTGCAGCGTTTTCACATTCTAACACTTACCTCGTCAAATGATACACGCTACTGCGCCGTTCGCTGCCCTCGGATGTGCCCGATGAAACGGTATGGCCGCCGAAGTCTATAGTTGTCGAATCGTGCTCCGGATAATTTCCACCATTCTCGTGTATGGTGAAAGTCGCCGTTGGTTCGCTACCCTTTTTGCTATGATTGTTCGCATCGTTGTTGTTGTGGGACGTTCTTCCCAGAATGCGATTGCTGATGCGTGTTATCGAGAATCGATCCAACTTCATTGTGATCGGTGAGGATTTCGATTGATCGGCGTTTGTTGAAGATCGATGAATTTGGCTCCGAATGCACCCGTATAGCAATGTTTAGAAAGTGTGTATCATCCCCACTGCGATCGAGAGCTCAACTGGGGATAATGAACATCAACACGTGTATTATTGAAACAATTCAGTTCATGGGATGCCAGTGGAATGGCATGTTGAAGAGCGCACTTGCACGCCAAGCTAGCTGACAAGACGATGAGTGATGGGCATGCCGTTGTGGTGTTGATTTATTAATTTGTACTGAATTGTCACCGAACGGAACTAGGGGTGAGTAGTTTGCGGGAGAATATATTTGATTGAATATTTTTTTTCCGTAGAATGGTGGCTGAGCTATCAGTGTTGTTGTGGTGAAAAGGATATGTTGTTACTGAGAAAAAAAAACCTTGTAATTCATACAAACTAAGGCGCAGCCTTGACCAAACATTCTTGAATATTATTCTGGTCTGCCTTTATTTCTCTTAAATGAAATCTACTTTGATCATAAATTTCAGCTGTTACTGTTTTAACCTTCAGAGGCAACATGCTGTCTATCCGTTGAATACAATTGAACATTAATCTTAAGAAAGGACTTCAGTACGTCAGTACTATTATACGCAATGGAATCGAATGATATCACCACAGGTTATGCAGTCAGATCTTGAGATCATTGAAATTTATGGGGATTATTAATCACGCTGCCTTAGTTTTTCTCAGAAATTTATTGAGTTATTAAACTATGACTTTGACATACACCGGTAAAATGGTCAGTTGCAAGCCAAAGCAAGCAGAAACAACAAAATTGTTTGTAGTCATTCATACAGCAGACCTAAATCCCATGTATTTAGGCCAAATCGAGCATTTCATTTAAGCGTATACGCAGAAAACTATATGATTCTTTCAAAATGTGTAGTATTTTGAAGTTTTCTTGCCTCTTATTTAGATATTAGATAAAAGTTTTGGTAGCACTGTTTTCCTGTATTTCGTCTGCTACGGGGTGCGGCAGGAAAAAAGGTGGTGTTGTGTACAAGGCACAAAACGTTTGATGTTGACGTTTGATAACATCAGGATTGATTAATTGAAAATATAGTAGCCAAAAGGCGCTTTAGCCTACAGATTTACCTGGTATCGGTGACAGTTTCAATAGAAAAAATAGCAGTGAATCAGAACTGTTAAATTATTGTCATGTGTTTACTTTAAATTTCACGTAATTTTTTTTTTAATTCCTTTATTATCGAGATTTTCAGCCCTGAGCTGGCTCATCTCCCGTCGTAGTCACTCAAATACCTTTTGGGTACTTTCGTAACTTGTCCGGGGGTGAGATTTGAACTCGTGACTTTGGCGTGAGAGGTTTGGATGCTAACCACTACGTCGGGGTCGCCCACCCACGTAAAATGTCCTTGTTGGAAATCACACACCATCAGAACCGGTTAGTTAAAACCCCGCAACGCAACAGTTGCGCAATTGGAGGGGATAGTGTTGGGAAGAGAGACGCGATGGAGGTAGTCAGAAACCAGGACAGGCACAACGCCCACAAGGAAATAAAAGAGATGTTGACGCGTGTCAAATCGGCCGTGATTGCAGCCGAACGCCAGCAGGACGCACTGAAGATGAGAGCAGAGACTGCCGAGAAGGTTCTTGAGGATAGCCAAAAGGCAACGGAGAAGGCAACGGTTGATGCACTGCTGACGCCAAAGGAACTTCAAAATCTACGCTCGGAAAAAAGGAGATGAGGAGGACCTGAAAAAACTAAAACACGACGAGGAGAAAGGTGAAGGCAGTGAATATGCGCACTGTCGGCTACCAGAAAGACATAAAGAAGAAAATCCAGCAGCAAGTGAAAATTCAGGAGAGAAGAAAAAGCAGATGCCCAGGCCGCGTCGGGAGCGAAGTATAGGGTGACGCTCCCATTGTTGAGGTAAAAAGCGGAACGATGTACGCTGAGCTCCTCCGAAAAGAGAACTGATCCGGAGCTAAAGGTGGTGAAAACCAGGCGCGTGCAGAAAGATGAGATGCTTTTCGAGCTGAAGAAGGATCCTGCCATCAAGAGCACAACCTTCAAGATGCTCGTCGAAAAGTCTCTTGGTGAGCAGGCGATAGTTAGAGCTCTCTCACAGGAGACTGCGATCAAGTGCAAGGATCTTGACGAGATCACAACAGCAGACGAACTGAGGAGGGCGCTGAAGGGGCACTGCGATCTTGGAGATGCACCAATGACAATCCGGTTAAGGAAGGCGTACGGTGGCACACTGACGGCGGCGATACGGCTGCCGACAGCTACAGCCAAGAAGCTGTTGGAGTCGGGTTGAATAAAAGTTGGGTGGTCGTTGTGTCCTTCGAGTTCCAAAAGAATTGGAGCGATGCTTTCAGTGCATTGGTTTTGGTCACCAAGCGAGGAACTGCAAAGGTGCTGACAGATCTGATCTGTGCAGGAAATGCGGGGAGAAGGGCCATTTTGCAAGAGACTGCACAAAGCAACCGAGATGCATACTTTGTAAAAAGGGGGATGGAAACGACTACATGACGGGTGGCTACAGGTGCCCTGTCTATAAAAGGCGACATCAGGTCGGCAATAATAGAGGTAACCCAAATAAACCTCAACCATTGCGACATAACACATCAATTGTTGTGGTAGTCAACAACAGAAACAAAGTGGGACGTTGCAATCATTGCGGAACCGTATCGTGTTCCTCCCGATAACGGAAACTGGGTAGCAGATAGAGCAGCGATTGCTGCGATACAAGTGATGGGCAGATTCCCCATCCAGGAGGTAGTGTCCAGTTGATGCGAAGGGTTTGTGATCGTCAAAATCAACGGGATCTTTATTTGCATGTACCTTGGTGCAGTTTCACCAGATGCTGGATGCATTGACTGAAATGCTCATCGGAAAAAGACCGGTCATCATCGGAGGAGACTTCAATGCTTGAACTGTGGAGTAGGAAAACAGATGTATCAACGCAAAAGGGTGCAACCTGCTTGAAACTCTGGCAAAGCTGGATGTTACACTATCAAACTTAGGTTCCGCCAGTACTTTTCGCAGGGACGGTCGTGAATCCGTAATCGATGATACCTTCTGTAGTCCGTCGTTGATGACAAATTGAAGAGTGTGTGAGAAGTATACCTATAACGACCATCTGGCGATCCGGTTCAGCATCGGCCAGGGAATTCCTGTCGCAATACGAAGGACAAATTGTTGGGAGTGGAAGTGGAAGACGAAGGTCTTCGACCAGGAACTCTTTGTTGAGCCACTTCGGTTCGACAACGAACTCTAGAACCGAAACGCGGACCAGCTGACGAATACGTTAGTAAGGGCATGCGACGCAACCATACCGTGGAAACTGCAGCCGAGGAACAAGGAACTGGTGGAATGAGCAACTCAGCATCCTTCGTGCTAGTTGTCTCAGAGCCAGCAGAGCTAAAACTGCAGCAAACAGAGAGGTACATAGGGTGGTGTGCCGAGCATCCAGGACCGAATTTAAACGAGAGATAAGACTTAGCAAGATGAACTGCTTCAAGGAGCTGTGCCGAGCCGGTGATGGTAACCCCTGGAGCGACGCGTATCGTATTGTTACGGCGAAGATCAAAGGCCCAATAATGGCTTCAGAGCTATGTCCAGCAAAACTGGATGTTATCGAAGATAGACTCTTCCCGACGCACGAGTCAACGATGTAGCCACGTACACCTTACAGCGAGGAAAGAAGAAGCAACGTTGAGGGTATGCAAGTCTCGAACGAGGAGCTCGTGGCAGTGAAGAAAGGGCTTAAGGTGAACAAGCCACCCGGACCGGATGGAATCCCTAACGTAGCTCTGAAAGTGGCGATTCAGGCATTCCCAGAAATGTTCACAAATGTGCTACAGAAATGTCTAGAGGAAGGCCAATTTCCGGCCAGGTGGAAAATACAGAAATTAGTGTTGTTGCCGAAGCCAGGGAAACCTACAGGGGATCCAACATCGTATAGGCCAATATGCCTGTTGGCTACTCTTGGGAAACTCCTGGAAAGGATAATCCCCAACAGGCTGACAAAATTTATCGAAAGCGAACACGGGCTATCGAGGATGCAACTCGGTTTCCGGAAAGGGAAGTCTACGGTGGCTGCTATTTGGACAGTGGTTATGGTTGAGCGAGCCGTAAAGGCGTCCAAACAGAAGCGGAAAGGCGATCGATATTGCACTTTCAGAACCGGGTGCTGATTTACGAGACCTCCGTGGACGGAGATCAGTGAACATCACGTCGGGAGTTCTGCAAGGTTCCATCCTTGGCCCTGGTTGATTTTGAGATAAGCACTTCAGTTATCAAAATGTCACGCCAAGTTGGCGAAATGGTTGAATGTGACTAAATCAACCCCAACCTCTCCGTCCGAGATGTCGCAAAGAAGCTGGGAGTGGTGCCTTCAACCGTGGATAGAGCTAAAAAACGAGCTGGACTGTCGATTTACAAGAAAGTGGTGACTTCAAATCCCGACGATAAACAAAACATGCTGACGAAGTTTGATTTCGTGGTGAACTTACGTGAAGGCAGGCTTTAAACAGTTTCCTGGACAGGAATTTTATACGGCAATCGGAGGGGGAAAGGTGGCAGATATTTTTAAGCACTGGCGCAGAGGTTACTACTCTATTTAGAGTCCCTTCAGTAAACCTTCATAAAAACAAATATGCAACAAATAGCTATAAATATTTTTTTCTGTTTGACATGTGCACATTGCTCCATAAAACCAGCAGAAAGGAAATCACCACTTTGGAAATTTCGACATACAATGTTTACAGTTCAATAGCATTATCCAGTCTAGGCTACATGTTTTGTCACATCAAATTGCATACACTCTGTATACACTTATTTTATATATATCTATTTCAAATTTAATATGTATTGCATGAAGCTAATTTATTGATTTAAAACATTTCAATACCGGGATGAAAGAGTGCATCAGGGCATCATAGAAGCCAACTGGAGTCTAGGAAGAGAGGATATGTCTATCATTTATGATTGGTACATTCCACTCCAACAATCGTAATTAATTTGACGGGCCTTTCTTAAACAAACCATCTTGTGGAAAGTTCAACTGAATTGCATTTTTTGTTATTCATTTCATCGGACCATATTCATGGAAGAAGATTTTTTCATTCCCGATGGTTTCACGTAAGTGTCAGTGCTTACGGACCTGTCTAACCCCGTTTTAGCCCTTCATACAGTATGTTGTAGCATGTTGAATTTAGAACGGTATCAAAGCATGATCTTGCTGGTGGAACCGCATGCATGGCAAAGCCCATGCTAGGATGGTGACTTCCAACGTACATACATACATAGATATAATAGTTCGCCAACATTGTGTTTTCTTTAGTACAAAAATGTCGTCTTACAACTCAATGAAAGTAGTTTGACCTAAAGACTGTATTCGATGAAATTTGGACACACGCAATTGTTCGTAACTTTTTAGCGTGTGGGTAAAAATTATTAAAATTTTAACCGAATGTATTTCATTGTGTTGTGTCAATTGTGTAATGAGTTTCGTGAAAATCGGTCGAGTGATTTCAGTGATGGCTTCGAATGAAGAAATAGTGCGCCAACAAATTTTGGGCACTCACTTCGAAAACCCAAACGCTTCTCATCGATGGATCGGAAAACAGCCCGGAATCGCACATTCAACCGTATCTCATGTGATCAAAACGTTCAAGGACCGTAAGACAACCAAGCGGAAAAATGGTAGTGGCAAAAAACGTGGCACATCAAATCCGGAGAAGGCCAGGATGGTATTGAACCATTTTAAGCGTTATCTCAACATTTCGATCAGGGATGTTGCGAAAAAGGCGAAAGTTTCAGTTTGTTTTGTGCAGAAAACAATGAAATGTTCTGGATTACATGTGTAGAGGGTCCAGAAGGCACCGAACCGGAGCGATAAACAGAACTCGGTGGCCAAAACTCGTTCAAGAAAACTGTACAGGGAGTGGCTCACAAAACCTTTCTGCATTGTGATGGACGATGAGACCTACATTAAAGCCGACACCAAACAAATGCCAGGACAGGAACACTACGTCGCCACCTCTAAGTTGGCCGTTCCGGAGAGTGTACGGAAGATGAAACTGCCGAAATTCGCCAAAAAAATCCTTGTCTGGCAAACGATCTGCGGATGTGGCAAAATGAGTCAGCCCTGCATCACCTCTGGGACCGTCAACGGACAAATCTACAAGGACGAATGCCTCCAAAAACGACTTCTGCCCTTCTTGAGATCTCACGATGGCCCGACACTGTTTTGGCCGGATTTGGCATCTTGCCACTATGCCCGGCCCGTCTTAGACTGGTACAAAGATAATAATGTAGTTTTTGTACCAAAAGACGTCAACCCTCCAAACACTCCGGAACTTCTCCCAATTGACAAACTTTGGGCAATCATGAAGGCAAAGCTCGTTAAAACTCCAAAACTGATAGAAAATGAACTTGAACTAAAGAAAGTGTGGTTAAAAGTAAGTAAGCAAGTCGATCCTATCATTGCCCAAAATTTGATGAAAGGGGTCAAGGCAAAGGTGCGGGCATTTGGGTTGGGAGAAGAGGTTCAATAAACCAATGATGTCAAAACTTAACCATTTAGTAGTACTTTATTTCCAGAAAGTTTGAAAAGAATCGGGCTCAAGGAAAATTTTTGGTGACCTATTTTGTGTGTCCAAATTTCATCGAATACAGTCTTAATATTTCACCTTCCGGCCGATCTTAATTGTCCTTTTTTTCAAATAATTTTTCACCAGCACTGACTTCCAAAGAACACTGCGACCTCAAATAACACTAAAAGACTCAGGCTCATGTGGGCCATGCAATATCATTCAAAATCAATTATAGCCAACGGTACAGAAATAAGCATCAAATACTGATTTCACATATAACCCGTATTTCGATCGTCAAAATTGGGTGAAAACGGGACATATTGGAGTAAATGAGCCTCTGAAGGATTTGACCTACTAATCCGTTTGTTGAAAACTATTATCTGTAGCAGAAAACCTTCCGATCACAATCACAACTCAACCACCGTAATTCGCCATTCACATAGTTCCACATCTTGTCAGCTGCTTCATACCGAGCTACCCTCAACTCACACTAGGAATTGTACGTCCAAATTTGCTGCGGAATAGGGTTTAGTCGATTAACCCTCCTCGAATCACAACGCATCACTCGAGCGGATATTGCCAAGAAAACCACAAACTTTTGTTGTTCAATTTTTTGGTAAATTAATCAAAAATCACTTCCACTGAACCCAGGTTCGTATTGTCCGTTTCGTTGCAGTCACTGCACTAGTCGCAAATCGCAAACCGATTCGATTTTCCGAGGCGTCACTTATCGAGTATTGTATCTTCACGCCACCCACAAACGATAAAATCGCTGACCGCAGGACTATTTCGCTGTTCAGCCAGACGCGCTCGCCAACCGATCAACTGTGAAAAGTGCCATTTGTGGCTAGTCTATTATATAGATTCTCGGGCACTGGGGCTGGGGTGTAAATTAAAGTCAAACAAAAGCTACGGGAGCGATCGCCGTGGCCGTCCGACGTGCGTCGCTTTGCTCGACGCTCTGAAAAAGCGTTCTCGCACCTTGTGGGTGGACGGTCGACGCTGTTTGGAGATGGAGAAAATTGGTTGACGGATGATAATTTTCTCAGCTCGTTAGACAGCTCCCGGTGTGAGGCATCGATCAATAGCCGAGTGAGCGGTCAGTTGGCGGTTGTGCGAATCATTGGGAGGTGTGAATCAATGTCTTCAATTTAATGATGTCACTGGTGGGATATTAAACGTCCTGTATTAGTAGCATAAGGCGCTGGTTGCGAGTTGATACGGCACCGGTTTGTATCTAGGTAATTGGTCCCAACAATTGAAGGGCAAATATTGAGATTCAAATTTACGCGCGGGTGCCGTTTATCGCAGTGCGGCGTCGACATGCCGAGCCTCGTGATCGATGTTTGTTGTGGCGAAGATAAACCTTCTGTATTGTTTGTAATCGCCATTGTGGATTGGTTTTGAAAACAACGCGAAAGGAATATGTGTAAAGTACATAGGAAATATTATTTTATGCCTCATACGCATACTTCGCCCAAAATGTGTTCTTCGGTGATGAGATTATAGTATTCTGGGTTGGGTGGGCAATTGTTAAGCAGAGGTGTTAATCGAGAATATTATTTCCAACTCCGTATTTTCCTGTAGCATATAAACTATAGCTGGCTGAGTTTGTACTCTTTCAACATTTTGAGTAGAATTATTTGAGATATTAAATGTTTACAGAATTATTCGAGGTATAAAATTGGAATCTACGATAGTATCTGTTTTGACACGTTTCAATTTTAGCACTACATAAAAGTTTGGTTTATATTTGCATTTGTTATGTGATAAGTTGGATACGATCAGGGTTCAATACGACCGAACAGTATTGGAGAGCCGGTGGAGTTCTTCGCACAATCTACCAACTCCGAACCAAAAAGAAAAAGAACCAGACATATGATCAGAAATAAATCGAGGGCCTTAGATATCTCAATCGGTAAGAGCATCGTTTGCCAAGCCGGAGGAGACAGGCTTCGTTTCCTGGTCTGGTTGCGAGAATTTTGCGGGTTGAATTTTTTTTCGACTTCTTTGCTTTCCACACAATATACAATTTCATGCATTGGTGTAGAAAGCTCTGAATTAATAGCTGTGAAAGTATTTCTTGGATAAAGAACCACACGAAAGCATTGAAAAACGTTTTTAAAAACATCATTTAATCGCCTCACCGAAAGATTGCTGCCAACTAGATCATACCTATTTCATTCGGCTGGCTAAAAATTCACCACTGGCTTGGTTAACCGACTGCATAACAATGGCTACGGTCTAGCAACGGTTGCCTAGTCAAAGGCGATAGAACCGTTCCTAGTGACCGTTCCTAGTAACCGTCAGCTTCAAATTCAAAACTGGATCATTGACGCTCTGAAAAGCTCCAGGGCTGCCAAGCGGATGAAGCATTTTACGAAGGTGTCCCCTTTTCATATCGTTCACTGCTACATGTGAGATCTCCTTTACTCACATTTGAAGTCTGTGATGGGAAAATACTTATTTAGTAAATTTACTCTACAAAACGAAATTCTAAGAGATCACCTTATATTTGCGTTTTTTTTCAATTGGGAGCGACGTGTAGAAATATTTGAGATCGATTGGTGCAAACGTTTTGAATTTTTTTGAAGAAACGACTGAGATGTTCACACTCAAAACCTGACCACTTTTCGCGACGGTCGCAATAGGTTTTTTTTCGAACTGTAACCCAGTATAAAAAACAAAGACGTAGTCCTACGTCAAAAGTTAGTTTGACTTGAAGGGGAGCGTCACGATCTATCTACCACATTCATCTCGCTGATGTGTCTGCAGAAAATGGCGTTCGCAGAACTCGTCGTCATCTATGGAGTTACATCGTCCTGGAATATCCTCCACCTCCTAAAATTTCTGAATCAAGGTCTCCAAGGATGATGACACGATTACTGCACTGGACTGTATTACTAAGTAGCTGCCAAAATAGTCCGCATCCGAGGAGCAAGTCCACGTCGTCAGGCCAGTGGAACTCAGGGTCAGCTAGATCAAAATTTTCTGGAATACCCCAATCAGACATGCCAATGTTGGTCAGAGGAAGCGTTCCAGTTGTTCTGTCGAGTACCAAGCAATTAAGCAGAGCAGAAAATTCCGTGAGCCTGGACTTAAATTCTACCACCATCCGTCTGTTTCCTGTAAACTTGACCATCTTACGTGGAGAATGGTACATCCCGTATGAGCACACGGTTGGTCTCGCCCTTCGTTTCCGTTCAGCTGCCGGGGGCGGGTTGTTCTGCTCGCTGCCTTTGGACTGCGACTCGTCGTCGGTATCATGCTACTCTGGAGGTTTAGGCCGCTGCTTATCTATCGATGCTGTTGGCGTTTCCTCTCGATGCAGTAGAGTATTATGCCTTGATCTGCAAACCATACACGACTTTTTTGATTTTCACTCTGATAATCGATGACCCTGACGAAGGCTATTGAAACAAAGCTTCAAATCCTTAACCCTTGCTATACGCTCTCTGATACTTAGTGCCAGAAAATCTTCACAGCGGAACGTCTGGTGAATCTTGCTGCAAAGATGACACGAATACCCGTTGTCGTCGCCGGTAGTGGCAGCCGCTAGAGACTTTAGGTGCCCTTGTTTGAAACTGGTTTCTCGACTCCCTTGCTTCTCTGCTGATACCTGCTGGTTGACATCGTAGGAACTTCACAACTTCGACATTTTCTTCATTTTAGGCAACCCACGGAGGTGCGTATCGATGATGTTTGGCATGCCCTCTCGTAGTTGTTATCATTGATAGTTTGGATGTCGATTATCCCTGAAGCGGATCCCACCAAGGTATTTTCCAGGTGATTCATTTTAACAACATCCGTCACTTGGGATTTGGGCCAGTTCTCTTTTTTGCCGTCAAACGTAGGTAGGGGAGGCTTCAAGGTTTGTTGCTGTTGCTACACGATCACTTTGTTCGGAGCCCCACCGGAGGAACCCGCTGCACCCACTGGTGGTGGTGAATGAGTTCCCTCCAATGTTTGGAGCACCACCAAAGTACTTCAAATTCATCGTATTCAGTTTCTTGAGATTTCCTAACTTTTTTGTTGACGTTATCCAATACCCGACTGTGATACTGGAGATACTCATCGTAGTGCTTGGCTAGGTTGGTTTTCATCACCTGCACCCTTGGCAGGTTCATCTGCTCACGCTCCGTTCGGATAGAGGTCCGAAGTCTTGGCTTTGACTTGCCCACGCTTGTAAATGAGCAAGCTATCTGGTCTTCTTCACTATCATTATTACTTGTGTTCACTTCTCCGTTATTATTTTTGCTTTCGCCTTCTTCCTGGTCATACTTGACCGCGTTTGGAATTTCTTCTTGCGACATAGTTCAATTTCACTTTTTATTGTTTTTGCCAGAACAAATTCCACAACATCCAATCACACTTTTTTTTGTATCTTTTTAAAGCTTCATTCTGATTTTCTTCTGGATTAATCAGCCATTTTTAATTGCACTGCTGCCTGGGATTCTCAGATTCGAGTTCACACGAGCAGCTATGTTTTTGTATACTCTGCTTTTCGGATAACACTCACTTGGCAGCCATTTTGAATTGCAAATTTTCTGAAACAATTTTCACATGATGATGTTGTTTTGAGAAGGAAATAATTTCTCATCACCATGAGGCTCTAGGAGTAGACAGCAATTTTTGCTAGAACAAAATTGTTAAGAGAAAGTATTGATAGTTCCGTTAGCGCACGGCAGGCGGTGAAAATTGAATAGAAGTAGTTTGAAATTGAGCGGAGGGCATTGTGAGGTAGTATTTCGAAACAGGCACACAATCTTTTGCCAAGCATCCCTATGCGGAGTAGGTCAAGGTATGAACGAATGCACCATATTGACTGGCTAATTTTCACATATCCGATATCCGGCTCGAAGGACCATATGTTGGGGACCAAAATTAACTCCATCAGAACTCTGGCGGTTCTCACACGCTTTGTGCTCTGAAATGCTACTAACCCTGCCCCAGAAGGCACTACCACTTTACTGAGAGTTGGCTTTGAAAGGCGCCCTGGAATAATGCCCTGAAAGGCATTCAACATTTGCCCTGAAAAGCCACTCTATCACCACTCTGATAGGCTTTCGGTAACATAAAAACACAGTTGAAATCACTTTCTCTATATTTTCAAGTTTATTATGCCAACCGTAACATTTTTTATTTTATTATAGACGACCGATACAAAATGCGTAGTTAACACCGCGGCGATCAAGGTTCTAGTGCTTTCGCTGGAGATGGATGCGTTTCTTTCCTTTCTTTCGCTACGAACCGCTTGTAGTAGGTTGCATACCTTCCGTTTCGGCTGCATTCTCTACTCTTCAAGATTGCGATCGTCAAAGAAGACTTGTGCGTAGTAATGTCAAAAATTTTCAAAGTTCGACGCAGGTGGTCGAACAGATATATTGTAGGGTTTTATTAGCTTCATCCGAATACTTTCAAATATTTATAGCTTATGCTTTGTTCAGACTATGCAGTTGTAACATAATACAAGGGTGTTATAAAAAGTATCACCATGAAAAACGTCATCAAGATAGGCTTGTATTATGTTACAACGCTGTAGTCTGAACAAAGCATTAGCTTGACTGACTGCACGTATCAATGGTTGCTACTCCGTGACTGATCAGAATCAGTGAAATTGCACAATTAATCAACTGAATGGGGCTGGGAGTAAGCGGGCACACTTTTCATCCACCGGTGAAAAATCATCAGCTTAGCATCCTGCTATGCGCATCGATCGGTAACTTTACCTCGTCTGACACCCACCTACGATCCTGATCATTTTTTTGCACTTTTCTTTTCCCAGAGGATTTACCAATTTGACAATTGAACACTACGAGAACTCGGCAACCGAAATATTTTACAAAACGTCAATCAAAACAACTATAAACACGATAAATCAGAAGTTAATTTGTTATTTTCACGGGACGAAAAATATTTGCAGTCATCGAACAAGGCACACTTCGATCTTTCCGAATACTTTGAAATATTTATATCATCATACGTCCGTTCACGAAATGCCAATACTTATCTTACCGGTTGTTTCACAATCACCTCAAGAAAAGCAATCTAATCAAGATGCTGAACACCTCGGAGAAGACTTTAATGCTTGGGTAGAGGAGTGGGGTAGCACGCTCAACAATGCAAGAGGGTACTACCTACTGGAAGCTCTGGCAAGGCTGGAAGTTAGGTTGTCCAACGAGCGCACCATTAGCACTTTTCGCAAAAATGGCTGGGAATACATAATCGACGTCACTTTCTGCAGTCCGACGCTGATGGAGAATATGAATTGAAGAGTGTGCGAGCGGTATCATCATAGCGACCATCCGGCAATCCAGTACAAGTGGGAGATGAAGAATTTATATAAGGACATCTTTGTTGGACCTCTCCAGGGAGATTGTGGCACCCCGAATCTGAATGCGGACGAGTTAACAGCAGCGTTGATGAGGGTGTGCGACACAACCCTGTCGTGGGAACCGGAGCCTGGCAATGAACCGCGTCCAGTCTAGCGCCTATCTAGAAGTCTTTGGACATGGTCAGGACGGTGCTGTAAAAATATCTGGATGAAGCTAGTGTTGCTACCCAAGTAAGGAAAATCGCTGAATCGCTGATCGTTTAGGCCTGCTGCCAAGGGAAACTCTTGGAGAGGATTATATCCAACAAGCTGACTTAGGTTACGGAGAGCGAGCTCGGTATGCGGAAATGCAGTTTGGTTTCCAAAAAGGGCGATCAGCGGTAGATGCTATCCGAACGGTGTTTTAGAAAGCGGAAGGCGGCCAAAGAGAAGCGAAGAGGGAAGCTAAAAATGCATTCAACAGCGCCAGCTGGGAGGTCATATCCGAGGCGATGCATAGAATGAGGGTTCCTAAATATCTGTGCACTATTCTGAAAAGCTACTTCCAGAACCGGATTCTGATTTACGATAATGAGATGAGACTGAAGGCAATCACCAGATGGCACATGGCACAAGTTCAATTCTCGGTCCCACACTGTTTTCTTTGTAGCGGGAAGAAAAATCTGCAACCAGACTGACGAACACAGGGAGTCCGGAGTCGTGTCCCGACCGCTCATGGAAATCATGCCGTTTCTCGCGTCGTTGAAGCAAGGACAAGCGAAGAACACATGTTCTGCGGCTACCTTGGCATTTGCGTACACGGGATACGGGGTGAAGTCGGCGTGCCCTTACTTTTGTAGCAGCCATGGCCAGACAGGATCTGCGTCAAGTGGAAGGTAGCTTCCCCGTATCACCGACCGACCTATATGGATATATCCGGGGATAGTCGGTGGGTCCATTGACCTTTGGTTGAGTTATTCCATTCTCTCTGCCACTACATCTCGTGCCTCGTTGTTTGAAGGACTCTAACGGTTCATGGTGATGTCGATGGGTTTCGTTCCTACTTAGACACATTAGCCTGTGCGTAGTTTCGAGTTAATCTAGGTAGCTCTTAGTACTCAAGGCGTTGGCCCATGCCGACCCGTCATCATGGAGTATGGACAAGGTGACGCTGGTCAGGAGCTTTCGTTTTCTCCTTTGCATCCTCCGTTGCTCTTTTGTGTACTGACTCCAGTATCTTGGAGCGCCTCCATCCCTCGACTATGTCGATGGAATGTGTGACCGTTAACTCCACCTCTTCCATGGACTCTCCCTAGAAGGGTCGTCCACGAAATAGGTCCAAAACAAGTCAAAAGTGTGTTGACACTGCAGCTGCAGAAAAGATTCGAGATCGTTGGTATGGCGGACGAAGTCGTTTTGACGGTATCAGGCGAGTCATTATTGTAAATGTTGGCGACCGGAACAATCTACATGACTGATGGATGAAAGGACCCAAGCTTCAGATAGTTCACCACAAAGCTGCTATTGGTGCGTTATTGTAAAGCAGTACAGCGAGCGGAAATCACCGTCGGAGGGCATACTAAAGTACCTAGTGTTCGCAAAAATGCCTATCGGCATAACCCTGGTGAAGGACAGCGAATGCTTCAGGTGAATAGAATCAAACAAAATATATACTGGCACTAATTAATGAATCTTAAGCATTGAAAATTCACAAAATTGCCACTAAATTATTAAACACGGTGCCAACGGAAAAATAACGATTTGCACTTAAAAAACTCAAAACAGCAATGAAAAATTGATTATTCACTTGCAATAATTCAAAAATGATCGCTAATACTTTAAAAAAAAAAAAGCAACGTAAATTAGTATAAACGCAATAATAGGCTGATAGTTTTCCGTCATAATAATAAGTTCTAGCGGTCAAATCTTTCCAATTGAATTGAAAATCTTTTAATTTTTTTTCTAATGTTTTGATTTTTTATTGCGATTTTGTGGAAAGAGTTGAAGTGTTTGAAAACTTTTGTCACATGTTTACCGCTAGAACTTATTATTATGACGGAAAACTATCAGCTTATTATTGCGTTTATACTAATTTCCATTGCATTTTTTGAAAGTTTTACCGGTCACTTTTGAATTATTGAAAGTAAATTATCAATTTTTTATTGCTATTTTAAGTTTTTCTAGTGCGAATTGTTATGTTTTTGTTGGCACACTGTTTAATAATTAAGTGGAAATTTCATATATTTTAATTGCTATTTTTTCCATTTTTATTGATGTTTTATTACTCTGCCGGATAGAAACCACAGCAATATCGAAGATACTGAGAGCGAAGTCTATAGCCAAGTGGCAACAGGAGTGAAACATAGTGTTGCACGGTAGATGGATGAACAGTCTTATTCCTAGTTTGATGACATGGATGGACAGGAAGTACGGAGAGGTGAACTTCTATCTGACACAGTACCTGTATCACATAGGTTTGGACATGCAACATTATCCGTCTGTTCAGAATGTAGTTATGCGAAGGAAACACCAGAGCACGTGGTTTTCAATGACCTAGATTTTAGGCAACCCGTAGATAGACGAGATGAGGTTGTATGGAATGCGGTCAGCAGAGCCGAGCTGCAGCGTAGGTGCAAAGACAAACAGCGGTCCACGCTGGTTTTGTAGAAGTTCATGAGCAGAACTCTAGAATCCGAGCAGAACGAGGTGTAGCTGGGAACCGACTGGCTTATACTAACCTGCAACGATTTCTGGAAGAACTTCAGTCGCCGGAAACTCTCCGTTAGAGTAGGTTAGATTTGATTGGATTTGGATTGATTTGGATTGGATTTGGATTGATTTGGATTGATTTGGATTGGATTTGGATTGATTTGGATTGATTTGATTGATTTGGATTGATTTGGATTGATTTGATTGACTTGACTGGATTTGGATTGCGATTTGGATTGGATTTGGATTGATTTGGATTGGATTTGGATTGGATTTGGACTGGATTTGGATCGATCTGACTGACGATTGGATTGATTTGGATTGACTGATTGGATCGGATTGATCGGATCGACTGGATTTGGATTGATTGGATTTGGATTGAATTTGATTGATTTGGATTGATTTCGATTGATCTGATTTGGATTGGATCGATTGGATTGACTTGGATTGATTTGGATTGGATTTGGATTGGACTTGACTGGATCTGACTGATCTTGGATTGACTGACTTGGATTGGATCGATTTGATCGGATTTGGATTGGATTTGGATTGGATTTGATCGATTGATCGATTTGGATTGATTTGATTGATTTGATTGGATTTGATTGGATTTGATTGATTTGGATTGACTTGATTGGATTTGATCGATTTGGATTGATTTGATTGGATTTGATTGATTTGATTGATTTGATTGGATTTGATTGGATTTGATTGATTTGGATTGGATTGATTGGATTTGATTGATTTGGATTGGATCGATTGGATTGATTGGATTTGATTGATTTGGATTGGATTTGATCGATTTGATTGGATTGGATCGATTTGATCGACTGATTGGATTGGATCGATCGATTGGATTTGATCGATTTGGATTGATTTGGACTGATCGGATCGATTCGGATTGGATTTGATTGGATTGGATCGATCATCGACTTGACTGGATTGATCGATTCGACTGATTTGATTGATTTGATTGGATTGGATTGATTTGGATTGATTTGATTGATTTGGATTGATTTGATTGATCTGGATTGATCTGGATCGGATTGACTGATCGACTGGATCGATCGGATCTGGATTGATCGATTGGATCTGACTGACTGATCGATCGACTGATCGGATTGATCGGATTGATCGACTGGATTTGACGATGGACTGATCTGACCGACTGGATCTTGACTGGATCTGATTGACCGACCTGACTGGATTGGACTGACCGGACTGATCGGACCGATCTGGATCTGATTGACTCGATCGACGGACTGGATCGACTGACCAGATTTGACTGGATCTGACTGACCTGGACTGTGATTTGACTGGATCGATCGACTCGACTGACTGATCTGGATCGATTGGATCGACCGACTGACTGATCGACTGACTCTGATTGATCGGATTGATTTGACTGGATCTGACTGATTCGGATTGATTTGGATTGATTTGATTGGATTTGACTGGATCCGGATCGATCTGGATTGATTTGATCGACTTGGATCGGATTTGATTGATTTGGATTGATTTGGATTGATTTGGATTGATTTGATTGATTTGATTGATTTCGGATTGATTTGGATTGATTTGATTGATTGGATTTGGATTGGATTTGATTGGATTTGGATTGATTTGGATTGGATTTGGATTGAGTTTGGATTGGATTTGGATTGGATTTGGATTGGATTTGGATTGGATTTGGATTGATTGGATTTGGATTGGATTGGATTGGATTGGATTTGGATTGGATTTGATTGGATTTGGATTGGATTTGGATTGATTTGGATTGGATTTGGATTGGATTTGGATTGGATTTGGATTGGATTTGGATTGGATTTGGATTGGATTTGGATTGGATTTGATTTGGATTGGATTTGGATTGGATTGGATTGGATTGGATTGGATTGATTGGATTGGATTTGGATTGGAATTCTGAAGCAAAATTTTGAAATTTCCTTTTATTAAGTATTAATCCAGGAAGTATTGTGATTTAATGATCCTGGATTTTCGTGCCTCTTCAGTTCAAAAATGATTACACTTCACTGTATGTGAGTATTGATGATTTAAATCGTATATTTAATAATAAGGTTAAATATTGCATTGAAGTTGTATTTTTCTCCAGGATCATGAGTAGAATGTGAGTACTGACGTTTGGTTTCCACGCACAAGCAAGAACGCTGGCATGTCCTTGTGAGCATCTCCAACCAGGACATATATAGCGGTGCAGAAACGATTCCCTGATGAAATAAAAAGAAACAATGTAGTGCATAATAGGTTGAATAACTCGCCTTTGAATGTACCTTCCGCGGTATCGGCATGGACATCACGATCAAGGAAGCGTTCTGTGAGTGCTGCAGCAGAAGTTCCCGCAGCCGTAACTGACGGTACGTTTTCTCCACTAACTGGGCTTGTTCGGATTCGCTAACGAATACATCCCTCTCTTGTCCTTCTATCAGAGCGTCGATTAGCGTACGGTGTGATTGTATCGTTGAATCCTGTGGCTTATCTAGCACGGTTACCATGGTCAAGGATACATAGTTGATGCGCAACTTATCGAGTAAAATTGTCATGCTGATCGGAGGGCGAAAGTTAATTTGGTGAGTAGAAAACATTTCGGCAGCGGACCATTTTCTCGCCATTACTCAGCCGTATTCAACTGATTTTGTTTCTGGCATTAGCTCATGAGCTGGTTCAAAATAGCTAGACGTTTGATTTGAATACGGCAGAGTTATTTCGAAAATATAACAGGAATTGGTCCGCTGCCCTTTGATACTTACTTTTCACGTTCCTCTTCAACGTTTGCTTTCTGACTGGTTAATGCGAATACTCGTATTTTACAGTCGGACCATTTAGAACGAGTTGAAATGATGTACGGTAGCAAAATGGTGAGACCTCCATCGTCGTACAACCACCAAACGTCGATATGTCCTGCTGGTTGTTTTTCTCGGAACAGGTTCAACTGTTGACTTTGCATGGAGGGATCCGTGTTTGGTTTGCTTCCTGGAGCTAGAAATTTAGATATGAATGATTTTTGTGTTTCAAAACTTACATGAAATGAACCTACCTTCGCTGGGAACATTCACACTGATCTGTTCGCTGCTGTTCACCATTCCATGAAGGTCAAGATTGGAATTGACTGGCATAAGACCCTTTTGAAGACGTTTCCCGGCGGGTGTGTTGATGTATGCTAGCGAGGACATAATATTCAAGGCCGAATCGGCAAGATCTAGCTCCGGGTTTGGTGGAACCAGGTGCGAACAGTCGATACCATTCGGTAGTCGCAAGATGGTCAGGGCGAGTCGATTGTCGAATGCGTTGCTGAAAATTGTTAAATGTTAATTCAAATGTTCTGTGTTTGAGAAGTAAAACTGGAGCTCAAGCTTTGTAAAAATGGTTGTCTTGGTACTTACTGTAAAATGTTGTAATAAATTTGCAGCTCTTCGCTGCTGCAATTTCGCCAATCCGTCTTGTATCCCATCATCAGAATGTTCGGAGTCATTCTACCGAATCCGGACGACTGGATCATTGCACGGATACCCTCGTCGAACGGAAGCCCATCCAGGATGTTGTAGAAAGCCTTTATTTTCAAATCCTTGAGAACTTTTTTCCCAGCTTGAATGTTTAATTTTCGCTCCTTGTAGTTTAGTTTCATCTCTATAACATTCCCCACGATCATCAGGGAGTTGTTCTTCGTGATCAAATTGGCAAAGTTCAGCAAACCGGGCCGGTGTATAGGATTTCCCGTCAGCACCAATAGTTGTGGGTTGTAGTTTTTGACATGATCTCCAACTTGTTCCAGATTAAGGGCCGAATTGAGTGCCGACTTATATGCGGCAGCTTGTGTTGATGAACCCCAGTTGACGTCCGGCTTGCGGTAGACCACCGTAAGGTACAGCACGAAGATGATTACAATAGTGATAAAGGTGGAAACTACATCGATCAAGAACATGATGCTCACACACAGCAGTGATCCCCCCATACTCAGCCATGGATGATAGTAACGGAAGGTTGGACGCCACCCGAGAGGCTTGACCGTAGCAGCATGGAAAGTACAGAAGTTCACCAATGCATACGAAGCTAAGAAAAAGTTGGATATCAGCGGAGCGATCGTGTTCAAATCTGCGATCATGATGAATGCGAAGGAAACTAAGAATACTAGTATGTATCCTCGGTACGGTTCACCATGTTTTCCATAGCCCTTGGAGAAGAAGATCAGCCCCGGGTAAATACGGTCTATTCCAAGAGCTTGTATCAGGCGTGGACGGACAGTAAATTAGTTAATGCAGTACTGAGTGTAGCAGCCCAGCAGCCCAGGTAAATTAGTGCGCTAGAGGCAGCAATCAGTTGCATGATTGCGTAGTCGTTGTTCAGCCCAAATGTGCAGTTCTGTAAAAGAATGTGAAAATAAACACTTCCGGCTAACAACATTCACTTAAACTTACGTTGAGTTCAACGTCACAAGATGTGAAATTAGTTCCCACTAGATCCGTAAGATTTCCGGAAGCGTCACGAACTGCCACGGAACCAGCAAAAAATGCGAACAGAATATAGGAAATGCCCGATACCAAACAAGCCAACAGCGTTCCTTTCGGAATGGCCGTAGCTGGATCCTTCAAGTCACCGCAAATGTTGGCTCCACTCTGAATTCCCGTCACACTGGGAAAGAAGATCGCAAACACGCTGAAGAAAGTTTGCTGCATTCCTTCACTAACTCGATATTTCGGTTCCAGATTCGACGACACAACGGCCATCGAAAATCCAAGAAAGCCCTTTGCTTGATCCTCATCGGAACTTGGACCCATGATCGCCCCGACTATGAATGTTACTATCGCCACCAGGATGGCCACAAGCAAAAAGTTTTGAGCTTTGACTTCCCAATCCATTCCAACAGCGCAGATGGCCACCATTATTAGAAGCGCAATGGTTCCAACGAGACGAATATCGTTAATGCCTCCATCTATAATCTTAGTTCCTTGAGATCCTGAAAACAAAAAAATATGTCAGTTGATTTTGTATACATCCGAAACTTTTCTTGTTGAAGAACTTACGCAATAAATCATTCAATGAACTACAAAAACCGATGGTGTTCATGGAGGCATTGACTGCGTTAGCAAAGGCAAACACCACGCCAACCGATGCTCCAAATTCCGGCCCCAGTGATCGGGAGATGATGTAGTAGATGCCACCACTTTTCACCTGACCGTTGGTGCACAGGGCTGACAGGGAGAGGGTTGTGACGACACAGACCACATAGGACAGGGCCATGATGATCAGGGAATGGATGATACCAGCCTCTCCGACGACCCAGCTGAGTCGCAGGAAGAGCATTACACCCCAAATGTTGAGCAGACATGGCGTCAATACACCCTGGACCCATCCCAACCGATGGCCGACAGGTTTGGGCAGTTCATCGACTTCGGGTTCCTGAAAAGAAAGCGAAGTGCATAAGGAAAAGGTGTTACACAAATTTGGAGTTTCTTAGTACTTCTGTCCTTAATAAGGTTTTTATTTTTCATTGTTGTTAGGTAATTGTGATATTTTAATCTCACTAAGAGATGAGATTGGTTTTCGTCAGTCATTAGCATAGGTATGCGGAAGTCTCTTCTTTAGATGAGGCTATCAATTCAAAAAGCATCTTATATGGAACTCAAATGATGAGGGAGTAGCTAAAATTCTCTTTATGGTTGATCTATCAGCTCATTTAACCTTCCTCGGGTATATAAAATAACTGACACATACGACACTAGGGTCAATATTGACCCGGATTTCAACCCTTTCTAGAATTATGAAATCTCAACCTAGACACAATAAGGGTTATTCCGAGAGTTGAAGTGACGTTTGTCACACAGTGAAGTCAGAAAAGTCACCTGCAGTGACGTGACTCTCCATTTGATTTACCCAGAAGAGCCACGCAACTATAGGTGACTTTTTCACATCACCAAGTTACAACCGTAACTTCGACTCTCGTTATAACCCTCAATGTTAATACCCCATTTGAAAGTTCTTGGTCTCAAAGAAGTATTTTGCTTCAAAGGAAAGGAGGTTTTGATTTCGATGTGTGAACAGAATTGCATACAAAACATTCGAGACTTCTTGGAGCGAGTTGCCGTTTGAGCAAAGTTTCTCATTATGTTACTTGTCCTTTTTTGACACCATCAGATTAGATCCAGAGCTTGACGTAGAGATGGCGCTGTAGTTTATCTTCTCCAAATGAAGAAGCTAGAAAGTTGCCGCCTTGGGCCAAGTTCTACCGTATGTCATTTGTCGTCATTTGAAATTGTCATATTAGTTCCAGGTATTGCTACAGAGATGGCGCTGCACTCTATCTTTGCCAAATGAAGTTCTAGTGAGTTGTCGTTGAAGTTGTCGTCTTCTGCAAAGTTTCTCAGTATCTCACTTGTCGACGTGTAAGATTACCATACTAGTTACAGATCTTGCCGTAAAGATGGTGGATTGGCAAAGATAAGCTGCATCACCATCTCTGGAATATGATCTGGAACAGATGTGATGATTTTAAGTGTCTTCATTTTACTGGTTCAGGATTGGTGTACCGCCAATAGTGTGCCAGTCGCACCCAAAGCGTTTTCATTTTACGACGGCAGCTCTCTAGAGCACCATTTAGCAAAAATATACTGCAAAATCTGGAATTTATATAATAATGCCAAATGATTACATTTTATATTTCAAACAACTTTGCCGAAGGTAGACTGCAGGGCACGATTTGGAACTAATATGATATAGTCGAAAGACGAATCATTGCGCCCTGAGAAACGCCTATTCTCTACAATGAGTCTTCTTTTTTTAGACGGGATGGAAAATTTGCAACCAGACTCCTGAAGTACTCAGAGTGTGGGGATGAGGGTGCCAACTCCTCAACCCACTAAAAACCCACCTGTGCCTTGAGCCCTGGACCCTCCCCGGAACCACTTTTCGGTATTACTCCGGGGAGGTGGCTTTTGTGTTTGCTAAGCATCCACTATATCTAACTACTTAGGGCTTCAGGAGTTAGGTGGTTTCTGTGACCAGTAGTTAGGTGGTGTTGGTCGTTTCGCCAATTTTGTTGCAGATCGAGGACAACATGGGAAGCTGCTATGCATATCGCATCTCAGATGTCCCGATCTTGGCACATCCTCTGGACCAAATTATCCGGAGTCGTGTCATGACCACTTACGGCTATTATGGCGGATCTCACGCCGTCGAAGCGAGGGCTTGCAAACATGTACCGTGGTTTCCTCAACTCCCGCGCACTCAGTGCATGCGGAGGACTGTGCCCGCCTATATATGTGCAGATATTGTCTAATACAATATCTGCCGTGGCCTGACAAAATCTGCGGTAAATGGAAGTTCACTTCACTGTGTCGCCTATCAACCCATCCGGATAATTCCGGGATTAGTCGGTGGGTCCACCGACCTTTGGTGGAGTTGTGTCATTCCTTTTACCACTTAACCATACATGTGGCTCTATTGGTCTTTTGAATACCTCTTGTTCCACGTTTTTTGCTGCACTCTATATCCTCTTTTATGACAATGCCTCATCCCTACTTGGACGCAGACCGCGTCGCGTGATACCGTTCGGTATGCACTAACCACTCTTAGGCATATAAGCTTGTGCGTACTTTCTAGCTTACTAACGTAGCTCTTGGTACTCAAAGCGGTGATCCATGCCGGCCCGCCGTACCTAAGTATATAGCCGATATAGCCATAGAGGCTTTCTTGCAGGCGTAATTGACGTGACTCATAAGGACAGCTTATCGTCGGTCATAACTCCAAGATACCTCAAAGACCTCTTCGATTCGATTGTGCAGACACCTGCATTGATCGTCACATTTTCGATTATTCACCACCGTGACCTCAGTCTTATAGTGGGCTAGCTCCTGGAATTCATACATCTCTCCACAATGCCAATGGAGTGTAGGCCGTTAACTCGACCTCTTCGATGGATTCATCGCATATCTCCAGGGTGATGTCGTCAGCAAACCCGACGATCTTCACCCCGTTTGAAAATTCAAGGCGTAGTACCAAATCGTACATCTTGTTCCAAAGCACCGCGCCCAGGATCGAACCATGCGGGCGCCTGCAGTGATCTGAACACGTTCATCCCTGCCTTTTGTAGCAGTACTAGAGTCTGGATTTTCCAGGCGTCCAGAAGACGCCCTCGTCCAGTCCGATCTTTGCATCGCCGCCCTGATCATTCCGGGCGCCAGTGAAATAGACGTCTTGATGGCCAGATTCGGTATACCGTCAGGTCCTTGCGCTTTGTTTACCTTCAACGATTTGCCTATCGCAATGATTTCCTCGATTGTGACGGTCGCTTCGTCCCTTTCGTCCGCGGTGCCATCGTGGGGCAATTCTGCCATCATAAAGGGTGATACGGTCAAAATTTGGTCAAGGGAAAACGCGTGTAAATCGGTGAAATCGTTTATTTAAAAAATCAAATTAAATTTCTTTTTCAAGTTCAATTAGTATAAAATTCAGGAAAAATATTCAGTTAGGCTTCCGCTTTTCCAAATCCGAATTGCCGGGCCTTACGCTTGACCCCTGCCATCAGATTTTGTACAGCCACCTTGTCCACCTTCTTCGCCGCAGAAAGCCAGTTTGCCTTGAACTGCTGCTCGTCCTTAGCAGTTTTTTTGGTCTTCTTTAGGTTCCGCTTGACAATAGCCCAGTATTTCTAAATTGGGCAGAGCTCTGGCTTGTTGGGAGGGTTCTTGTCCTTGGGAACCACCTGCACGTTGTTGGCGGCGTACCACTCCATGGCCTTTTTACCGTAATGGCAAGATGCCAAATCCGGCCAAAACAGTACGGAACAACCGTGTTTCTTCAGGAAAGGCAGCAGACGTTTATTCAAACACTCTTTCACGTAAATTTCTTGGTTGACAGTCCCGGAAGCTATGAAAATGCTGCTTTTCAAGCCACAGGTACAGATGGCTTGCCAAACCAGATATTTCTTTGCGAACTTTGACAGTTTCGTGTGCTTGAAAATATCTGCTACCTTTCTCCTTCCTTTTGCCGTATAAAACTCCTGTCCCGGAAGCTGCTTGTAGTCGGCTTTGACGTAGGTTTCGTCGTCCATTACCACGCAGTCAAACTTCGTCAGCATCGTCGTGTACAGCCTCCGGGATCGCGCTTTGGCCGTCGTATTTTGTTTATCATCGCGATTTGGAGTCACTACCTTTTTGTAAGTCGATAGTCCGGCTCGTTTTTTGGCTCGATGCACGGTTGTAGACGATACACCCAGCTTATTTGCGGCATCTCGGAGAGATAGGTTAGGGTTTCGCTTGAAACTACCGGCAACTCTCTTTTTCGTCTCAGCGGCTTCCGGTTTTCGATTTCCCCCCGATCCAGACTTCCTGGCTGTCGACAAACGTTCCCCAAACACTTTAATTACATTTGTAACGGTTGATTTGGCAATTTTTAGCGATTTTGCCAACTTTGCGTGCGAGTAGCTCGGATTTTAGCGATGCGCGAGCAAAATTTTGATACGCTGCTCTTCTTGCTTGGACGGCATTTTGACAACTGAAGAGTGAATTCCAAAATCAAAATAGGAGCAACATTCTACACACACACCTTCAAAATTAGGGGTGTTCAGGTTTTTTAAATGCAAAATTGAAAGAAATACGTCAAGTTGATATTGACCAAATTTTGACCGTATCGCCCTTTACAAACAGTTGAAATTGAAAATAAGTAAAACTAAATTTATGGTAATTTCGTGGAATCGAGTTATCGAAGACGTCTTTGTTAAAATTGATGATGAGACAATGGATCGCGTTCGTGAGATTAAATATCTTGGCGTGATTATTGATGATAGATTAAAATTTGACTCTCATATTGATGCCATCAAGAAAATAGCCAAGAAGTACGGTTTTCTCTGCCGATTGAAAAACAATTTAACTTAAGCTAGTAAAATACAATTGTACAAATCTATCATCTCTCCTCACATTGAATTTTGCCCTTCCATTTTGGTTTTAGCTAATCAAACACAAATATCGAGATTACAGCGTTTGCAAAATAAGATAATGCGTTTGATCTTGAGATGTAATAGGTTCACTTCATCCTCTTTTTTGTTAGATTCCCTACAGTGGCTATCGGTGAAGCAAAGAGTTGTGTATTTGACAATGGTGTTCATTTTTAAAGTAATAAACGGTTTGCTGCCTCCAAATATTTTTGTAATCGAATTGAAAGAGGAAGTGATATTCATAGATATAATACTAGAAACGCGGATGATCTTAGAACACCATTTGTTTTGTACGGAGCTTCACAAAATTCGTTGTTTTTTAAAGGTATAAATGTTTTCAATTCTAGGCATCGTAGTGGGATGTCTGGCTGAATTCCTTGTCAATTCTGTTGTGGTTGAAAGTAAAAGTTTGACTAGGGCCGGTCCAGGATTTTTTTCGGTTTGAAAATTTCATCGATTTCCCTGATTGGGGATATCCTTGGTCAGCCCAAAACTAAGGTGGCGGTTCCATTAGTGTTGGAACTTCGTTGACTCTGTAGCGGGCAGGATCGGATATTGGCTTGTCTTTTGATAACGTACTTATACAGGATTTTGTGACTTGAATTGTAATAGATTTTCTAATCGCTGGATTACTGTGAACATTTGTAGCTGCTCACAATCATATCGCTGTAGGGCAATGAATAGTTTTGGAAGAAGTTTACATCTGTTGATTTTTATTTTGCATAACTTGTTGAATTGTTTTTAAATACCTAAATTATCTAATAGATAAATCGTCTAGGTCAAACCTTCTTAGGGGTAAGTGGCAGGACCATCATCATCATCACCATCATCATTTACTTTCAAAACTAAGGGTATAGATGAGTTTGTTAGTCGAAAGATAATAATTGATTACGGACTCACTTGCAGACGTAGATGAACAGTGAGATGAATTGCATGAGAGACAAATTTCACATGATGAATTTTACTATTTAGTACTTTTGAATGTCCTTTGGCGTTGGCTAACTAAATGGGCCACCTCAAATCTGTTACAGTATTTATCCATGTTGTTTTATCGAGGGCGTGGTTTAAGGAACCTCACGTAGTTTGTTACTACATCCATGTGACGAGTAGAATTATGTCAAACCACTTTCAGCTAGATGTACACCTTTTGGACAGCAATCTTTGCCGGTATGGAAACGATTATTATGACATTAATCACGTAGTCTGGCAATGTACGTATAGTGATGCCGTCAGAGAACAACTTTTAAATACCCTAGAGATTCAAGAAAATCAACCTTATGTTCAATGTTATAGAAATGTTGGGATCTCGCGTTCTTTGTTATATGCAGTCTATTTTTGTGTTTCTGTATTGATTTCTATTAATTTGTGTTTGTTTTGTTCCGAGATCTCTACGAGTCCTATAGTGATCACATCGCTCAACGATCTAGATGTTAACGACAATTCTTTGATAAGACTACAGAATTCCATTTCCCTGTTCCGTGTCTTACCCATTCTCAGAAAATGTGACCCCTTTTTACCTTGGGTAAACCGCGAGTTAACGATCCAAGCCATACTGAACGTAGTATTAAGTCATTTATTTTACCAAAAATTTAATTAAATATCGTCTCCATAAAGGTAACGAGTTCGAGCCTACCAAATGAACGAACAAGATAAAAAAAACTGGGTCTGGAGCACCAACCTCTATCGTGTGAATTGTATTTCATCGGAATTAAAATTGACCAACAAAACCTGCCAGCAAAATTTAGATTGAAGCTCCCAAATGAGTAGACTCAGAAGATAACGACGTTGGTGTTTCAAAAAAGTAAGTTAGAAAATAATTAAAGTCATCAGGAGTCTGTTGTGAGCACAGTTCTAGGGAAGTGCAGCTTTGATGGAGTCATGAACTTCTAATTGTTATAAACACAACTTTTTGAATGTCTACTAAACCGGTCTAGTAACGTCACAATTGCCAGATCCCATTTCATTTGAAGTGTCTCAGCTTGCCCCGATATCTTCACACTGAATACGTTGATTGATGCCGATACGAAAACGATCGTCACTGCGTGGATGGGTGGATTGATCCGGTATCCGATCCGGAAAAATCCCCCTTGATACGATTATCGCACTTACCTGTTTTTTATCCTTCACATCGCTGTCTCCATGCAGCTCACCAATCGAGGGACGTTTATTCTTTCTCGATGATGTTCGATAGTGATCCAGTCGTGGCAGTGGGTCTCTGGAAGTGCAGACACGTAGTATGAGTGATGAACATAATGCTAAGTTAAGGCCGAGGTGTTAATAGGCATTTTTTTTTCTTCACGGTGAAATTTTACACTTAGCTTATTCGCCTCTTCTACTTGAATAACACTAATCGAATCCATTTAGTGAGTAATCTTCATTTAAGTTCAACAACAATACCTCACTGCTTAGCACAATTTACTGAATACCATGAACCTCCACTTTATTCGCCCTTCCACGTTGTGCCGTTACCTAGTTACTCCCATGATACTAATGCGGCGATTTTCCTCTGTCTGGGGTGCCGGTGCAACCTGATTGCGGTTTTTCAGATCTGGGACGTTAAGCTGCACTTCGTCGTCCAGGCGTCGAAATACGGGTGGTGGCATGCCGCCCCCGTTTTTGTTTTCACCACTGTTCATTTGTATAACCGTTTGTACTTTAAATCGATTGTGGTCCATCGTTGGACAAGTTGTTCACAACTAATTAAAGGTTACGAAACCACAGGGCATGCACTTTTCAGTTAGTTTTATATTGCATCCATGTTAATTTTACACGGGGAAAACCACAGAACAATACACTTCGCATTAACCGAGCCACTTCTTATCCACTCAATACGACCGCAACTTGAAACGCGAATTCAAAATAACTAACTGAAGACCTGTCGGTCAAAACTGATCCCCTTTTATAGGTGTGGTATTAATTAGTGCAATTTTGATTCCCATAATTGAAATATCACGTTTGCCAAATCAATGATATTCTCAAAGGCGTTGGCATATATGTAGTCTGTTTTGGACAGTTTAAAGCAGTTTTTTAATACGCGAATCGTGTTGGTGAGGTGCGAAAAATTCCTGAGGCGGTACGAAACTGGTGAGTATAACATAAGTTGTGATGTTTTGGGTATCATTTTTTTGCATGTTGTGTTTAGCACACAGAAATAAGAGAATATATATTAAAATATTGAAATACTGTTTGGAGTGGGAAACAGCAGGGGCTTATTTGGATTTTCTTCTTCTAAACTTTATTTTTTAACATGCTGCTTTTTCATCATTTTCTTTGAATTTCCTTTTTGATGATTGGTGATGGTGAGGTACACTGTGAACAGTGAAAACCTCTCGGCCGTTCGCCTAACGGATGGATTGCCAGCAGCTTCAGACTAGGCTAAAAAGGTACCCAAGCAACACAGCTTGTATTAAAAAACTTGAAAATACTGTTAAATGACAAAAACAGGTTATAAATTTAAGTGTATAATACTTTATTTCATACTTTAATATAACGCAAAAAGCGAAAATAGTGAAGCCTTATAAAAAATAACATGGACAAAAAATTATCCTCATACAAAAAAATAACATCGCCAAGCGTGGGCGTCGAACTCTAGCCCTTGGCGTGATAGGTGTGTAGCTTCTTTGCTAAGCCAGCTCAGATTATCTGAGTATCTATTATATGCTGAGTATCTATTATATGCTTCCCGTTGGCAGTTGAACTACAATCTTGAACAGCAAATTCATCGTAATGAGAAAAAAGAACACGTTTTGCAAAACATGGTTGTTGTTATGTAATTTCTACAGTATATAGAACTGCCCATAAAAGCTGGTCCTGTTTATGTATTATAAATGTATGGAATAATGTTTTTAAGAACAATAATAAAGTATTAATCACATGCAGTAGTGAAAAAAGTATTTTTAGCTTGACCGTTTGTTAGAGTCATATAAAGAATACGAGAGTTACAAATCGCTCCAATCTTGACATGTTTTGCAATACGTTAAAAATACATTTATAGTACAAACAATTATAAATCGTTCTAAAAAGATGTTTTGTGTGTTACGTGGGTATCCACACACACTATCTTGCATTAATACTTTGTAACAATGCTTTTTCTTATCACTCGCAGTTGGTTACTACAAAAGGAAACAGTTAAAATCTTATTCTACATTAAACGTAAGAAATTACTGCTACTTATATCTAGATTGTAAACCTTAAAATCGATACTTCATTACTCTTTAAACTAGGTTTCCTATATCTTACTAATTAGGTATTTGCTACTGATCTATTGTTATACGTAGAGACTAAATGTAAGTAAAAATAAGTGTGAAGTAAAGTATATGTAAATATAAAAGAAAACTAATATATTTCAGCTTCGAGCTTACTATCGAGCCAAAATTCGAGTTTCCCTTGGTGAATCCGAAAAGTCAGCAACAAAATCTCGAAGATTTAAGTGATTTACATGGTACTTATTTATCATGGTACGGAGGACAATTTTTCACCTGACAATCTCCGAGGTAATAGCTTTGCGAGAGCGGCAAGCTAACCAGCAAGTCATCGCTCGGAAATATGAACTTCTGGGCCAGTTGGATGTAGTTGACGAGAAAGTGAGTATTGGACGGAAGGAACTGCAGGATCGATAGGTGGATACAGGGGCGACAAGTGGCTGCTAGTACCGGTCTTGCTGATGCATTGTAACCGCTTGACGTCTCTGATTCGGACACATTCACGGTCAATCTTCCAGTCACAAATGTACAATCGACTCCACTGACCTCAAAAGGAGCAACGGGTTGTGAGACCAATCATATGCCGAGCTTAGCGGACCAGCACGCAACGGCTAAAGAATTGGAGAATCGTTCGGTGGTGCAGAAGATGCCGTACTCGAATTCGCCTCAACGCCTCGCTTATTCCCAAATTTCACCGGTAGATGCTGAGATGTACAATCGGCGTTTGGGAGAGTCAAACGGTATCAAGTCAACCACTGGGACATGGTCCAAAGGTGATGAAGAACCCTACAACGTTCGAGAAGTGGCACTCCAAAACTGAAGATCGAAGAAAGTGTAAGGAAATGGAGTTAAAACACGAGAAGGACAATGATGTACGACGGCAACGTGAGTTGAAGCTGACAAACCATTTGAAGCGTTTGGAAATTCAGAAGCGAGAAGAACAGGAGATACAAATAGCGAGAGGGATAATTTGAAACCGCAATTGCAACAACATGATCGTGACCAAGCGCTCATCGAGGAACGGAAACAGCAGGAGTTGACTACGATTAAGAACGAACTGCAGCGGCTAAGAGAAATTGAGCTACAGTCCTGAAACAGCACTGTCTCCGTCCGATCTGCCCCAGTTTAGTTCCGTCCAGGGTGTTACCAGCAACCAGCACAAATGGAAAACGAGCAGCCATCTTCAACGAGAAACCAACGAGTAACAGCAGTAGGTAGCGCCTCCAAACCCCTTCGTATCGCCATGTCACCGGTAAATGTTCAAAATTTCATTCCCAGTAACGTTTGCATTAATAAAAACGGACAAAAATTGCCGATTTTTCATGGATTTACCGTCACCCGTTTTGACAAAAATACCCATGCAGCATCAATCATAGTAACCCGTGAGTCAGCAAACCAAATTTGGCAGCTCTATCAAACGAACTCTAACCGTGATGGCAAAAACAGTGAAGCAACACCGTTCAGAAGTGTGCGCGTTCAAAGAACGGCACCCCGGCGCGTCGCAAACGGACATCGTGCGGCACTTTGTGGACGCTGGAAACGCTGGTTCCGCCATCTACAACATCTTGGCACTATTAGACAACAATCAGAGCATCAAAAGAAAGCCCGGGGGTTTACCGGGCGGCCGACGACCTTGAGCGACAAGAAGCTCCAAAAGATGCTGAAGAGGAAGACCGAGGGAAAAGTGGCTAGTCAGGAGGTCGGTTCAAACAGCTAAACAGTGAAAAAGTACCTGGCAAACATGTACATACATGTCAGGAAGCGGAAGTCGCGTTCACTGGGTTCAGAGCTGCAGGCAATGACACAGCGGCAGCGGCTGAATAAGATGGTCAACTTGATTTTCCCAGCGAATTGCGACGTGGTGGTGGTGATGGACGACGAGACCTATGGATGGCAACACCCTGGATGGCAACGACTGGCAGGGCACTTTGTGTTTTACTTCCCCCACGAAGGGAGTGAGCGAGGTGAAATTCATTTCACACACCAAGTTCCCCAAGAAGGTGCTGCTGTGGCTGACAATCAAAGCCGATGTCAAAGTCGCTCTTCTTTCGCTCCGGACTGGCCGTGAACGGGGCAGTACGAAATGCCTGCCGGAAGTTGCGTCGTTCATCAAGAAAGACCGTAAGGGCGAAGACGCGGTGTTTTGGCCGGATCGGCCCACTACTCGAAGCGATCGTTTGGGGGGATGGAGCGGCCGATTATCAATGTGGTACCCAAGTCGGCGAACACGGCCCATCGAGAATTTCTGGGCCAACCTGAAGCGTACGATCTACTCCAACAATTTTGTCGCGAAAACTGAGAGGAATCGATAAATAAAACGAAGGAAGAACTCAAAAGCATGCCTACACGCATGTTATCGTCCGCCATGGCGAATGTTCCGGTTAACTGCCGGAAGGCCGCTCGCAAGGGCGTAGAGTTATCTGTCTTAGCTTTTTTTTTATCACCATCTGAAAAAAGTCCATTTTTTTAAATGCAAACATTACGGTGAATACTGATCATAAACATATTTTTATGGAATAACACTGAAAAATGAAACATTAGTTAAAGTCAATAACAAGACATGCCAATATTTGGATGCACAAACACTTAAACATGAGGTAGTGAAGAGAAAATGTCATGAGCAATTTTAAAAGACAGAAGTTGAGAAAAATAGGGATCTTCATGGCTATTATGGAGAAGTAGCTGAGAGAATGAAAAAGACTGCTGCCGAGGGTTTGAAAACGTCTAAAGTTCCACTTACTTCAAAGAAAAAACACGCATTGACTAGATTAAATAAATCTTCAATGTTATATAACAAGAAACCCTATATGATAACATAGAAATATAAAGTGAATAATACGCAGGAAGACTATCAAATAGCGGTAAAACAGCATGAGGAAAAAGTAACTAAGGAGTTTTATAAAAATCTGGATGATTCTTAAGGACCTACCTAAAGAAGAAGGCATTTAAGGAAGTTCATATACTTCCTTAGCTCTGGAATGAGGTATTAAAGCTTAGTACTGGTCCCGAGATTACTTTTTGGAGGAACAAGATATGTGTCCTATTCCGCCGTTCCCGCCGTTCCCGCCAGGCGAAGAGATGGGAAGATAAATAATGTTTTCTTGCAACGGAAAATCCCCAGGAGCCAATAAGGTTCGGATGGAGTTCCTAAAGTTTGCGGATGGAAATTCAGCACTACATTTACTTCAAGTCCGGAGAAGAAATTGGATAGAGAATATTATGCCAAGGGATATGTCAGAATCTATCCAGGTATCGATTCAAAAAGTTCGAAATCCTAAAACAATAGATGATTTCAAAAGTTTAAGATTGTGCAACGAAGTCTGCAAACCTTATGCACAATGGTCCACTGATTTTTTTTATTATTTTTTTCGTTGGCCTATTTCCTCACATGGTGACAATCACCGATGCCAGGGAGACGACTCCACCACCTGGACCCTACCTATCGACTCATGACTACGAACCGGGACCAACGGCTTTACTTCCCTTCCGAAGGAAGACGTGACCAGATTTTTTCGCCTCAGAAAAACCAACGACGTCGACTGGGATTGAACCCAGACACGCTTACCACTGCACTGGTTTACCGATTGAGAGGTTTCACAGGTGATCCGGTTTTACATCAGGATGGGGGTGGGAGTGCCAATTTTGTTGTTATTTGGTTACTCACACTGATTACAATTTTGATTCCCTTCCAGTAATAGTTCTAAGATATTTCCCGGAAAGCTGATTCCCGCAACAAATCATTTCCCTGCAAATAAAGGATCTCTTCCGCGATATAGATCATTCCGGAAAACAAAATAAAATATGTCGAGAAATAATCTCCAATTCTACCAACTACAATCTGCCTTTCAAAGCCATAAATAGAATGGATTGTTACAGATATCAAACTTTTATGCAATGCCACATTATTTTCAAAATGGTAATCAAAATCCGTAACAGCAAATATCTGTCTCTTTGCCAAAATGAGAGGTTAAATTCGTTTCAATTATTAATTCACGAAAATAAAAAAAAATTCAAAAATCGTTTCTATTCCTTGAGGAACAATCATTTTAAAAATAATGTGACAAAAAAAAAAAACGCAAGCTTGAAAATTCTTTAAAGTCTTGAAATTTGTGGGAAGGTGATTATTATTTATGATGATTAATATGGATCCAGAATTCATTTGGGACTGATATTAGTTCAAAGACAGTTTGGTAAACATAGAATATTTTTTATTGTGGCTAAAAACATAATACTTTCACAAAAATTTAAGGAAAAGGAAATTTTCTCAAAATAGTCAAACAAAAACCGGGTCATTTTTTCCATAATGGCCTCCTTTATTTTGTATGTTAAGTAATGTGAATACATTCTGATTGAACGGTAGGTACATTACTTTGAGGCATTCATCCAGCACTAGCATTATTGAATGCCCAACTTTACCCGGAAATGAAAACAAACCACGAAAACAAAATGAATAGCTGATAGCCTACCAAGGTTCAAGATCATTGAAAGTGTTAACAAATTCCTTCCGCTTTCAATTAGCACAATCATTCATGCTGTTCGATATTTGCCGCACGAGCTCTGCAATCTCCGGTGGCAAGTCTGGAAGCTTACTGTCCTTAGATCCACTGCGGTTAGCCTTGATGTATGGGTCCAGCAAGATTCCGGTGTTTTCCTCCGCATTGGACGTCAAATCGGAAGAGGACGCGGTACCGTAGTCTTGGTCGCCAATTTCCGAACAGCTCGGTAGGCTCTTGTTCGATTCGGATGAAAGCAGTTCGGTTAGCAAACCTTGCGAAGTGTTTGAACTGGTTGCCTCAACAGAACACTTTCCCTCAGCTCCGCCACTGTCGCTGTGTTCGGAATGATTTGCTATTTTGAGTTGTTTGATTTCCTCACTGAGGTCCAAATCCACCGTCGCTGAGTTGTATCCGTTGAGAAGAATTTGCGACGGTGAAAGGCTGGAAGCGGCAACAATTTCGTTCGTTCCGGTGAGGGCGTGTATTCGTTGCTCCAGTTCCGATATCTTGGCAGCCAATAGTCTGAAACGAGTTTGGGAAAATAAGTAGTTGTTTTGATCCGGAATAGGTGTCAATTGGAAACGCAAACACACTTGTTGGTCTTTTTCTGATGCGTTAAAGCTAGACTCTTGTCGTTGACATTATCCAACAGCGCTAGGCAGAGTGACTTGAGTTCCGATATGGTTGCTGCTTTGAGGGGTAGCTCATCCATGGTTCCACGCTCGAGGAGATCTTTCACTGAAGAAGATATGCATAGGGGTTATTTGATTATTTAACGCCAAACATAGAAAATTCAAAGACGATAACAGAGACGGGCAATGAAAGTTGCTCTTGAATCAGAAGCATAGTTTTCGTGTCACTGCAATTGAAGTATCCAAGTAAAGTTTAAGTAAGGTTAAACATCTTAGTTTCTAAGACTGAAACTGATGATAACTTTATGGCTTTTTTTTAAACTGTATGGAGTTGGTCAACATCACGTTTTTGCGATTTTCTGCTGTTTTTATCACCAATTTGTTTGCCAAGACAGCTCGAAAACCCATTTTTCACGTGCGTCATCAACGACGATTAACCTCACTTTTATGTAGCCTGAATTCCTCAATACAATTGGCTACTACGTTTGGATGCTTATTGAACCTTTTTTTTATTTGCTGAACAACATATTATTTTCTAACCAACGCAGTTAGCATGTTTGTTTATTAACTTGTTCGTTTGGTTCACCACCTCACGAACCGTCACGGTTCGTTTGGTTCATTTTGCTTCAGTCATTGCGCGAGTCTGTATATCGTCTTTGAGAATATCTTGACTTTTCGAAAAAGTGATTTTATTGAGCATTTTAGAATCACCCATGGCCACCGGAATTTAGATAATTTTCTAGTATGGAACAAACGATTTAAGGTTTGGCATATGTCGGATGACATACAAACAAACAAATTTGACAATTTACTGTTCAAACCGTGCGAACAAAACCTTAAATTATATGCTACTCAATAGAAATGTTAGTGCATGCTCAATGTTAGTGCGCCTAAAATTAAGAAAATATCAGGAGAAAAAAATGAACGACTATTTTTCTAAACTTTTTTTCTGAAATATTTTCTAAATAAAGGAACTTAGATTTTTCAAGCTAGGTGAAACTGTCATAAAAATCAAAACCATTTCTTCGGTATTGATAAATGATTTTTTTGACGTTCCACATAAGGATGCTCTTCACATATATGTTTAGATTTTTTAGGTTTTAGGGTGGGAGGTTGTAGACACTATTATATAAATATTTCATGGAGATGAGAGGGACCATCAGAGCACCCGATTGAAGCACTCTGGATGGGGAGAGTGGGAATGCCAATTTGCCATTGCTAACAGTTTGTGAACAGAGGGTGGGCTTGTCTTCCCGCGCATTGGGGCAACTACATGTTAGTTATTTCGCACTTATGACAAATTGTTTAATCTTATTGTTAAAAGGAGATTCTTCATTTCACTGTGGAAACGTTTCAGTGATGTTTCTCATCGACCCACCCAATTCGTTTTCGGCCCTTCCTTCAATAGCATGATTAGGATAATCAGTGGTTATTAAAGCTTGATCAAGTCTAACTGAAAGGAGAGCCCATTGCTGTTGGACTTAGTATTGCAACAATGGGTGGTTGGACATATCATACATCATACATCATCATCAATTTGGGATGGAAGGTTGTAGAGATGATTAGGTTTTCTCCTCAGAAATGGTTATTTTTTACGTTTGGTTTTTTCTCAGAAATGGCATTTCTATATGTTTGCCTTAAAAGTATTATCTTGAAGCTACGCAATAGATTAGAGAATGTAAGAATAGCTATACCCAGAGTTCGCATTTAATTTTTTTTTTAAACGCATGGTATCTTTAGTTTCTTGGTTATGCTATATTTAATCAAGATTTTTTTTGATACTACACAAGTCCCCGTTGTAAAACTTTATGCACTACATAATCGATGCCTTAAGGCTAAAAGAATCACCAAAAAAAATTTTGACGTAGGACTACGTCTTTGTTTTCTATACAACGTCAATTTAAAAAAACATATTGAGACCGTCACGAAAAGCGGTCAGGTTTTGAGCGTTAATATCTTTCTCAGTCATTTCTCAAAGTGGGACGGTAAGTTTTTCACAAGCTGTCACGGTTTTTCTGTTTCCTTATACATTCAAAATGAAAGTAGTGAGCCGAGTAGTGATTTGAAATCTGGAAAAGATTACGTATTTTTGTTTCCGCTCCTCTTTACTCTCTGTGTGTGAATAGTTTTAATTAGGGAATGTAAGAAAATAAGACGATAGTGAGGCAGCCCATGCGGAATCCGTAAAGACGAGAGCATCATTCGTCGGAAGCTCTTTGGTGAAAATTACGTGCTCAATTTTCAGGAACTCGATGGAACCACAACTTCGATCGCAAGTGATACCGTGGCTAAGCTGTTAATACAGTTTGGGTTGGTCGATCCTATTTATCCCCAGAATCTTACTCCCACGTTCATAGAAATTGTTTGTTTTTCGAATTGTACAAACGGCTGGATACGAAAAAAAAAGTTAAGTCTGTTCTTAAAGATAGAAGAAATTACTTTCGCATAGGAAACCGCTTATTCTAGCACTGTCAATCAAGATTTGGTGCACTTATCAAATTCCCGAACACATTGGAAAGGTGGATGGTGGGAGAGGAAAAAAAAAACAACGAATCTAATTTTGCCCGGAGTGTGTAATATGACGCTGATTGGGTGAGATCGTATCAATACATTCCTATATTTTTTAACTAAATACTCTACAGAAATTTTAAACTTAAATAACACTTGTATAGGTATGTATGTATGTGTGCATTTGTGTATGTGTGTTTATATTATTAAGCCAGCCCCATTCTCATCTGGCACTTGTTGTTGGACTCAGTACGGAATCTTAAGTCAGATGTTTAATTATTCGGTTAAGTTTACAGAAAAACCGCTTTACTTCGTGAAGTTTTGAGAATCTACTGATGAAATCAAAATTTTCAAAATTGGTGGCACTCTCTATGCGAAGCCCAGTCATTGGTTGATCTGTTAACATATATTGCTTTTAACAGGCATCTTGTTTTAAATCGTTGTAAACAGGGTTGCGGCTTATCATTTTTGACTCAGGCATATTCATTTGCCAATATCTCCTTTCAGAGGGTCAACTTCAAAATATGATGTATGATGAACTTGTAGTGCATGAGTAGACCTACAACTTTGTTCAACAGTACATAGCTCTATCTCTTATATCTGAGGAATAAGAGCATATACTCGCAGTGATCTTCGCGATGATATTCGCGGTGAAGATCACGCGAATATCAACGTGAAGATCACTGTGAATATACGCTCTCATGTCGAAGATATAGGAGTTAGAGCAATGTACTGTTAGACAAAGTTGTAGGTCTACTCATGCACTACAAGTTCATCATACATCATATTTTGAAATTGACCCTCTGAAAGGAGATATTGGCAAATGAATATGCCTGAGTCAAAAATGATAAGCCGCAACCCTGGTTGTAAAATGGTTCAAAAATTATCACACCAATATATTTCCTCTGCCGCATAATTGCATCTCGTTATCATAATATTCACTGTGACATCTCTGCAGCAAAACAAATAAGCTATAGATCTGTAATGAATACAGATCGAGGCTTCATTTATTCACTTATCGTATATTTTTTGCACAGTTCATATTTAACTGGGAGCCGTAGAACCTATTGATTCAGATAGCGGAAACTAGCAATAAATAATGATACATGAAGTAGTATATCAAAGTAACGCAATTTTATTGCTGCAATCCAATAAATCTCGCAAGTTCTCTTTCACCACCCGTTTTTACATTTTCAGGCATTCTTCTCTTCTCATAGAGCGAGTAATGGCGCTATAAACATAAGCCGTAGGGACCAATGACTATAATGCTTAAGTCCCAACCGTTTGAAGAGAAATGGAGCATCACTTAACCTTCTTAGACTAAATGCTCCCAACGACCATTTTCAAATTTCTTTTTGTTCTGTACACCAACGGCGTTCTGTTCAACTATTCTCTCCAATTATTCATTTCCTTTTTCCTTTGAATTTCCATTCCTACTGACGTCTAATTGGGTTTTTCGTGTCTTCTTATGGTAGATACCAAATCCTCCATAACTCCAACGGTTGCATTGGTGCGCGAAGAAACGTATCAGGAACTGCTTCCGTTTCATGGTGATATGCAATGTCCTCAATGAATCATTCCTCATCGTAACTCCATCCACGGGGTGCAAACGTCAATGCAAATGCTAATACTAATGATATTATCTCAGTCATTTCTCCAAACATTTTCAAATTTTTTGCACCGGATCGATCGGAAATATTTCTACGCGTCGATTTCAATATTAAAAACTTTTGATTTTCAGCACTTAACTATTGAAAATAATGCAAATATAAGTTGATGTCTTCATTCATCAAATGCCAAGTATTTTCCAATCTCAGACTTCAATACTAAGTAAGGGAGATCTCATTTGCACCAGTGAATGATATATAAGGGATACACCTTCGCAAAATGCTTCATTCATTCGGCAGCTGGCGGTGACAAGAACCCTGGAAGGTGCTCTGGCAAACTACCATTAGCCAGTTAGCTGATGGCTCTATCGCCTCTGGCCAGGCAATCATTGGTTTTGCAGTCGGTTAACCAAGCCATTGGTGAATTTGTAGCCAGCCGGTGGGCTCAACTACGAGGGAAATAAGTGTGCTCTAGTTGGCAGCCATCTTTCGGTAAGGCGGTTGAGTGACATGAACGGTATAAGCCAGCCACCATTATAATAGCTAATGTGCGTGGAAAACGCATTAACTAGCAACATTAGGATGACCAGTTACTAGAAATTAGCAGATACAAGATTTCAATTATCTGTCAGCAACTGTTTCAAATATGACGCTAGTAATGCTGGCTAATGAATTGTTGGCCAATATTAGTAAAGATGTAAATGGGAAATTCGACAGGTCCAAAGATGCTCGATCAAAAATGGACCATTTAACTAAAAAGATCGATCAACCATGGCCATTTCAAATCAGTTTTAGTGCGACCAATTTGATTTTCGCAGCCAAAGAGTTTGTTTGGTAAGCGATGGCTAAAAAAGTTTCAGTTTTCCCTTTGCTGCAAACCTTAAATCTTTTGTATAATTTCTAACACGAATAGGGAATGTAAATGGTTTCTAGGTATAAAGGGTGTTTCGATCAAAATTTGGTCAAACAGTAAGGTGTGTGAGTCGATCAAAGTTTTTATTAATAAGTCTAATTCTTTTTTTTCAAGTTCAGTTAATACAGAATACAGAAAAAATATTCAGCTAAGCTTCCTTTTTACCGAATGCGAATTTCCGGGTTTTTCGTTTAACACATGCCATAAGATTTTGTACAGTCTCCTTGTCCACTTTATTCGCCGCAGAACGCCAGTTTGCCTTGAACTGTTTCTCGCTCACAACAGCTTTTTGAGTCTTGTTACGGTTCCGCTTGACGATGGCCCAATATTGTTCGATTGGGCGGAGCTCTGGCGTGTTGGGAGGGTTCTTGTCCTTGGGCACCACTTGAACGTTGTTGGTAGCATACCACTTCATGGCCTTTTTTCCGTAATGGCAGGATGCCAAATCTGGCCAAAATAGAACGGAACAACTGTGTCGCTTCAGGAAAGGCAGCAGACGTTTTTGTAGGCACTCGCTCAGACAATTTTCCTGGTTGACGGTTCCGGTCGCAATGTAAACGTTGCTCTTCAAGCCACAGGTACAGATGGCCTGCCATACCAGATATTTCGTCGCGAACTTGAAAATATCTGTGCTTGAAAATATCTGTCATCTTTCTCCTTCCGATTGCCATATAAATTTCCTGTCCAGGAAACTGTTTAAAGTGTGCCTTGACGTAAGTTTCATCGTCATGTACCACGCAATCATACTTCGTCAGCATCCTCCTGTACAACTTTCACGATCGTGCTTTGCCCGACGTGTTTTGTTTATCGTCGCGATTTGGAGTCACCACTTTCTTGTAACTCGACAGTGCAGCTCGTTTTTTAGCTCTATCCACGGTTGAAGGCGCCACTCCCAGCATCTTTGCGGCATCTCAGACGGAGAGGTTGGAGCTCCGCTCGAAACAGCGGGCAACTTTTTTTGTCGTCGCTATCATCTCCGGCATTCGATTCACCCTCGATCCAGCTTTTCTGGCTGCCGACAAACGTTTACTGAACACTTTTAATACGTTGGTAAAAGTTGATTTAGCCACATTCAACAATATCGCCAACTTGGCGTGAGATTAGTTTGAATTTTCACCGTGCACGTGCAAAATTTTGATGCGTTGCTTCTCTTCTTTCGACGACATTTTGATAACTGAAGTGGTAATCTCAAAATTAAAATAGAGTCATGATGCTACACGCACACATCTTAAAAATTTTTAATGCACGATGAAAAAAAATGCGTCAAGTTTAATTCGACCAAATTTTGATTGAAACACCTTTTAGATCTTTGTTTTTCCATATCATAGCTAGTGAGAGATTCTTTGTGGTGGGTTTTGGCCAAATTTGGATTTTTCAGATATAAACTTAAATAGGTTGTAGATTATTTTTCATGCATCTTGTAACCTAACGTACGAGCTCAATCATAATATTTTCTATTGTGATGTGACCAATTCAACGGGTTAATTGAATTGTAGGTGAGTTTGAAAGAAGGGGAACTTGGAGTAGAGCACACGTACCCACTAGTTGGCACTTAATATTGGCCAACGTGCTTTTGCTCATTTGTTTGAGGATTTGTTCAGCGGCACAAATTTCCAATTCCAAAGTTCGGATGCCGTGCTGCAACAGTACCTGAATCTGGACACTTTGCAAATGACAAACTAGCATGCAGTTATGAGCTTGTAAATTTATAATAAGAGCATATTAGTGTTGAATCTGAGAGGGTTGATTCATCGATCTCTTTTACAATTTTTCCAAGTTGTAACATGCCGCACGCATGCATGTTAGGCGGTGGGAATTTTTTTCGTGATTTTGAATTTGTATATATATATATATTTTGTATATTGGTGTGGTTGTGAATTGGTGGATTGGGAATTTCTAGTTGAGTTATTATAGGATGCGGAGGAACTGCTTTGGGAGGCATACATTGAGAGTTGCTAAGCGGAAGAGATACAAAGAAATGAGCTTTCAGATGATTTGTTTATAGATCAAACCAATAACGAACCTTCAAACAACTCGCTAACAATGAACGGTGACAGTAAAAGTACAGGCCAGTAACATCTCAAGATTAAGGAGCTATCAAGTAGAACAGCTGGCTGAGTTCATCAGATATAGCTCGAATGGGTTTAAGCTTAATAAACAACTAGTATTATAGTCATTTATCTAATGTAATGTTCTCACTATTCTCATTCAATGCTCATTTCAGTCAATAGTGTCCAACACATAGTTATAATCAACCATCGATAGGCCGCAACAATAACTCTTAGTATCTTTTCGGGGAAATCCTTAAGCTCTTTAAACATCCGCGGGATTACAAAGATTCTACTTATATATATGTTCTTAATTTTATTTCTTTTCAGGCAACAAATTATTTATTTCTACCAAATTTTGAAGACAATAACCTTTTCCCAACTATCAACATCTTAGTGATTTCTCGTGGAAGTTCAAAGGATTTCTCGGCTTCCTTCAAAGCGTGTTCAACGTCAACACGTTCCTTCCCATTCCTTACTTGACCAGCATTCGGACACGACCGTATTGCTTTATAATGGGTCACCAGTTTTTTCACATTGAGGATGTATTTCGGTCCCAAACATTATTTGTTGGTTGTTTGTGTAATTACAGCTGATCTGACAATAACAGGGTAGCATCCGTAGGCTGTTAATCATGCCCATTATAGCTGGTGAGGGTTTCTTTGTATTGTTCTCACTGTTTTGTTTGTTTGGCCCCGTTGAGGAGCTTTCGGGTTATCTTACGAAGTTTTTGTAGCTCGTTGTTCCACCATGGTACGTTCCTATTTGTAGAACGTTTCTTAGAAATACAATTTTCATTGAAAACATGTTGAATTAAGCTTGAAAATTGCTTGACGCTTTCTTTAAGTTCTTCGCAGGAGTTCAAGTCAACTGTTAAAAAGTCTTTGTCCACTTCTGGCATTGAGGTGTATAATTCCCATTTTGTTTTTCTGGGATCTCTTATAGTTTGTATGAGTTGTTGACCAGTCTCATAATCAAACAATATTTGCATGATATTCCGTGAGGTAAATGCCAATTTTTCATTTTGTCAGAGATTCTCGGACTACACAATATCAGATGAAAGACTTCCTTCAAATTCTCACCCAGCTTCCCATCCGTTAAATTGTTAGTCCAATTAACCCCGAGACGGTCGCGAGTAGTCGGTTCTATCTCCCTAATTGTGTGTTAAGACATCCTTTAAACTTTTACCCCTATAAACCTCAAGAAGACCACGTGTAATCGGTTTTCTTCTTAATTTCCCAAGTAACAATTCAAATGCAAATTGGTTTTATTCATGTTTTATGGTAGTTTTATCAAAGCATTATGGAGATCATCTGGTTTTATCAGGGCATTTTCCAAGTTAAGGTGGTTTTAATTGATTAACAGTTCTTAAGAGTGATTAATTAACACTTGAAGAAACCTCAATAAAACTGCATCATATATAGGTGTTATTCACCTTATAAGTAATTTTTTAAGATACTTGATTCCCCTCTCAAGACATCGTTTCGCAATTTTCATAAAACCTGATAAAAGTTTTGAAAAAGTTTTATGACATTCTTCTTTAAGATGAATGTATCTTGAAAATGCTGCCATAAAACGCTCTTAGAACCATTTGATCTCGGATAAGAGTACATACTCTTGAGAAAGAACATTATGTGAAAAATAAACAAACTGGACAATGGACGCCCATAGGTGAAAGAAATTATAAAATAGTGGATCGTTCAAGCGGAAATTCAATAAAAACCTATACAATACATTGAATACTCTATCATCTCAGACACCAAAGACATTTTTTTTTGACCATCGCTAGATTCCATTGGATTCGCAGCCTACTGAGACTAACTTTGCAAAAGGGTCTATGCTTTACGCGTCCTATTTTTTAACGAATCAAAATAAATGGTGCAATGTGTCGCCAGCTGAAAACCGAGAACTCATGATAATTGATTTTATGCCAGTTGTGCAAGTTAAACCTAACGTCACAGGTAGTGCGTAAGATGGCGCACCACCGCGAAAATACAGCGCAGTACTTTTGACGTAAGGTTTAACGTGCACTACGATAGTAAAATGTTATGTTAATGTCAAATTCTCCCAAATCGTGCTTTTCAGTTCCCAATAGGCTACTCAATATTTATACTCGTTGCTAATGAAAATTGGTATATCATCTGAGTGAAAATCGAATTTTTCCCATGATCTATACGTTTAATCTTAAGTCGGAAGTAGTGCGCTGGAATTGATCAGTGATCCACTACACAGCGCACTTCTTCCGACGTTTGGTTTAACGTATAGATCAAGAGAAAAAAGCATTTATCGCACAACTGATGTTTCAGCCATCGCAATATTATTATCTGTTATTCTTCCCAAAACCATTGTTAGCATATTCAAGTTAAAGTTTTCCTTATCGAATTACGCTGGTGATTAAAAACAATAAATTATAAGTTATAATTATGACTAAGAACAGCAATGAATGATGTGCCTTCTTCACACTGATTTTATGGCTGTCTTAGGAAAGACTTGTTTATCTTGAGCAATTCAAACAGGTTTTATTCAAGCGTAACTCATCTTTTTCAAGAAACAAATAAAGATGAACTTATCGCGCTCCTCACAAAATCTTGTTCTTCTTGTGCAAGAAATATAAGTTTTATTTGCGTTTTATTGTAGTTTTAGATAAAACCATTGAAAAAATGACGAGCGTGGCTATTCTGGATTCCTTCGGAATGGTAGCCATTTACATAAGTATGCAACAAAACTCTCGTTTTTCGAATGCTACGAACAAACAATGCTGTTTAAAATACATTTTGAAACTTAATATGGATTGTAGACAAAATTTATTCAAGATCTAATAACTTATCAGCCTTGCCACCTAATTGTTGTATTTTCAACTATTTTTTTTTATTTTTTAAATAAGTCAATGTTCTAGCAATAATTCAGTGGCGCATGAAAAGTTTCGAACTTTTATGTTATAAAACACCAATAAAGTGAATGTCGCATGAAAAATTAATCAATTGCTGGCAAAAAACAAATGCATTTATGATCAATTTTACAATTAATTTTAGCTTCCTCTCAACTATAAACAAAAAAGAAGCCCCCATTCAGCAGAACGAATCGAAAAATGGAATCTTCGAAACATATTTGTGATGGACTGGAAGTGTTCTTAAAGAAGAAAATCATAAAGCTATCAAAACTTGCTGTAGTTTTATCATATTTTTAAGCATGTCTTGAATGTCATTACACGTATGTACCGATAAAACTATCATGTTTTAAGCGAACCTTGGGAAATAGCCTTGAGAACTTCCTGTAGTATGGGTCTTCTGGAACTTATGAGGGTTTTATGCCTGTTCTATCGATGTTATATAGAATATTTAGTTTTATGCGTGGTTTTATCAAATGAGTCTTGAAAACTTCTTCAAGTGTACCTTAAAATTAAATTTGTTACTTGGGTTTAGCCTCAAGATAATCGGCTCTGTAAAGTTGATTAGATTGAGCCTGTACAAATAAATGAATCCACAAAAAATAATATAAAAAGATAACGCCAAGTGTTTTTCTTATTTTTTCATGACAGCTCAGAAGGATACAAAACGCAAATATCACCTTAAATTTAAAGATATAAACATATGAAATGAGGCGTTTTTTACATTATTAGCAGATAAGCGTTTGAATACAAAATATATACATGAGGCATCACAAATAGTATCAAGTTAACAACAAAACATAACAACTGCTAGTGGCACAATTTAATAATGTTAGTAGTGTTAATAATAACCTTGCGAGTGAGACATGACCCTCTGGTTGTTGTTAGTGCCCAGTTTGATGATTCCCTTTTTCCGCTTGGTGTCTAGCATGTTCTTTAGGGAAGCAAATTTCGTTAGTAGTGATACCATCGAATCTTCTTCAATGCGATTGTAAGGCACCAACATACCTTGTACTTCGTAGCCGATTGTCGCGACAGTTCCAGCTCGTTTTCCAAATTCGTTATCTTCTCCTGTTGGTACTTGTTTTCCAGAATCAATCCATCAATGTCGACAATCTTCTGGTTTGATTTATCTCCCTTGAGCATGACGCCCAACTCATGGTTCAATCGGTGCGCCTTGCATTTGTAGGCGTCTCGTTCCATGACCACGTCCTCTTTTTCGTCCAACAGCGATCGGAAGTCGTACTGAAGTTGAGCATTTTTCTTCTTCAGTTTTTCCATCTGAGCAATAAGTTTGGATTTTTCCTCCTGCCAAACTACACCGTTGCAATGCTTGATTTTGCTATCTTCCGCAGATTTCAGTTTGTTGAAAGCCGTTTGCAGGTCGTAGTTTCTCGTTCGTAGAACTTCGATATCGCCGTCCAGTTCGTGTACCCGCTGCCGCAAAGCTTCCACTTCCGTACTCAACGACATATTACGTTCGCGAGTTTGATTTACCAGAAGGCTAATGGCAGAACTATGACCGAACCCAGCTGCTTGGAATTCCGGCGAATTAAGGCTACTTTTTATCGCTGAGTATCGCATTTGGAGAGTTTCGGCCATCAGCTTGAACTGATCCCGTTCCGAACGGTACTTCTCAAGCTCGTTTCGCATTATTTTCAATGCTTCCACCTTGCTCTGAAGCTTTCGGTGAATTGCAGAGTTCTGCAATGGAAAATCTTGCGTTTGGGAATGTGTTGAGTTGTATATATTAACGAAATTACCTCTTGGTCATAGTTTTCCATATGCTCTTCAAAATCGAAACTAGTATTCATTGCCATTTTGGAACCGTCAACACGCTTCCGTGATCGTTTTTCACTATCTACAAAATAATTACGCTCGTGTGATATCATTTGAGCTCTACTATTTGTACATATCTACATTCTTACTCGAAAAAAAAGTTTTTAAACTATTCAATACTTGTCGAGAATGTTCATTTGAGTGATAACATTGTGCACTGCGTCTTTCTCTTTCCGATGATTGGAAAATCGATTTTCCCTTTTCGGTATTCTTTATCCTATGTTTACCAAGCTGCAACGAAATCCACTGGCCTCTGTTTCTTGTTATGACGTTTTGTAAACACAATCTAGCAGGCACGGTTTTATTAATAAATACCCAGCGGGCAAAGCGTCGCTTCATTTTCGACAAAACATACGACGAACAATGCCTCGACGAAATAGGGGACGCTATGCTGTCGTGTTCGAAAGAATGCTCGTATCAACGATTGTTTCGAGCGGTGGGGTGTTGTTTATCCTAGTTATTCATAGAGGCGTTCAATGCGGGTGACTTGAATGCGCATGCGCAGCATAAGGTGACGAACTTGGAATAGCTTTTCGCTCAAAGTTGTCTGAGATGTATCGGCAGCAACAAAAAATGTCACATGACATTTAACATTGTATTATTGGAAGAAGCATGCAACACGCAGTTGAAGCAACACATCCTGATTATCTTACGAGGGATGTGGGTAATTTGTGTAGCATGTTTCTGTCAAAGAAATGATTCGTTAGAGTGCATATTTAATTGGACGTCGCATATATACCCCTACTCCCTCGAGTTTTTCGTATCTCACAAGGCCTAGATTTAAAGAAATTTGTTGTTGTTGAGCTGTTACATTTTAAAAATTCTTTCTTTCTATCGAAACTGACACAATTTACGGTTATCTTCGTTATCTAAAGAGGAACGGTCCCGAGCCTAATATTGGCCACCAAAATGAGTGATTTGAGACTGCAACTAGCGTTTTTAAAGCCAAAAATCTCAATAGATCTTCAGCCGCTGCTTTTGCTATCATTATTGAAGGGGGCTAGAACACAGCGAATGGTGTGGACCGAGATACGACCGAATCGTTACCGTCAGGATCATGATATTATAATAAACACTTTCCTTCTTGTAAACGATTTAATAGTTTGTAATTTTTGTTGAGCAGATGCAACGCTTCTAGTGGATGAAACATTTCAAGACTTGATCAAAGCAACCATCGAAGAATCAAGCTTATTGAAACAATCAAATATTTGTTCATTTCTCATTCAACTACCATTCAATTAAGACGTTATCTTCAATATTAGTTAGCAATTCCAGTCCGATTTTATTCCATTCTTCCGATAAGTTATGGGCCCAGGACATTGGTATCGGAACTGGTGAAGAAGGAACGTATTTAAAATATATCAAGATGATGGACAAGATGGTGTCATTCCCGAAGCTGAATAACTCAAATTATGACAACTGGAGCTTCAGGATGAAGCTGCTCCTGACGAAGGAAGGCAACTGGAAGGCTGTATCGGATGCAAAGCCAGAACCGGTGACGGAACCATGGAAGACTAAGGATAAGCAAGCTCTGGCGACGATAGGATTGGCCGTTGAAGATAATCAATTGATTCACATATGGGAGGCCAAATCGGCAGCTGAAGCGTGGAAGACTCTCGAAAACTTTCATGTGAAGAAGACGTTAACCACGAAGGTTTCGGTGATGCGGAGAATTTGTAGTTTGCGTTTGGAGAAGCACGGCAACATGGAGGCGCACGTATCAAAAATGGCCGTATTATTCGAGAAGCTGAACACACTGGAACCGGAGAAGATTTTTGACGACCAGTGGCTGGTTGCCATATTATTCAGTAGCCTACCCGAAGAGTATGAGACGCTGGTAACTGCCCTTGAAGCAAGACCGGAAGCATATTTGACCGTGTACATGGTGAAAGAGAAGCTCATCGACGAATGGCAGAAGAAAAATCAGCGGAATGCAAATGATGACGCAGCAGAGCCCCGGAAAGGTATGCGTGTACAGCAGAAATTTCAATGCAGGAAGACCTGAAAACGCTGAAGCAAGCTTTGGCCAGCCCACACAGTGCGGAGTGGAAGAAAGCTATGGAAGAAAAACTTGGATCCATTGAAGCAAATGAGACATGGGACCTGGTTTGTTCGTCAAACGACTTTTCGTATCCTATTGTTTGTTGCAGCAAAGAGGAAAATGACCGTCAAGCAATTTGATGTTAAAACGGCATTCCTCAACGGCAACCTTGAGGAAGAGATATTCATGAAGCAGCCTCCCGGATTTGTCGTCAATGGTATGGAAAACAAGTTTTGCCGTTTAAATAGAAGCTTATACGGGCTTAAGCAAGCTGCTCGATCATGGAATCAAAGGCTCAACGAGGTGCTAGTCGAAAATTGATTCCAGCGATGTGAGGCAGATCCCTGCCTTTACCGGAAGCAGTTCAACGGAAAATGGTGCTACGTACTTGTTTACGTGGACGATCTCATCATGGCAAGCGAAGACGAGAGGATGACCATCGATTTAGAGCGAGCTCTAGACAGCAATTTTGAAGTCAGCAGCCTTGGTGACGTCAGGTTTTACCTTGGAATCGAAGTGAAACGGGACCAAGCCGGAGATTTTCACATTAATCAGCGGAAATACATTAAGGAAGTTGTTAATTCCGTTGGTCTTCAAGATGCGAAAGTATCAGCTATTCCGATGGACGTTGGATATATGAAGATCGAAGAGGTTGATGACCTTCTACCTAACAATCAACAGTACCAAAAGGTTGGTACAGCTGTTGTATATTGCTGTTAATAGTAGACCGGACATTGCGGCAGCAATTTCAATCATGAGCCTCAAGTTAAGCTGTCCAACCCAACAAGACTGGAACGTGCTGAAGAGGATTGTTCGCTACTTAAAAGGGACTATGAACCTGGAGCTTAGGCTGAGCAGTAGCAGTGATCGATCTGGACAGACTGGTTACGCTGATGCAGATTGGGCTGAATGCTGCAACGATCGCATTGTGGTCATATTTTCAATATTGCGGAGGAAATTGTGGTCATATTTTCAAATATTGCGGAGGAAAAATCTCGTGGGCTTGTCGGAAGCAAACGTGTGTTTCACTATCGACAGCGGGGGCGGAATTTGTATCCCTATCTGAAGCATCACAAGAAGCAGTCTGGTTGAAACGTTTACTGGTGAACCTAGGGGAGAAAGCTAAAACAACGACATTATTTGAGGACAATCAAAGCTGCCTAAAGATGATTGACTCCGAAAAGTTTAGTAATCGGACCAAGCATATATCTACAAAATTTCATTACGCCAAAGATTTGAAAATGAAGGGGATCATCAATTATGTGTATTGTCCTACAGACAAGGCCTTTATTAAGAGTGCGATTGAAGGTTCTTCGGAAGGCATGTGGACTACAGTAGCAGCGTTGAGGAAGAGTGTTGAGCACATGCAACGCTTCTAGTGGATGAAACACTTCAAGACTTGATCAAAGCAACCATCGAAGAAACAATTATATTGAAACAATCAAATAGGGTAAGGGGATGTAATGTTAGCCTATGTACCAAATAAGTAATTAATTCAGCAATAATCAACAATGCATTAGATGCTATTGGATTGACCGATGTAATCCGAAGCAATTGAGACAATATTAATCAACTTATAGTTTTACACTTCCACGTAATTTTCGATTTCTTGAAATTTTGGGGCATCATGATTTCACTGGTTAAGCTGAACAGATGAACTACACGATCTTCAAGTGATCTAAATTTGGCTTAATTAAATCGATATAGCAAGTAATGCCGCCTGGATGTACAGAAAATAGTAACACGTTACAAACTTACAGTTCACATTACTAAAATAACAATGATTTTACAAGAAAATCATAGACCCAATGTTAGGGACATATTTTTTTGTATGTTCCCAACTATGGCCTGTTGTATCAATAACGTAGTAAAAAGGTTGTTATTGGTAAAATTTCAAGTGGAAATGCATGTGTTTGCGGTTGCTTGTATTCAAGTGGCTCATCTAAACACAAACCGAAGGAACTAAGCCGTTGTATAGTGAATTGTAATGTTTTCATTTTTGAATGGCTAATTAATCATATATGAACATCACTTATGTGTTTCAAAACAGTTTTACTTTAGTTTGTTTTGTGAAATTTTGTGTTAAGTAAAGCGAATACAGCTGACAATGCCTTAATTCATAGAATGAGAAGAAAAAAACCGTACAAAGACTGCATTTAGTAATGAATCCATTGAATGGGACGAATTTGCATCCATGAATAGACTCAATTTGGTGCTTGTAGACCGACATTATATCCATATCCCTTGACAGTTTCTGAATTTATAAAAAGAGTTGTGTAACTTTTCGTGATACAAACTATATGTCTTATCAAACATATCTTAGCAAGTGTAGAACTTGTTGACTCTCACCTTCAGCTTGAAAACTTTAAGAGTTATAATCAAAAATGTAATCGATGGTTGCATAATAGGCTGAGTCAAGGGACACATACCCTATTTGTTCACTTCTCATTCAACTACCATTCAATTAAGACGTTATCTTCCATATTAGTTAGCAATTCCAGTCCGATTTTATTCCATTTATCCGATAATTTTTTCCTGCTAGGACTGTATATCGACACAGGCTCCGTAGAGTTTAACAAGTGAGAGTCATCCATGTCTTCGTGAAGTTGTCAATTTAGCTAAAATTATGCAACAGAATGTTCACACTGATGATGATCCACTAACGCTGGTGAACCATTGCAAGGAAAAATTAGAATCAACAGGCATCAGCTTGTCAATTAAAACTAAAATGCGTGCTAGAAAAAGTCACAAAATATTCCATGTTGAATTATCAACTTCTTCTGAATACATTTTGTTTCACACGACGTTGTTCTTGTACGCCTTTAAACTTTCGTTATTACAAGTATTGATATACATCAGTGGGCAAATCAGTGGACCCCTAACCTTAACTTTCAAAGTTCGAATCCAGGTTGTTCCATATTTTTATTTTTCCAACTCTATGTTTCACTAGCTGAGCCCGGTGCGAGCCTTGCTACGCATGCAACTAAATAAATAAAGATTTAATAGAACTGGCGTGTGAATAATTTGTTTTTGGAATGAAATTTGTTTAAATATTTTAAATATTACGTCAGTTTGAACGTAATTTTCTCTGGCATAACCTTAGATTAACTTATTTTGCATAATGTAGCACTGAGAGTAACTCAAGCATTCCCATTCTTCACTAAGAAGGGGTTCAGACTTCTACCAGAACATGCTGCTTACCCGAGAAATACACATTTAGTGTTTTAGTTGCTCATACTTGGTTGAAATTTTTGTTTCATTTGTTTGGAAACTCCCCTTTCCAGGAAAAGGAGGGATCTTGAATGACCATAAAAACATCTCTTGCCTCCAAGAACTCACCCATGCCAAATTTGGTTCCATTTGCTTGATCAGTTCTCGAGTTGATGATGATGATATGTACTACCACCCATTGTAGCACGGAAACTAAGTCCGACAGCAGTGAGCTCTCCTCGCTGTTAGACTTGATCAAGCTTTAATAACCACTGATTATCCTAATCATGCCATTGTATGAAGGGCCAAAAAGGGGTTGGGTAGATCGATAGGCAACATCACTTATACGTATCCACAGGGATATAAAGAATCTCCTTCCAACAACAAGATTGGACAATTGGTCAAAAGAGCAAGCTATCTAACATGAGGATGCCCCAATGGGCGGGGAGAAGAGCCCGCCCTCTATTCACAAACTGTTAACAATGGGGAGTTGGCATTTCCACTCTCCCCATCCAGAGTGCTTCAATCGGGTGCCCTGATGGTCCCTCCCATTCCCATGAAATATTTATATAATAGTGTATGTATTTATGTAAATGAAAAATACTGTAATAACTCGGTATCTATTATTTATGATCTCCCTTTGGTGGATCCTGAAATGTAAGAAATGTTGTAAAGTGTTAAAGTGTAGAGTTCTGTGGTTTCACGCTTATGCACGTTTTTGTTTGTTTTCAGCGATAGCAGCAATTTCCCAAAATCTTGATTTGAGGTATCCTAAAAAAGTTTGTTAAATTATACAAAAATAACATATATACATTTTAATTTACTGTTGCCATGGTCACTATTTGCTGCTTGATGTTGATTTAATAACAGCAATACGCTTTTATTTTTGCTGGCCATATCATTATTGCTCCTGTGTAAGGGAGTTAAAGACAAATGGAAAAAAACAACAAACAACAACAACAAAAAACAACAAGAAATTTTTAAATCATCTAAGAAGTAAAATCAATAAAACAATTTCATCAAATATAATGATATTGTGAGTTATGATACAGACACCGAATGGCAAACAGCTCAGATTTGGAAAAAGGTCCATTTGCAAATAAATTTAAAAATACATTAGGTAATAAGTGCAAAAGCCTACCATAGATTCCGTCGCAGCTTCTTTTGTTCAACTAGATACTTCTAGATCATAATGATAATTGGACATATAAGACATAATAATTAAAAGTATATATAACCTATTAGGAGAAATTATAAAAAAAAAAAAAATGTTAAAATATAAATCCCAAAAACACCAGTAATGATAAAAATGATAATGATGGTGATAAAGAAGATTGATAATGGTTATGAATAAACAATGTCCTTTATGATAATATATAGTCGAGGGATATTATAATATGAACTGAAAATTACATCTGTGCCGACTGCTGTTTTGTTGCAATTGTAGACAAACTTCCGCATTCATTATGAACCAGAAAATTTAGACAATGTATGACTGCCATGAGAAAAAGAAATTAATATTAAATGTTAAATTATTTTTTAATACCTGATGACCTGGTAGACCTGAAAGATATGATAATGGAAAATTATGACATGATTTACCGGTCGCACCCCCTCACTTCGCTATTGTCAGATTGACAACATTGCCCAGGCTACGCCAACCAGCGTCTCCATGTTTCAGCTGGCAGTCTTTTGTGATCATATGACTCGTGGAGGCGTGAGGTAGGAACTTGCGAGGACCAGAGGTCGGTCGCACCCTCCTGCCAAGTTGTCAACTCACCATTTGTAGCCCAAAGCTTGATCAGTTCTCGAGTTATGCACAAACTTGTTTTTCATTTACATGGGAGCTCCCCTTTCTATAGGCGAGGGGAATCTTAAACCACCATGAACACCTTTCTTGCCTCCAAAAACCACATACCAAATTCGGTTCAATTTGCTTAATTAACTCTCGACTTATGCAGAAATCATTTGCATGGAAACCCCCCTTTTTAGAAAGTAGAAGGGTCTCAAGTCACTTTAGATACATTTTTTACGTTCATAAACCTACACCTACTAAATTCAATTCCATTTGCTTGATTTGCTCTTGAGTTTGGCAGAAATTTGTACTTCATTTGTATGAGAGCCCCCCTCTTCCAAAGAGAGGAGGGGTTTCAAACCACCATAGATACGTGTTTTGCCTTATATAACCTCCACCTGCCAAATTTGGTTCCATTTGCTTGATTACTTCTACAATTATGCAGAAATTTGTGTTTCATTTGTATGCAAGTCCCTCCCCCTCCTTTCAGAGGGCAGAGGGGGTTTAAACCACCATTGAAACATTTCATGTTTGCATTTGCTGGTTCTATTTGCTTGATTAGTTCTCGAGTTATGCTGAAATTTGTGTTTTATTCGTATGGGAGCACCCCTCACCTTTTAGAAAGGGGGGGGGGGGTCTCGAGCCATCTAAGAAATATGTCTTGCCTTAAAAAACATCTACCTGCCAAATTTGTTTCCATTTGCGTGATTACTTTACGAGTTTCATTAGATGATTGCCCCCCCCATTTATGAATGGGGAGGGCTCTCAAACCACCATTGAAATATTTCTTGCTTTCAAAAACTTCTACATGCCAAATTTGGTTCCATTTGTTTGATTGGTTCTTGAGTTATGCAGAAATTTGCGTTGCATTTGTATGGGAGCCCCTCTTTCCAGGAAGGGGAGGGCTTTAAAACCATCATAAAAACCTTCTCCGACCCTAAAAACTCTTCCATACAAAATTTCACGTCGATCGGCTCAGTAGTTTTCGATTCTATAAGGTTCAGGCAAAGTTATGAAATTCAAGCTGATTTCTTATAGCAAATAATCATAATGCAATCTTATGAATATCCAAAGTTTATTTCGCTGAGTGTATGTGTTATGTCTTTTCATTTACTTGCTACACCCGTGGAAAAAAAACAAATAGCATTACAAAAATCAGAACATAACAAGAAAACCAGCTCCAGAAGTACTATTTATAACAACAAACGCGCTGACGGCTTTAGCAACAATCGTTGAGATCGTTTGAATGCATTCATCAACGATACTTTTGGCCACCATTCTTAGTGGTGGCCACAAAATCACCAATGATTGATGACACATTTTCCATTGTCTCCCCTGCTCTCTTTCGTTCGAGAAAATGTATTTGGCGAATTTCACGCCAACTCGTCTTAGTGATTGGCAGCACCCTCTCAGAATCCAATGAAACTTTGTGGGTGGGTAGACTATGTTTTTTCTAGCAACTTTGTTTTTTTTTCAAAATTTATCTAGACTACCATTTGAAAAGGGCTTAAGTCTTTTGAGTGTTTTTTTAAATCAACTAACTCAAAACGACTTACAAAAAGATGATATATGGGAGCTTTTAGAAAATTGTCCTAACTTTTACGAAACATATTGTAAAAATTGTAAAATCGATTCTTAAACGCAAAAAAAAATTTAAAATTTAAGTAAATTTGCTAAAAATTGCTGTCTTAAAATTGGAAAAAAAATGTTTTTCAATAAAGGCAATATAATTGTTTAAAAGTTCGCCATGCATTGTAAGATGGGCACTTTTAAGGAAAAAAAGTTTTTCTAACAACAAATTTTTCATGTCTACATAACTCAAGAAAGACAAAACTTACAAAAAAATTATTCATGGGTGACTTTTAGAAAATTGTCTGACTTTTATGAAAATAGTAAAAATTGTAAATCGATTCTTACACGTTTAAAAAAAATATTTTACAACTTAAAGTCAATTTGCAAAAAATGACTATCTTAGAAAAGGGTGATTTTTTTAATATAGGGTATGTGTCCCTTGACTCGGCCTATTATGCAACCAGCGATCACATTTTTCATCATAACTCATAAAGTTTTTAAGCTGTAAGAGAGATTCAACTAGTTATACACTTGTAAAGATAAGTTAGATAAGACATTTGGTAGCATGTATCACTGAAAGTTACACAACTATTTTTATAATGACATAAACTTTCGAGGGATGTGGATTTAATGTCGGTCTATAGGCACCAGATTGGGTCTATTCGTGGATGCAAATTCGTCCCGTTCGATGGATTTATTACTAAATGCAGTCTTTGTACGGTTTTTTTTCTAATTTTATGAATTAATACATTGCTAGCTGTAATGGATTTACTTGAAATAACATTTCACAACACAAACTAAAGTAAAACTGCATCGAAACACTTAAATGATGTTCATTTATGATTTATCAGCCATTCAAAAATGAAAACATTATAATTAACTATACAATGATTTTGTCTCTTCGATTTGTGTTTAGATTAGCCACTTGAATATAAACAACAGCCAATTCATGCATTACCACTTGAAATTTTACCAATAACAACCTTTTTACAACGTTATTCATACAACAGGCCATAGTTCGGAACATACAAAAAAATATGTACCCAACATTGGGTCTACGATTTTCTTGTAAACTCATTGTTCTTTTAGCTATGTGAACAGTAAGTTTGTAACGTGTAACTAATTTCTGCACAACCAGACTGCATTACTTGCTTTATCGATTCAATTAAGCCAAATTTGGATCACTCGAAGATCGTGTTGATCATCTGTTCGGCTTAACCAGTGAAATCATGATGCCTCAAAAGTTCAAGAAATCGAAAATTACGTGGAAGTGAACAACTATAAGTTGATTAATTGCTCAATTAATTAATTGCTCAATTGCTTCGGATTACATCTATCATGCTAATAGTAACATGATTTTGTTGATTATCGCTAAATTAATGACACATTTGGTACATAGGCCGAATGAAGGAGCTAGGCTAACATTACATCCCATTACCCTATGCAATATAATTGTCTTATAGTTCGCCATAAATCGCGAGATGGGTACTTTTAAGGAAAAAAAGTTTTTGTTTAAAACAAATTTTCATGTTCCATTCCGTATATCGCGCCAACTCGTCTTATAATTTGGTCATAAAACCTAACAGAAGCCAATTACATTTAATTTTAATGACAATTTGGATTTTTCAAGCGTCTTTGAGTGTTAGAAAAATCAAGGCTACTATTTGGAAAAGGGCTTATTTTTGAATTATTAATTTTCGAAACTTCAGTGATAATACAATAAAATTAGGTGGTTGATCCTGTTTATTACCAAACCTTTGAAGTATATTACAAGAAGGACAATAAATTGAAAAATGAAAGCTTTATCATAATATCTGAAGTATTGACCCATGGCTCAATAGCTTAGTTGTTTATATCAAAATTGCTAGATTTCATTAAACAAAATTCAATTTATTGCTCAAAAATTATCTTCATGTCAGATGGAGCAGCGGCCTTTTGTAAGAACAAAAAGAACTTTGCCAGCGTGTGCAATTTCAAGTCCATGTATGGATTGGAAGGTGTCATGGAAAAGGTCCATGTACTGCTATTGGTGGTAGTCTTAAGCAAATGGCAAAGCGAGCAAGCCTTGTTCAAGTTAATGGAAACACAATCAAAACTCCTCGAGAACTATATGACTGGGTAGTTGAACAGTCAAATATAAGTATTACAAAACTGAATTTCTGCTTCATATCAGCTGAACAGTATGCAAAAATGTCCGAATGAGTTGAGGAGTTCAATAGCCACGTAAAGAACATACCTTTAACACAGGTTCATTGCTTTCTACCTATTTCAGAAAAACAAATTTCGGTTAAAAGGTTTTTGATTCAAAGCATATTTTGAAGAAATTCACTTTGTATGTGAAAGATTTATAAATTAAATATATGAAGCTATGTGAACTACTAATACGTGAAGATATACATATAAAAAATAAATAAAATAAAACACTTACCAAGCTGAAAGCCTATAAGTTTTCATTGACAAAAACAGTATTTCGAAAATTCATATAACGTCATATTTGAGTCGTCTTTAAATTAATTTGCATCAAGTTTTATCAAATTAGAATTTTCTAATTTGATAAGACTTGATGCATATCCATTGAAAGGCGATTCAAATATGACGTCCGCTTTTCTTTTAGACTTATCAGCTTCCCTTTATCACATTTTTTTCCTATACCTCTTACACATTCTGAAACAAATCTGGAACTTCGGCCCATATCTCCGTTACTCCATTTAAACTGCCAGCTGACGAGTGACTGTTGACGAAAAATAGCAAAAAATTCGTTGAAGGCGATTTGTCGATCATAAATATCGCCTTCTATAGCACCCACCTTTGCAAGCGAGTCCGCTTTCTCATTGCCCAGAATTGTGCAATGAGATGGGACCCATACAAAAGTGATGATAAAATAACGCAAAGAAGAAGCTCCTGTATTTTCATGAGAAAATACGAGGAGTGCTTTACCGGCCTCAATGAGCCAATACCCTCTATAGAACTGAGACTATCCGTGAAAATGAAGTACTGATCCGATGAGGTGACAATTTCTAGCGGAAAGTGTATTGCCGCTAATTCAGTGACATATACGGAACAAGAAGCTTGAAGTTTACGATTGGCGCTATAAATTTTATTAAATATACCAAAGCCTGCTGCCTTAAAAAGTATGTTGTTAGAAATACTTTTTTTCCTTAATTATTTATTATTAAAAAAGTCCAATTTTAAGATTTTGCAAATCAGCTTTAAATTTTAAAATATTTTTTTAGTGTGTGAGAATCGATTTAACAATTTTTAGTATTTTTATCATTTAAGCTAAGATAAGTCACTCATACATCATGTTTTTAACTCTTGTCTTTTTTAAGTTATGTTGACATGAACAGTTTGTTGTTAGAAAAACTTTTTTTCCTTAAAAGTGCGCATCTCGCGCTCGCATCTATGGCAAGCTTTTAGACAATTATATTGCCTATATTAGTTAAAAAATTCGTCCAATATTTAGAAAGGCATTTGGTGCAAATTTACTTTAAATTTTCAATATTTTTTTAGTGGGTAAGAATCTATTTTACAATTTTTACAATTTTTTTCATAAAAGCTAAGGCAAGTTTCTAAAAGTCACCTTTATATCATTTTACCAAAAATGTTTTTTCCTTTTTGAGTTATGTTGACATGAAAAATTTGTTGTTAGAAAAACATTTTTCCCTTAAAAGTGCCCAACTTTTAGATAATATTGCTTTTATTTAAATAAAAAATTCGTCTAATTCTAAGATAGCCATTTTTTGCAAATTGACTTTAAATTTTAAAATATATTGTTTTAGCATGTAAGAATCGATTTTACAATTTTTACCACTTTTTTCATAAAAGTTAGGACAATTTTCTAAAAATCACTCATACATCACTTTTTTGTAAGTCTTTTCTTTTTGGGGTAAGGTTGATTTTAAAAAAATCGATAAAAAACTTAAGCCCTTTCCAAATGGTAGTCTAGATTTATTTTGAAAAAACAAGGTATGCACAATTGCTTGAAAAGACATACACTCAAAAAAATTGACACGTTGTTCCCACTTGAAACGCATGTAATTTTCGAACACTGCCAAAACCAGTAATAAACACATGGAATTCACGTAAGAGCTACGTTATTTCCACGTAAATCCTTTGAAAATCACATAAATGTTCAGTGATTTTTCGCGTACAATTTGCTGGCACGTAATGTTTACCTGATTTTACTGAAAAAAATTTGGCTACGTGTTCAGGTGAAAGTTACGTGAAATTTCACGTGGAAATAACGTGTCGATTTTTTTTAGTGTAGCCTACCCACCCACAAAGTTTCATTGGATTCTGAGAGGGTGCTACCAAACACTGGATGAGTTGGCGTGAAATTCGTCATTTATCTCTTCGAACAAACAATTGCACAGAGTGTCTTTGACTGTGATTTCGAATGGAATCGAATGTGATCCGATTCTCCCCACCCTTGCTACTGGTGTAAATGATGCAGCAAGGTAGTACCAAAAATCGACAGCAAAGAAATTCTCAATTATCACTTATTTTAAAGTACTTGTAAATACTCTATTGAATGAGTATTACGTTTATGTTGAACATCACGATGTTTGCATGAAAATTTTCGAAATAAGGCAAATCAAGACCTGCCTCTGAATAGACTCTAAGCGGTGAATTTAAACAAAATGCTTCAGTAGAAGTTGGTCAAACTCATTTCTTTACGATACGGAGTGTGACAGTTTAACTATAACCAGTTACATTCTACGCACTATTTTTGCAGAAATATTATCCAATTTTAATTGGAAACTTTGGCAGTTTTTGTGATTTGTTTTTTTTGTCTAGAACTTCTGCTTAAATATAAAGCTAGAACAGTTCAGTGGCATTTGAACACATTGAACCAATGCCTGGTTGGCTAATTATTGAGGACCTTGTTGCACAAGTGCTGTGCTATAGTTAACGAACCTGCTCGTCCGATGTTATTCTAAATTGAGTGTTAAACCAATATAAGCATCTTGATAAAACAATTAAGTATTTTAATTTGGAAAAATAAAACTAAATTACAACAAAAAAACTCATCTGTTGGTTACAGTTTAAAAGCTCGTAGAACAAGATAAACTTGGAACCATTGGAGAGATAACTCATATCTTGCAGCAACATGGTTTGCAAGATCTCTGCACATGTTTTAGGTTCGACCATTTTCACTTTAATGAACTTGAAACAAATTCATTAACATTGCAACTCCAACAGTTTCTAATTAATTGTTGAATGATAAATCAAACAGATTATTACCAAAGGTTGTGAAAAAATAGTAACAAACATTTCTTCTAATAGAACGTTCATCAAAAACGTCACAATTTTATAGGACGACCACGAAATTATTGCAACAAAAACAATTGAGACAAAAAAAATACGAAAGTTTTCAATACTTATTTTTGGGCAGCTTTAAACATTACTTTTACTGTTTCAATCTGTGTGTGTAATCATCTGACTGTATACTCTGAGACGATGTAAACAAAACAGTGGTTCGCGAGTAACAAAGTTGGGAAAAATGTACGCAAAGGAAGTAGTGACTAGTTTGCTGCTCCCCCAAAAGTCCGTAAAACAAATGGCAACGATTGTGGGATGTCACCTGGCTACCGTCAACTGTATCTAACGTTCACTCCTTGATGGCTCACGTCCACGGGAGCCGGGAAGAGGCCGTCTACGGTCCGCTCACACACCGAAGGAGATCAGTGAGTGACAAAGTGAAGCGAAATACTATCAGATCGATCCGGAAATAGGCTAAGGAAGCCGATATTTCAAAAACTATCATGCAATAGTTGGTCAAAGAAGACTTGAAATGTTCGTCCAGGGCAAGAGTAAAGCGCCACCTTGTAACGGACCGAATCAAACAACTATGGCTGGAGCGCTCGAAAAGTTTGGTGTCAGCATTAACAAAGAAACATACCATCATCGTATTCTCCGATGAGAAATTGTTCACCATCGATCCCATATCTAACAAACGTACAGACAGGTTTATTTCGCCGAAGAAGATTGAGGATGCTCCAGAGAAAGTTAATACCGAGGCTTGCATGAACATTTCGAAGGTCCACGTTCTGCCATGGATGAAAGCCAACTTTGGAGCACATCAACACGTCATTTTCCATTAGGACGGAGCACCATGTCATACCTCAAAAAGGATTCAAGCGTGGCTGAAGGAAAACATGGAATTTTGGCCAAAAGACATTTGGCCTCCTAGCAGCCCGGACTTGAATCCTTTGAGTTACTCAATAATGGCATATGTTCAGGCTAAGACGTGGCTGGATAGCTCAGTGGTTATCCGTTCTGCTTACTGAGCAGATGGTCGGGAGTTCAATCCCAGGCCCGTCCCCTTCCTTGTCATTTGTCACTTGCCTCTTTCTATCACCACTAGATTTAGAATAAAAAGCAGTCTACTGCGCTTTCATTGATCGCATCACTTACCACAGTGAATCCATGATCTATAAATAACCTGCCTCATTAACACAAATCTATCCTTCCCTTGACAATTGTGGAGACGCAGAGGTAAACACGGTCTCTATCCAACGATTGTCAAACTAATCATCCTTCCCCCCTCCCCAAAGACCGTGAGGACGTGGCCGGCGCCGGTACTGATCTATAAATAGAATTAGTGAACTTGTACATTGAAGATGCAAAGCCTACTCCCAAGCTCCATCTATGTGGTTCTCTGTGCAATTACACTAGTTCTGATCGGTAACGGAGTAGCAACTACGCTACGCACGGTCTTTTTTTTAAAAAAAAAAAAAAAAAATGGCATATGTTCAGGCTAAGGACTGTGATCGTTATCACCTCAGTGTTCGCGCCATGAAAGCTTCCATTACCAAGGCATGGAACTCGATGACTGACTCATACATTGAGAAGGTATACTCTTGATTCCATTTGGAGAAGGTGATCGAGAAAAATTGTGGGCATATTGAGTAATGTAGTCATGAAAGGCTTAATAAACGATTTACATATATTTGATCATTTATTGGAATTCATTTGGTAAAATTCTCGTCACTTTTGCTTCACGCTTGTACAGTCGTATTCGGTGCTTTTTCATCAATAAGTTTAGGTTGATGAAGATTCATCATGGCCCAATTGGCTTAGATTGAACGTAGTTCATGGCAGTTCAGTAGATTCAGGTCCTTGGGGACAAAATGCACCGAATAAGTCTCATACCATTCCAGCACACTTTTAGCAGAGTATCATAGAGCAAATTCCGTCCAAAAAGGGCTTTTTCATTGTGCTGCTTCAAGAATGGCACTCGATGTTTTTGGAGGCGTTCAGTCTTGTAAATTTCACCATTGATTAAGCTTGTTGTGACGAAAATTTCACTTCGCTTTCCACAGGTGCAGATAGCCTGCCAAATAAAGTATTTTAATGTGAATTTCGGAAATTTCTTCTTTTTGAAACGATCATATCCTTGGAATTCATCTCATCCGGTGTAAAACCCCAGTCCTGACATTTGTTGTAGGTGAGGTTTAACGTTTCGCAATCCATCACACAGCAGCTGTATCTGATCGGCATTGTGTAGAGCTTCCTTGCAGGGATCTTGTTCATCGTGATTTGGATGTTTTGAACATTGTATGCATCAACCATGTATGCATTTCTTGTTAAATTATTTCACTTTCCCGATTTCCGTCCTGCTCCACGCTTGTGATCAGCCGGTTGTTGATTTTTTTTAGTACTCTTGAAACGGTTGAACTACAGATTTGCATTTTGGTGAGTATGAGCTTTTAGTGGAATACCTCTAACTAGAAAATAAAAAGAAAGATTAGTCATTTCCAACTATCTTTATTGTTTATCATGACAGAAACGTGTATTTCGTCAAAAAAGTGCAGACATCTTCAATGCCAGAGTCACGAATTAGTACACGACACTAAAGAAACCTGCACATTGTAGATGAAATACACGTATCTGTCATGATAAGCAGGGATGCAATTCTCCTTGGTGCTAGCAGGGTGTATAGTGAAAAAGTACTCCGCACATTGGCAAACGCAAACTCACCCGAGAGAATTCTGTTTTGTTTCCACTCTCTGCTAGACATCACAAGTTGAATGACACCAAAGTCTCTGTCGTTTGCACCCTCACCACACAACAGGCCGGAGTATGTGAGTGATCTCTGAGGAGCACCGAAGAGAGCAGAATTATTTCACCGGGGAGTGTCACCCTGGTGAAAATCTTCATTGTTAGTTTTATACCGCAACACTTAAATTTCAACATTTCTAGGGTTTTTTTTTCATTAGGGCGAATCTACAATTGAGAGATTCTCTCCGGGCTCGCTCTCTTTCATTCATAAACCAATCACCTTTACGTTTTTCATTCTACTATTTGTAGAGTATGCTAGCCAGCACTGTTGTGTTTCGCTCTGTGCTAAAGAATGCCTCGTAAGTTTTATAATGGCGCTGTAATGAATGAAAGAGAACGAGCCCGGAGAGAATCTCTCAATTGTAGATTCGCCCTAATGAAAAAAAACCCTAGATTTTTACAAAGTTACTGATTTCTTAATGTTCTTCGTCTTCTTTTCGGCGTATCCAAGCATATTGCTTATAACAATTAGCTGATTGCCAGGCTCTCTAGAACTTTATGTTATAGATAGATGCACTTCCACAGTTATTAGCTTTCGAAGCCAATAACCAACCAATGCATGAATTTGTATATTGTGTGGCAAGTACAATGATACTCTTATGCCCATGGAAGTCGATATTTATTTAAGTCGACTGGACTGGGAATCGAATCCACCTCCTCCGGATTGGTAGTTCCGTGCCTTTACCGACTAGGTTATCTGAGGCCCACAATTCGTAATGTTCATCTATAATATTATGAAAGTACAAAAAAGGAACCGGGATTCGCGAAAAAAAAACTTCGGACTGTACTTTCTTGTTCCCGTATTCCAGCGATTTTTTCCTAATATTAGCATATTGTCAGGTGTACCCCAAGGGTCCGTACTGGGTCCACTTCTATTTTCATTATTCATTAATGATCTCCCATCGGTACTTCAGGTCTGTATGATCCACCTGTTTGCAGATGATGTTCAATTGTATCTCTGTTCAATTGATTTATCAATAGAAGAAATGACTCGGTTAATAAATAACGATTTAAGAAATGTTTCGCTATGGTCATCAAGAAATCTTCTTCCTATAAATCCATCCAAAACGAAAGCTATGTTTATATGCAGACGGCAAATACGTATGGAGTTACCAAATCTTTTAATAGATAACGTTACGATCGAATACGTCAATAAAGCTTCTAATCTTGGCATAATTATACAAAATAACTTAGAATGGGACACTCAAGTGAATTTTCAATGCGGAAAAATTTATGCTGGACTGCGACAATTGAGACTCACGGCTGGTATGTTATCGATATCAACAAAAATTAAGCTTTTCAATTCTCTGTTAAGGCCGCACTTTTCGTACGGACTTGAATTGATTGTGAATGCACCTGCTGGTATTCTGAATCGCTTAAGAATTGCCTTGAATCACTGTGTACGCTGGGTCTTTAAATTATCAAGGTACGCCAGAGTAACACATTTGCAAAAGCAGCTCTTGGGTTGCTCCTTTTATGAATTCGTTAAACTTAGAATCTGTGTGAATTTATTCAAAATTATACATCAGGGTCCAAGCTATCTGCTTGACAAACTTCAGCCGTTTAGAAGCGCTCGAGTAAAGCATTACGTCGTACCGCAACATAACTCTTCTTATTACGGTGGTACCTTTTTCGCGTGCAATTGTTCTATGGAATCAGCTTCCTGCTAATATACAATCTCATCTATCAACGGCAAGATTCTATCGTGAGTGTTTGGACTGGTTGAGTGAAGGAAATTGAATGGAGTGGAGCAAGCAAAGGGTTGAGTATTAAATAAGTACACAATTATTGTTATAAGAAATTTGCTTTCCTTTTTTTTTTGTATAATTATTTGAATTGCGTTAATGTGGTGAACAACGATAATACCGATTGTAGTAAATTATAAGAGAATACTCTTACTCTACAAGTATATAAATAAATAAAAATAAAATAAAATAATATTTGAATCAAGGTTTCACTCACGTCAGTGCGGTGTAGTCCTTTTTCGCTCTTTCACTCTTGGTCGTTCACACTGCAGTGAGTGTATGAACGCTCAGGCAGCGAACTGTCAATTCTATCGCTCTCCTGTGCTGTGTCGAACAATCTCTACTGTGGTGTCAGGAAAAAATCTCCGTAGAGACTGAGTGAGATTCACCAAAGAGAGCTCGAAATGTGCACCCGGGTGATTCTCCCCAGAGAAATTGCAACCCTGATGATAAGCAGTGAAGCTAGTTAAATTGATACTAGATGGAAATTACTAATCTTTCTTCTAATTTTCTAGTTACAGATTTGCGGCATTTTTCTTAAAATACGATGGGGCAGTTCCGGTCGAAACTTGACTCACGTCAATCTGGGTCGTAAACAACGACACAATTACGCAATTTACACAATGTAAACAAACACTAAAAAGAAGAACTAAGCAAAATTTGATTAATATCTGTTCAGTAGGAAAATATTACAGCAAGTTTTAAATGATGCAATTATATCCTGTTTTTCCTTCAGGAGAAAGGGAGGTATTGAAAACTGTAACGATCCACTGTAACAATGTTTCAGTCCTCAGCACTCAATTCTCAGTGCTCAGCACTCAGCGCTAAGTTTTCAGCACTCAGTGTTCAGTGCTCAGCACTCAACGCTTAGCATTCAGTGGTCAGTGCTCAGAACTCAGCACTCAGTGCTCAGCACTCAGTGTTCAGTGCTCAGCACTCAACGCTTAGTATTCAGTGATCAGTGCTCAGAACTCAGCACTCAGTGCTCAGCACTCAGTGCTCAGCACTCAGTGCTCAGTGCTCAGTGCTCAGTGCTCAGTACTCAGTGCTCAGTACTCAGTGCTCAGAGCTCAGAACTCAGTGCTCAGTGCTCAGCACTCAGTGCTTAGTGCTCAGCACTCAATGCGCAGTGCTCAGTGCTCAGTGCTCAGTGCTCAGTGCTCAGTGCTCACTATTCAGTTCTCATTGCTCAGCACCCAGTGCTCAGTGCTCAGAGCACAGTAGTCAGTGCTCAGTGCTCAGGGCTCAGTGCTCAGTGCTCAGCGCTCAGCTTTCAGCGCTCAATGCTCATCACTTAGTGCTCAGTGCTCAGTGCTCAGTGCTCAATGCTTAGTGCTCAGTGCTCAGCATTCAGTGCTCAGTGCTTGTTGCTCAGTACTCAATGCTCAATGCTCAGTGCCCAGTGCTCAATGCTCAGTGCTCAGTACTCAGTGCTGAGTGCTCAGCACTCAGTGCTCAGCGCTCGATGCTCAGTGCTCAGCACTCAGTGCTCAGTGCTCAGTGGTCAGTGCTCAGTGCTCAGCACTCAGTGCTCAGTGCTCAGCACTCAGTGCTCAGTGCTCAGCACTCAGTGCTCAGTGCTCAGCACTCAGTTCCCAGTTCTCAGTGCTCAGAGCTCAGTATTCAGTGCTCAGCATTCAGTATTCATCACTCAGCACTCAGTGCTCAGCACTCAGTGTTCAGCACTCAGTGCTCAGCACTCATTGCTCAGTGCTCAGTGCTTAGCACTCAGTGTTCAGTGCTCAGCACTCAGTGTTTAGAGCTCAGCACTCAGTGTTTAGAGCTCAGCACGTAGCACTTAGTGCTCAGTTTTCAGCACTCATTGCACAGCAGTCACGTAGCTCAAATTTATGAAAATAATCAGAAAATTTGAATCCTCCTTAGAAAATCAACCATGTCTTCTGAAAAAAGTTTAGATGCCTCGAGGTACGTTCAACATTTATCTATACAAATTGATTATGGACCCTTTAAAAATAGTTTGGGACGATAAAATCCTCAGCAGGGCACAACGTTATCACGTAGCTACGTAGTTATGAAAATAATTCGAAAAAATAAATCCTCCTTAGAGAATCAACCATGCCTTCCTAATAACGTACATTCAACCGATATGTGTATAGATGATCTCTTTATGATTAAAAGTATGCCAAAAATTATTTTTATCGTGCTTGCTTGTTATCTGCATTCAGGGGTATACAAAATGGTTAGTTGGAAGTAGCCAGGCAAAGGTGTTTTCTTAAACGTATTATTAAAAATACATTTACATTACACGCTACATAGAGTAGCGTAGGTTGTACTTAAGTAGTATGTTTTATTGGTCATTTAGGGCTAGAAGTTTCTGAGAAATCTGAATCCGAGGTCAGATTTTACACAAAATTAAAAAAAGTTTTATTTAGGTAAGTATGAAAATTTTTGAGGTACGTTTAAATCAAACATCAGATTCGGAAGGTACGCTATTGGTACATTACTTTGGGAATTTGATAGGTACGTTCAAAATCCTTGAATTACGCCACGGCACGCTGTTGGTACACTACAAGAAACATGCCTGTTTTAAATTTGGTTAAAAGTGCACTGCTGGATGGATTGACAAGTGAGAAATAGCTGATGAAGACATTCTACCGAGACATGCGAACAAATGCAAAATACTCAAAGACCAAATTTGAGCGAACTTTTTCAGCAGGTAAGAAACTGATGGGATTCTAGATGGTGTATCTTAAATCTTCAAAATGACAGTAATATAATTGGTAATCATTCATGATTTATACATCGAATCATTAGCCCGATAGAATGAACTTATGTTCGTATCATTAAAAGTGACAACATTTGGAATATATAGGAGTTTTAGACCTATTGCTTAAAAATTGATTATATCATTCACCTCTAATGAAGCAGTTTCCTACTCTACTTCAAACAAATTTGACTTTTCAAAAAAAAATATTAGCGAGACGCCGAAAAAACATGACAGCTTCTTGAAATATCTCCTGACTCCGAGCAGAGCCAACTGTATTATCTTTGACGATGTATGTGAAAATGGCGCATAGAAGCAAGAATCTAATGTGATTTTGTGTTCTATACCATACTAAATCCCGTAATTGTTAGCAATGTTACAAGTAAGTTGTTGCTTCGGTTTTAAATGTATTAACGGTTGCTGCACAATGGTTCAGGTTGATTTTCGGTGTGTGACATGTTTCGCTAAATATTAATCTAGAGCCTGAATCAGGCTGACTCGTTACGAACTTATCACGTTGCATTAAAATTAACGAGAGAACGTTTGAACAAAATTATGACTGTAGCATCTTTGTTTGAACCCGAAGGATTGGTGGATGGTTTTAAAAAATTTAAGAAATAATGATTTTAAATATGTGTTAACTGTGTTTCATTAATCATCTGATATTTCGTCGGATGCCAAGAACCACCTGTCAGTTTCGTAGATCTATTTTTCTGCGCACTACAGCTGCTACAAGGAGTGAATCCCATATGATGAAATGTCCGTTATTATCAATGTCCAGTAAACATTATTGCTACGGACAAGTGCTTACGGAAATTGATTCTACCGAAGCACAAAGCTTACTGCTTCAGTTTCATTGCGTCTTTGTATGCTTTCGATAAAGATTGGAACCTAATCTACTTATCACGATGGATTCGCCAATAAGCGCCAGTCCATTCACATTGACGCAGATCTCACATTACATGTGCTTACCGCCAGGGCACTCGTCATATGGTGCTTCGATTGTATGTTGCTGTCTCGGCCTTTCATGTGCTACAATAACCCGCGCGTGCATAAACAGCATTATTGTTCGTTTTCACGCCATAACACATGTATAGAGACAAACAAATCCACCCAACAATCCAAAGTTCTTAGTGCGGCCATCCAGTCAAGCAATGCTTACAATTGCCCCAAATGTCATCGAGCTCACGTACTTATGATGTCCTTATACGTACAAGCATAAAACAGCTGGCTCTGCATAAAAAGAGAAAACATTTACGATACTCAGATGATTGCTCGCACGATTCGATTTGATTCTCCGTATGATCGGTTTGACACGAGAAGGTGCGTGGGTTTGCAAAAAGATAACTACGTCCATATATGTATTACCGAAATCGAGCAATTTTCCAAATAATCTTTACCTGGAAGGTATTCACGAGAAGCAAGCGTATCGACTGTTAATAACGGTTTACTTGAGCCATGGATAAACAGGTAGGTATTGAAGTTTGTATTTTTATCAATCTATACATATACATACATATTGTTTGTTGGCTCCGTAGACACATTTGAAACGTACGGAATGCTCTGGCTCTGTGGAATTGGCGGCAATTCGCATTTTCTCTTCGCGAAATAACAAGCTCATTGGACCAAACACGTTCCACATGACTTCCATGCTGAGGGATGTTTGACCTATGATGTGCGGAAATGATGCTGCAGTTAAATATGCATGGTGTCAAGAATTGAAATTATTTATTTCGGTCATATGAATACTTTTAGCACATTTACAGCATGTCATGGCAACATTTAGTTAAAAAATATAAAAGGATTAAAGCCTGTCCACATTAAATTTCTGACAACAAAATAATGGTGAACATTGCGAAAAAAAGAAAATTGCACATAATTCTACAATAATAGTGTTATATCTATATTAGAAACAGTTGATTAATGTGTTAATCATTCTTTCTGTAAAATTCTTGAACTTTCTGTAGTACAACCATCAGGTTCCGTACGGTATCCTCAGATACGCTCGCCGTAACGATTCTACATTTTCTCTTGAAATCATCGGCACCATTTGCTTTCTTCATAGTTTCGAAGAGTTTCCGCTTAACTAGAGCCCAGTACTTCTCTATTGGGAGAAGTTTTGGATAGTTTGGGGGATTGGCTGTTTTTGGCACGTAGTTGACCTCTTATACATTATACAATTTCAGGACGGATTTTGCATAGTGACAAGAGGCCAAATCAGGCCAATACAGGCCTGGAGAGTCGTGGCTTCTCACACACATCCTTACTGATAGTGCCGGTAGAGACGAAACTTTTAGATTTTCGACCACATCTTCATATGGTGTGCCAAATCAAATACTTCGTTGGGAATTTGGACACCTTCTTTGTCCGGAAATGCTCGGGTACGGCATTCGTTTGCATTGCGGCTTAAAAATTCAGACCCGGAAGCTGTTAAAAGTCTTCGAGTACGTCCGTTTCGTCGTTCATTATGGTACAAGAAAATGTTTACAAAGAATTGGAAATAGCACGACTTTTTGCAGTGAAATTTTGCTTATCATCACGGTTGGGCACCTTTGTTTAACTTTGTACGCCTTCATTCCTTGCCTCTGCTTCACTTTTTGTACGTATGATTTTGACTTCGCAACTTTACGAGCCACATTTCGCATAGAAAGCTTGGGATTTTTTCCAATAGTGGCTACCATCTTCTTGTCCATTTGTCGTGAGCATACTTTTCGATTATTTCCACTTCCAACCTTCCGATCCACAGTCAAGCGTTAGTTATTTTTTACATGCATTTGCGTTCAGATTTTTTCATCAACGGATTCTATAATATGATGTATGGAAAATTCGCAATGCAAGCATAACAAACAGAATCAATGCATAACGAATAGAATCTTTAAAAGGTTTTTAATGAATGTGATTTGGTAATACTGTAATTATAGCCATTATAGTTAGTTATGCAATATATTAAAAGGTATGTATTTTATACGTCACAAAAATACTTCATACATCGTTCTGCTGAAGTTAGACATAGATGAATGTAAAAATCTAATGAATGAATGAAGTCATTCTTGATTATGGGTCAATAATTTTGTAACCATGTAAATTATTACAAAACATGCGCATTTTAATCGTTAAATTCAGGTTCCGCTGGCCAACTTTCTATCGTTCATTACAGCTGAAATTCTTTGTTTTAGTTCGTTTACTTGTTAGGCTCGAGCCGATTTTCAATATTGTTGTAAACAAAATTTTATTTTTTGATATTAAAGATTGGACTCGAAAAAAAATGCGATACTTTGTTTTTGGTGTAACTTTTTATCGCTTGGGTAAAACCTAATGAAATTTTGGGTAGTACTATTTTAGAGTGTTATGTTTATGTGTGCTAAATTGCACAGTAGTTTTCAAGATGCATTCGAAACCAGAAGAGCTACGCCAGCAAATTTTGGGCGCGGTGATCGATAATCCTGGTCAGTCGCACAGATGGATCGGCAAAAGGCTTGGAATCCACCATTCCACCGTGTCGCGCGTTGTGAAGATGGAGGCGGCCGAAACCCGGAAACGGAATACCCAGAGAAGGCGCGGAAGATTAGGCAGTACTTTAAGAATAACCCGAACCTTTCCACCCACGACGTGGCCAAAAAGATTAATTCGTCGAAGTGAAGCGGGCTGGGCTACGTGTTTTTAAGGTCAGGAAGGCGTCAAACCGGACTGACAAGCAAAACATGGTGGCCAAATTGCGTGCCCGGAAGCTGTACCGTGAGTGGCTGGTCAAGCCAGGATGTCTCGTCATGGACGACGAGACATATATCAAGGCGGACACCAAACAAATCCCCGGCTTCGAGCTTTTTCTCGGTACGTCCCGCATGGAGGTTCCGGAAAAGTTCCGGAAGAGAAAGATGGACAAATTTGCAAAGAAGTACCTGTTGTGGCAGGCGATCTGCGAGTGCGGACGGTACAGCAAGCCGTTCGTTACAACCGGCACCATAAACGGGCAGATTTATCGAGAGGAATGCTTGCAGAAGCGCTTGCTGCCCTTCTTCCGCTCCCACCGTGGTCCCACGCTGTTCTGGTCGGATCTCGCTTCGTGCCATTACGCCAAGCCTGTAATGGATTAGGACGAAGCGAAGGGCGTTAATGTGGTCTCGCAGGAGGCGAACCCGCCAAATACACCAGAACTTTGTCCGATCGAAAAGTTTTGGGCGATAATGAAGAAGAAGTTGAAGAAAAGCGGGAAAACATTCAAAACCGATGAAGCTTTGAAGAAAAACTGGGGGAAATTGTGTAAGGAAGATGGACGAAGCCTCGCCCAAGATCTCATAAGCAGTGTTAAGAGAAATGTACGAGCACTCAGCTTGGGGGAGGAAATTCAATAAATAAATTATGCCAAATCATAGTTAATATATAGTTATTTTTTTTTTTACTTATTTATTTTCCGTCGGCCTATTTCCTCACATGGTGACAATCACCGACGCCAGGGAGACGACTCCACCACCTGGATCCTACCTAACGACTCATGACTATGAACCGGGACCAACGGCTTTGCTTCCCTTCCGAAGGAAGACGTGACCAAGATTTTTTCGCCTCAGGAAAACCGACGACGTCGACTGGGATTGAACCCAGACCCACTGGGGTGCCAGTAGCAGTCACGCTTACCACTACACCACCGACGCCGGCAATATATAGTTATTTAATTTCTGAAAATTTGAGAAGTATCTGATTTAAAAAATTTTTGGTGGTCATTTTTGTGTGTTTCATTTTTTCCGAGTCCAGTTCTGGCGGCGGCGAAATGCCGTTTGTAGTGCGCGACCGACGGAATAGCGTGGCTCTCCTGTCAATTTCGCACCAGAGGCAGAAATAACGAAGCGAAGGCAATTTTCCGCACCACGGCAATAACGCTGCGGTATCGGTCGCGCACAGCCAGATGTACATGCCGGTTCAATCCTTAACAGCGAACATCCGGCTACACGCGCAACGAATTCCTTTATGCGGCTGAAACGCATAGTTCAATAGCTTTTATCGTGTTTCATTTCAGCGGCCAGTTCAGGTTAACACGTCCGCGTCTTGCCGGCGCACAGCGGCACCTGCATCAGCTGGTTGTTTTTTGCTTTGCCGTCGACATCACGGCCCCATCTCGGTCCGCGTCAGGTCTGGCTGCAGCAGAGCAGTAATTACAACGGTGCTGGCGCAGGCGTAGCGCAGCAGTACGGTGTTAGTAAGACGGTGAATCAGCTGTTAATGGCGGTGGAACGGCAAAGAGCGCGCTGTTAACTGTAAACCGCTTTGTTTAAAGATCACGCAATCCCAAAACATCCTTATCGCAGGTTGTCCACCTGGGAAGAGAGTCATAAATGCACCGGTATCGTTATTCAGAGAATGCCACCGTGAGCGATGCCACCACGTTTGCAGTGAAGAAAAACAATTGCAGCGGTTTCGCTAACTACTAATTTTTTCGCTTTATATTTGAATAAAAAATGGCCTTTATCCGTCTTCATATGTCAGATTATCCTTAAATAGATGTTTTTTTGAAAATAATCCGCTGGTTCTTCATTTTCTTCTACATTCTTCACCACCTTTCTAGGTCAGCAGGCATGGTGTTCTCTGCAATACCAGATTTTCATAAGCAGTTCCAGAGTTGTTCAGATCTTCAGGCCAGTGTCCATAATATCTTCGTTCGATATTACCGAAGGCAATATCCTTCGTGCAGGGCATGCAGTGTCAAATCCGCTGCTGACTGTCGGACCGCGCCGGTTCAGAAGATATAAACCCGGCATCGTTAACGACGACCATTCATACTTGCGGTAATTGCTGCAAATTACGGCATGAATCGCCAGCAAATAAGAACTTTACTGGAATTATACCTCGTCCATCCCGAGAATATTCACCATCTGGCGATACCATCGTAGTCCGCATGAAACGCATCTTCACATATAACCGCCATTCACAGCAGCAGATGCTACGTTCTTCTGGACCGATCACAACTTCCGGGTATTACGGTAACTGTACCGGTTTCGTCATGTTGGTATTTCAACCCACCGCACGCATCCAGTCACGGCATCGCAGTGGTCACAACCAAAACCGACGGTTGCAACAGTATCAGCATATCACGGCACCTTACAATTACTACCACTGACGTATTTTCAATTTTGTATATGAATATCCGAATATCTTCATTTCCAGCAAAGCGTGTAACGTTGCCTGCACCATCTCAAAGGCGTCCTTCAAGCAACAAATGCTGCCCGGGGCAAGAAGGAGATAAAGTATCACAATTGGCGCTGCACGGCGAAAATCTGGTTTGTCACGCCCAAAATCGCTAAAAGTGCCAAATCAACCGTTGCAGTAATGAACAAGTGTTTGGGGAACGTTTGTCGACAGCCAGGAAGTCTGGATCGGGGGAAATCGAAAACCGGAAGCCGCTGAGACGACAAAGAGAGTTGCCGGTAGTTCAAGCGAAACCCTAACCTATCTCTCCGAGATGCCGCAAATAAGCTGCATTGTCTACAACCAGTGCATCGAGCCAAAAAACGAGCTGGACTATCGACTTACAAGAAGGTAGTGACTCCAAATCGCGATGATAAACAAAATACGACGGCCAAAGCGCGATCCCGGAGGCTGTACACGACGATGCTGGACGAGTTTGACTGCGTGGTAATGGACGACGAAACTCACGTCAAAGTCCGACTACAAGCAGCTTCCGGACAGGAGTTTTATACGGCAAAGGAAGGGGAAAGCAGCAGATATTTTCAAGCACACGAAACTGTCAAAGTTCGCAAAGAATATCTGGTTTGGCAAGACCATCTGTACCTGTGACTTGAAAAGCAGCATTTTCATAGCTTCCGGGACTGTCAACCAAGAAATTTACGTGAAAGAGTGTTTGAATAAACGTCTGCTGCCTTTCCGAAGAAAACACGGTTGTTCCATACTGTTTTGGCCGGATTTGGCATCTTGCCATTACGGTAAAAGCGCTATGGAGTGGTACGCCGCCAACAACGTGCAGGTGGTTCCCAGGGACAAGAACCTTCCCAACACGCCAGAGCTCCGCCCAATTGAGAAATACTGGGCTATTGTCAAGCGGAACCTAAAGAAGACCAAAAACTGCTAAGGACGAGCAGCAGTTCAAGGCAAACTGGCTTTCTGCGGCGAAGATGGTGGACAAGGTGGCTGTACAAAATCTGATGGCAGGGGTCAGCGCGCAGGCCCGGCAATTCGGATTTGGAAAAACGGAGCCTAACTGAATATTTTTCCTGAATTTTATACTAATTGAACTTGAAAAAGAAATTTAATTTGATTTTTAAATAAACGATTTCACCGATTTACACGCGTTTTCCCTTGACCAAATTTTGACCGTATCACCCTTTATAGACCTCATCTCTCGGCGCGTCTACGACGATGACGACGACGATGTTAACCCATATGACCCAAACACAATGATAACGGAAACGGAAAGTTCGACAGTTGTCGCAAATGACGTTAATATGTCCATTTGGAATCAAGTTGGATCTAATCAGCTTTCATCCGCCAAGCAGACTTACTCAGATCGGACTTTCTCCGCTGTCGTTAGCACGTTCAGCTTCCGTTAGCATTGTGTTTGCGTCAATACAATATCCTTGCCGGAAGGACTAAAGGATAGGTTCAATATGGAATTATGCAAAAGCAACTGCTAGTTAAAATGCATGGAATGGTGAATGGTGCTTTTCTACAGAATGGTTTTTGAGTAAAAGAGAATACATATTGGAAATGAAGTGCAAAAGGATTGGATATGGTCTTTATTTATGTTTATATAGAATGTTTTATGTTTTAATGCAAACAAAAAAAATGTGATTCATAACTATAGAAACCAGACGTAAAATTAATTTTCTCCAAAAGTTTACATCGATTTTGATTTCAGCATTTTAGCAATGTGGCAGGGACCTCCTCTGTCCTAAATCAGTCTACAAACAACATATTCGGAATACTTTCAACCAGGCGGCGATGACGTAGATACCTGTAACTCGTTCCACGCTAATAAGATCGCTCCCTTGGCTCTGGAGCATTCCCGTACCGCTTGCTTGATCTCCATACACTGCTACGTACCATCAGCCCCACAAGTTTTCGATCGGATCCTTATCTGGAGAACAAGCTGGCAACACCTTAACTTGGATTTTATGTTCAGAAAACCACGCTATGGTCTCCCGGATTTTATGAACTGATGCGTTATCTTGTTGAAATACCCAAATACCACGATGGTTTTGCTGCAAGGGTGGGACCAAATGGGTTTGAAGCATCTCGATGTACTCCTGGCTGTTCATTTTTGTTGACGGAAAAGCAATCTGCACCATCTTTTTTCTTTCATTTTTTATACATCATTTAACTTAAAACTTAAGTTAGGAGGATAGAACCGATTACTCGCGGCCGTCTCGAGGTTAATAGGAATTACAAATTATGGATGGGAAAGAGGGTGGGAATTTAAAGTATGGTTTACATAACACATTACATTTAAATTCTAAACTATCTAAACACTTATAAGTATACAATTTATGGTTTTCTTTTGACTTGAACATTTTTTGAAAAAGAAAAAAACACACACATACACAGATAAAAAAAACTTATAGTAAACATTCAGGTTAACTAATTACAATCTAAGGCTAAAGTTAGTCAAAAAAACATAAATGAGTTTCATGTACTCCAAATCACGTACAGCCAAAATATCTCGAATTGGCACATTGGGTTGTCTACCTCGAGCCCGAAGGTAATCATAAAGCTCCGATCTGACTCCACGATACTCAGCACAAGACCAAATAATGTGATCTGCTTCCTGATACCCTTGACAACACTCACAGAGATTGCTGTCGCTCAAGCCCAACCGGTATAAATGAGCGTTCAAAGAATAATGATTGAACATAAGGCGAGACATGACACGAATGAAGTCTCGACCCACATCCATTCCTCTAAAACAAGATTTCTTCGACACATTTGGGATGATAGAATGTTGCCATCGCCCCAAATCTCCTTTACTCCATTTATACTACCCGCTGACGAGTGACTGTTGACGAAAAATAGGGAAAAAATCGTTGAAGGCGATTTGTCGATCATAAATATCGCCTTACATAGCGCCCACCTTTGCAAACGAGTCCGCTTTCTCATTGCCCGGAATTGAAAAATGAGATGGGACCCATACTAAAGGTGATGATAAAATAACGCGAAGATAAAGCACTTAGAAGCTCCTGTATTTTCATGAGAAAATAACGAGGAGTGCTTTACCGGCCTCAAAGAGCGAATAGCCTCTGTAGAACTGACTACTATCCGTGAAAATGAAGTACTGATCCGGTGTTAATGAGTCAATTTCTAGCGTAAAGTGTATTACCGCTTATTCAGCGACATATACGGGACAAGGACAGCTTGAAGTTCACGATTGGCGCTTTATCATTGAATATACCAAAGCTCGCTGACTCCTCTACCAAAGATCCGTCAGTGAAGAACGATTTAGTGGAATCAACTTGGCCAAACTTTGCAGCAAATAACACCGGAGCAATCATAGGACGATGATGCTCTGGGATTCCGTGAAGCTCCTGCTTCATGGATAAATCAAAAATGAACCGAATTGTCGAAATCGGAGAAGCAAACACGATTGGAAATGTTCGGCGACGGGCTGACATCCTGTGTTATGTACAAATGGTACAAGGTCGTGAAGCGGGTTTGAGGATTCAACTCAAGGAGCTACTCACCTGAGGTTCATAACTTCACACCTGGTGAGGAGCCGGAGAACAATTCTGAAATCGATCCGAGAGTGGCGACATGCCAGCCAGCACTTCAGGACTCATTGGTATGAGTCGATTGCATGCAACCTAACGCGATACGAAGACACCGATACTGAATACGGTTCCAGTTTGATGATGCGACCGAGCCGCAGACTGAAAACAAAAACTACCGTATTCTACCACCGATAAAATCGTTGTCCGATACAACGTTAGAACATCATGCGGATGCGCTCCCACCAGGTCCTCGGTAGTTGTGCAGCAGAAAGTTGATCTTTTGCTGGTTTTCGCTTCAGATACACATATGGGATCTCCAGGTGCACTTAGAATCGAACCAGACCCCAAGATATTTAAATGACATAGGAATGAGTTATCGGTGTACCCCAAATTTGAAGCTTCCGTTTTGCTGGGTTATGCTTCCTAGAAAACTACCAACTCAGTTTTCTGTAGAGAATTCGATACCCAGCTCGACGAGCCCACGAGACAAATTGTTTGGCTGTATCCTGTAAGGGTCCTGCGATCGACCCCATTGGGTCCCGCAGAGAGACATTACGCCGTCATCTTCAGGTTGTCCTGACGTACAGCTGTCACTTAGACAACCGTCAAAGTCTTTGACATACACATTATACAAAAGAGGGCTTAAACATGAGCCCTGGGGAGACCCAAGGGCCAAATCGAAGCTGTAGAGGATCCAGGAGCAAAGCTCATATGTTTCTCTGACACCAAATTGTACAAGAAATTATTCATTAATGGTGAAAAGCTACAAGCGTGGAGTTTATCGGAAAGAACTTCAACAGATACTGAATCAAAAGCCCCCTTTTTTTCAGTGTACTGTATGACGTCCCATCCCAAGCAACATTGCCAACACCATCTAGCGTTATTAAGTTTTGGCAGCATAATTAATCATCAATTAAAAGAGAGATTTGAGCAATAAAAATGAAAAGTGCCATTGCCAGGCCAACAGTAACGTGTGATCAGCATTAGAAATTAGGAATGAGCAATAAAGATGAGAAATCTTCGACGGTCTACCCAGACCGGTAAATCTGTCAACAGCAACAGCTATTATATATGTGCAATTAGTATAGAGCTTGCCAAATTATGCAGTCTGTCTCTAATGTTGTTAGATTCTATTAAAACAGTAGAAATGAGCAATGGATATTTATTTATCCATTGCTCATTTTACTGTTTTTATGGGAAAATCCAACAAAATTAAAAGACATATGCGAATAGTTTAATGCTCAAATTACATAATTTGGCGGAAATACTGCCATATTTAATTGCACATATACTTAATAGCTGTTGCTTTTATTTGATAGATTTACCGGTCACAATTAGATTATCCGAAGATCTTTTCTCATCTTTTATTGCTCATTCCTAATTTTTTAATGCTGGATCACACATTATTTGTTGGCTACAGGCCTTAATAATTTAGTGGCACTTTTTTTCATTTTTTGGTGCTTTTTCTGAATTACTAAGTGCAGGTAAATATTTTAGTCATTAAGTTTTATTGTGAGTAAGGAAAGCCACTGAAATCAATTTGGTTTTATTATGATACCAAGAGGTGCCAGTAGGTTTTATATTTTATTCAGGATTATGAGAACCTACACAGCTTCTTTACAACGATGTAGAATTTCTTTACTCCTTTAAAGGTTTTATTTTGACTTTATGAACTCGTAAAATGCTGTTTTGAAATACCGTTTTAGGACTGATTTATATTATCTTATTATGGTCAGTTGAAAAAGCATTTTGAAACCATTTTACTTCCAGTAAATGCATTAAACGGCTAATTGGTATTGAGGGAAGTCACCAAATGACCAAATAGTTTTATAATAGCCATTGCGAAGATAAATTGTAAAATTGTTTCTTGTAATCTCAACTTAAAAATAATTTTTCTGTGTTTACTGGGATAATGTTTCACATCGAATGGAAGCCCGTGGCTCTCAATGCATGATAGAACGTTAAGTGAAATCATATCAAAATTGCACGTAAAATATACCATATTACAGTTTCCTATTTTCCCTTAGGCAACGTACATGCAGCTCGAATGCGAACGTTCAAACTGTACTGCATTAAGCAATCCACAACCAAACTATATAGAAAGAACGGTTCTACCGGCCGGTCTGCATTTGAAAGCACAATAATCGAATTATTGATTAAACCGTCTGGTCACATACCGTTCTGAGTTTTGTTCATGAACTTGTTTTCAATAGACGTAGACGTATTTTATGACCCACCTATATAGGTAGTGCTTGGCCTAGGCGAAACGCGATTCCAATGCCAGAAACAGGAAGTTTATGCTGTGCGGCACTGCTGTAGGTCAGGGTCACGTTTTCTCATCTATCCGCAAGAGTCGTCACAGAATCATAACAAATATCTACACGTGGTTTCATCACCAGTTGCTAATGAGTTTTCCGTTCGAATTCGAACGGTTAAGGCGGAGTAGTTTCATTCATTTTCCTTGTGCAACTTGTGGATATTTACCGACCTTTGGTTTCGCCCTCCCCTAACCTGTGGATATTTACGTTGAGTTTGTTTTGTATCTATTGACAGTCGTTTTTAATTCAACAGGTTTGTAAACATACAATGGTAAACAAAAGCTTGTTGAACGCATTTCCATGGTTTCTCGTTTCTGTTATCATCTACCAGTGGTCAATGTCAGTTTTTAGTAACGCTTGTTTATTGGGATTCCTCAACATTTCAACATTTGACGTATTATCAAACATTGTTGTTGTTGATTTATGTGTCAAATTTGTCTGTTAGAGAATGCGCATTGTGAATTTTATGTTCACTGTATTTATTTACTTGTCAAATTTGATTTATCAATAGTTTTGAGTCGGCGTTGAATGGTTTTAGTAATGTGATCACTTAGCAACGAGTTGTTTCTAGGAATAATGTTGATTCTAATGTCACATTTATTGATATGTGACCATGGAAACAATTCTACGATCATGCCCAAAGCACAACTCTGAAACGGAGTTGATCTTTTTCTGTCAAATTCAAATTCAGGAAGCACAATATCATAAAATGTTGATTAGCAGTTTCATTTCTGTATGAACGCAGGGCTTTTTGCGTCAACTTATGTTTGTGTTATTTCATTTGATGAAACACCATGGAAATCCTCAGCTTTGTTGATTTTGAGTTCGATTTTTCACTTTTCTTTCACACTTCGTTGAGATCGGTTGACATTTTCGAGTGTTCCTTGAGTGAAGCAATTTCATATCAAAAATTGAGTCTAGTAAGCGGAATAAGCTCCTTATTGTGCTGGCCAATTATCAATTTTTTATTTGACATTATTGAAAATCTCGCACAGATCAGGAAGAACCGGCTGACGAACCGGGAGACGAGCAGGCGGTTGAAGAAGAGTTGTCGGTTCAGAATGATTCTGAAGCAGCGACCCTGGAACTCCGGAGATTGCCATAGACGAGGCCGGAGGTGAGTCTGGAGCAGAAAATCTGGACAACGACGATGGCGAAAACGATAACGATCCGGACGATGAAGAACACGAGCAGAGCCTCTGGCGGAGGCACTCATGAGACCGAAGAAGAAGACGAACCAGAAGAGGAAATATCCGAAGAAGATCTTCTGCAGGTAATTTCGCAATGCGAAGGATGATTCGATTTAGCTACTGGGAATGTAACTTCCTTGGTTGCTAAATAATCTTCCGAAGGTAATGTAATGACGTGTTACGTAATATTTTTTTCTGATTCCTTCTTTCAATCGAATCACATTTTTATATTTAGATTTTTTTTTCGCCCAGCAATCAAGTTATTTGTATTTTTAGATTCAAAACTTTACAGTGAAACCGGATGTCATCCGGTACTGTAACAGCTTTGCCTTCACTGATTGCTTTGTTACACTAATCGCAGTATTTGAAGCATGTTTCAGCAGCAAGCTGTTTTGCGACGCAATAAAATTTTTCGTCGAGCTGATTAGGGGTGTGCATGCAGTTTGTTTCTGTCGTTGTTAGAGCTATTTTTAGTCTTTGATTTTGATAAATCAATAGTGTGTTCAAGTGGTTTTTCGCTTTTTCATTTCTAAGTATTGTATTGCTCTTGCTGATTGACGTGCTGATGTTTGATATCCCGAAATTTTTACTTTGTATCTCAGTTTTGTTTAATGGTGTGTTCAGAGACAATAAGAATTGTGTTTGTGGGAACATCAGTGATATAGATAGTGATAAATCATGACTGTGGCTGGGTGTAAAATCTCGAAGATGCCTTAATGAATTTAAATCGGGATATAATTAGCCCCTCAAAATGCTTGAACTTATTTGGTATAAAAATAGCTTTTCAGATATCAGCTTAAATTTTCCGAAATATTTCTTTGGTAAAATCGAGCTTTTGCTCATGATTTTTTTTTGCATTTTGCTTTGGTTGAATGTTTCGTAAATATAACATTTGCTCAGCTACAATTTTCTTGACTATAGTTTGGCAGGACAGTTTTGTAGCGATAAGGGAGGCTGTGCTGGAAGTGGGTTCTGCGAATGACTCTTAGTCAGTTGTCGCTGATCAGGTGATGAGCGCTTTCCAATTGTCGGTCTGAATCCCTCCTCCTGCCCAACCTGAGCATTCAGGTCTCCTATTAAGATTTTGACGTCGTGGCTTGGACAATGGTCGTATTCACGTTTAATCTGCGCGTTTAATACAACGTTGCCATCATCAGTGCTTCCGAATTGTGGGCTGCGCACGTTGATTATGCTAAAATGGAAGAACCGACGCTTGTTCCAATCATTCTATCGTTAATGGGCAACCTGCTTATCTTTACACCTGCATATCTTGTTTACCGGAGGATTGGTTGGAGGGAATAGTGTGTCCCATCTATAAAAAGGGCGACAAGCTGGATTGCTGCAATTATCGTGCGATCATGCTACTGAGCGCTGCCTACAAGTTGTTCTCCCAAATACTGTGCCGCCGCCTGTCACCAATTGCAAAAGAGTTCGTGGGGTAATGCCAAGCGGAATTCATGGGTGCCCGCGCTACTACGGACCAGATTTTCGCGATTCGGCAAGTGCTGCAGAAATGTCGCGAATACAACGTGCCCACACATCATCTTTTCATCGATTTCAAATCAGCGTATGATACAATCGATCGAGACCAGCTATGGCAAATCATGCACGAATATGGATTTCCGGAAAAACTGACGCGGTTGATCAAAGCAACGATGGATCGAGTGATGTGTGTCCTCCGAGCATCAGGGACGCTCTCGAGTCCCTTCGAATCTCGGAGAGGGTTACGGCAAGGTGATGGATTGTCGTGTTTGTTGTTTAACATTGCACTGGAGGGTGTGATTCGAAGAGCTGGGATAGACACGAGTGGCACGATCTTCAGGAAGTCTGTCCAACTACTTGGCTTCGCCGACGACGTTGATATCGTAGCACGTAACTTTGAGATGATGGCGGAAACGTACATCAGACTTAAGGCTGAACCTGGTAGGATTGAGCTTGTGATTAATGCGTCGAAAACAAAATACATGAAGGGAAGAGGCTCACGAGAAGACAATGTTAGTCTCCTAGCACGAGTTCAGATCGACGGTGATGAAATCGAGGTAGTAGACGAATTCGTGTATCTGGGCTCATTGGTGACCGCCGATAATGACACCAGCGGAGAAATAAAAATGCGCATTATGGCTGGTAATCGTGCCTACTTTGGACTCCGAAGGACGCGAAGATCGAACAACTAAGTTGACCATCTACAAGACATTAATTAGACCGGTAGTTCTCTACGGCCACGAAACATGGACATTGCTAGTGGAGGACCAACGCGCCCTTGGAGTCTTTGAACGGAAGGTGCTGCGTACCATCTACGGTGGAGTGCAGATGGAAGACGGAACGTGGAGGAGGCGAATGAACCACGAATTGCACCAGTTGCTGGGAGAACCTCCCATCGTACACACTGCAAAAATCGGTCGACTACGATGGGCTGGGCATGTCGTAAGAATGTAGGACGACAGCCCTGTGAAAATGGTTCTCGGAAACGAACCGACAGGTACAAGAAGAAAAGGCGCGCAACGAGCAAGGTGGATCGATCAAGTAGAAGGTGACCTGCGGACCCTCCGCAGACAGCGAGGCTGGCGAGTGACAGCCATGGACCGAATAGAATGGAGACAACTTCTGTGTACAGCAGAGACCACGCTGGCCTTGTCTGATTGGTAAGGTAAGGTAAGCATATCTTGACCGAATCAACAATTTCACACCACAACACTCGATTCGCGGCTGCATGTCGCCATCCTTGGCTGCGCCCGACACTCGCCATATCGTTGAGTACCTTGTCTGCCCATTTTGCCCGCTGCGCTCTACGCCTTCTTGTACCAGCCGGATTGGAGGTGACCACCATCTTTGCATGGTTGTTATCCGGCATTCTCGCAACATGCCTTGCCCAGCGTATCTTACCAGCTTTTGCTACCTTGAGAATAAAGCCTGTCCACGTTAAATTTCGGACATCAAAATAATAGCAGCAGAAAAATTTACACATAATTCAACAAAGCCGATTGCTTATTTTACAATAATAGAGTTACATCTACATTAGAAACATTTGATTGACATGGTCATCCGTCTTTCTGTAAAAGTTTCGAACTTTTTGTGGTACACCCGCCATCAAGTTCCGTACGGTATGCCCACCGAGACGATTTTCCTTTCCTCTTGAAAACATCGGTACCATTTGCTTTCTTCTTAGTTTTGAAAAGTTTCCGCTTAACTAGAGCCCAGTACTCTCAGTACGCCCTCTATTGGGAGAAGTTCCTCTTGTACCTTATACCATTCCAGGACGGATTTTGCGTAGTGACACGAGGCCAAAGCAGGCCAAAACCGAGCTGGAGAGTCGTGGCTTCTGATATACGGTAGCAACCGCTTTTTCAGACATTCTTTCTCTTACACTTCTTTAAGGTGCCGCCACACAGCGGCTATTTCTAGTATATAGTGAGCTTTATGCTAAGGCTTGCTTCATTTAGAATTGGAACAAACTTTTGTTCATATTGTGGCGCTCCTGGTGGACGGATTTGGAAGTTCTTGGCGCCCACGTGTCGGGATTTTTGTCAGCTTCACGTATGTATTTTTGACATTCCGCAAATCGACTGTACTTTGTAAACAATCAACATGGAAGCCGAAAGAAGGGAAAAAATTGTGCACAGTTATTTGGAAAATCAGTTGTGGTCTGCATCTAGGCTAGCTAAACAGCTGAAATTGCCCAGAAATACCGTATGGCGCGTTATCAAATGGTATAAGGAAACATTGATGACGATTCGAAAGCCTCAAGTCAATCGTTGGAGTGGAACTGTCGACCGGAAACTGCGTGGTAAGATTTTGAAGACGATTAAGAGGAATCCCAATCTGTCGGACCGTGATTTGGCCAGAAAATTCGGTGCTGCCCATAGTACCGTGAGGAGAACTCGACTCCGGGAAGGAATCAAGTCGTATCGAGCTAGCAAACAGCCAAATCGGACCATAAAACAGAATAGTGTGGCCAAAATCCGTGCTCGGAAGCTATACGACCAGGTGCTGACCAAGTTCGCGGGTGTCTTCTGATGGACGATGAAACCTATGTCAAGGCTGACTTCGGGCATATCCCAGGTCAAAAATTTTACTTGGCAATGGCTCGGAGGGATGTTCCAGCCAAATTTAAATTTGATTTTGCCGACAAATTTGCACGAAAATTCATGATTTGGCAGGGCATTTGCAGCTGTGGCAAAAAAACCAAAGTTTTCGTTACAAATAACACAATGACGTCGGAACTATACCAAAAAGAGTGTCTCCAAAAACGAATTTTGCCGTTCATTCGGTCCCACGACGATCCCGTAATGTTTTGGCCAGATTTGGCAAGCTTTCATTACAGCAAAGTCGTTCAAGAATGGTATGCAGAGAAAGGGGTCCAGGTTGTTCCGAAAAACCTTAACCCACCCAACTGCCCCCAGTTCCGCCCTCTTGAGAAATACTGGGCAATCATGAAGAGGAGACTCAAGACAAAGGGAACGGTTGTCAAAGACATCAATCAGATGAAGACCTGGTGGAATAAGATAGCTAAAACGATGGACGAAGAAGGTGTACGTCACCTAATGAGCCGTGTTACAGGAAAAATTCGAGAATTCCTTCGAAACCGTGACGAATAATTTTATCCGTATTTTTTCTTAAAAGTATGAAGAAAACGATACATTTGTATGAAAAAAGACCTTGAATTCAATAATAAATAACTGAAATACAGGCAATTGTTTTTGTTCCAATTCTATCTGAAGCAAGCTTTAGAAAACTATGTAATAGTTCATAGGAACACCAAAACTATGTAGTGATAGCTCATAGTTATGACTTGCAAGCGATAGTTTTACGCTTTGATATGGAGCCGTGCCCGTTGTCCTGTGTACACTCTAGTGATATTTTCTATGTAATAGTAGTAGGATGTGAACTAATCCATCCGGACGGAATAGTTCATAGTTTGTTGGTCAATTTTTTTAACAGTTCGTTTACTTTATTGCTAGTTTGTTTTTTCGCGGTATTTATTGAGGCAAAAATGGACCAGGAAAAGAAATTCTTGATTGAGCTGTGGGAGCAACATTCGGTGTTGTGGGACCCAAGTATTCCCGATCGCCAAAGGAAGTGTATGCTTCATAGTGAGAGCATTATTCTGCTTTGCAACTCCTCATCCGAAGAAAATTTAGACCAGGGGATTTTGATACCTAGCTACGTACTAAGTATTTTCAAAATGAGAACGTTGAACCAGCTAAGGATTCTACCATTTCTGATTTTCAACCATTGATTTTGATCCTTGACTCCAACGTACAATCACCCGTTTTGAAACTTGAAAAACCAAATTGATCGAAAGCAAAGCCAGTCAAAATCGTGTCCGAACCCATGGAACTTAAAAAACCAAAAAAATGGACCACTATTCTGGGTAAATCGGCCAACTCTTTGCTGGAGACATTATGGACTGAGAACTGCCTTGTAAGATAACGATGGCTTTAAGGAACTTGAATAACAAATTTGAGCAGGCCTATTAAGAGATAATAATTTTCATATTGTTTCAAAAACAGCAGATCGTCTTTGTGTCAGATGAGCCATACAACATTATCCTGCATCAGATTCACCAATCAATCGGCAAATGCCTCAGCATCACAGATTTCTCCCTTTGCTCCTATGTTGACATACGTTAGCTTTTTCTTTATTTAAATAATCAATGCTTTCCTACTAACGCTCCTACACAATTGGAAAATTGCCATTGTTCTTCAAAATCACGTGAAATTGACAGCCAATCCTCTTTTAAATAATATATGAATTTTAAATAAACCTGTCATTTCAATTTCATGCAATTTTTGGCTGCTCTAAGACCCGGTACATACGAATATTTTGAAACCTCAAAGCAATAAATTTAACCGATTTCCCTGAACTTCTCAGAAGAACTTCCCTGACCTTCTCAAAAGAACTTCCCTGACCTTCTCCGAAGAATTTCCAAGAAGTTTTTTGAAGAGTTTCCCCGAAGATCTCTGAAGAACTTCCTTGAACTTTCCTGAAATTTTACTGAAGAAATTCCCTAAAATTTCCACTGAAGAACTTCCTTTAAATTATCCGAAAACCTTTCCCGAGCTTTCTTGTAGAATTACCTGAATTTTTCTGAAGAACTACTCTGAACTTATCTGTAGAACTTCTTTGAAGAATTTTTTGAATTTTTCAGAAGAACTTCTCTGAACTTCTCTGCAGAACTTATCTGAAGATCTTTCCTGTATTTCTCTGAAAAACTTCCCTAAACTTCTCTAATGAAGTTCAATAAATTTTTCTAAAAATTCTTGCATTAACTTCTCTGAAAAATTTCCCTGAACTTCTCTAAAGAACTTCCCCGAATTTCTCTAAAGAGCTTCCGTTAACTTCTCTGAAGAACTTCCCTGAAGTTCTCTGAAGAATTTCCCTAAAATAGTAATCGGGATTGTCATAACCTAAAACCTTCAGCAATCAAGCCTCAATTTTCAAGCCTTCGAGACAAACAATCTACGATTGCAGCTTTTTTTTTTCATTCTCAGTCCATAGCTACCGAATGTGCCATGATTACTTCCGAATTTAATTTTTTAAAAGCTCGCAACTGAATACCTGCGTCCACAAAAAAAAATCAATCGTGTGTAAACCGAAAAAACTTAAGTGATAGCGCTGTGGCAAAGATTTCTACTACAAAGCTACAATTACTTCATAGCTCATACTCATAGAATAGCTCATACTCATAGAACTATGGTATAGATATCTATAACGGCTATATCATAGTGAACTATAGCATAGATTTCAAACCCCGCGTGGCGGCACCTTTATTGATAGTGCCGGTAGAGACGAAACTTTTAGATTTTCGACCACAACTACATATGGGCTGCCAAATCAAATACTTCTTCGATTTGTTCCACTTCCAACCTTTCCATCCATAGTCAAGGGCTGGTCAAATGATTTGCAAACATAAAACACGGTACTTTTCGGTAGTTTTAGTTTCTTGGCAAAATCGCGTATCGATAAATTTGGATTTTGCTGCTGTTCATACAAAATGCGCTTGTGCACTTCCACTTGATTCGACTCTATTTTACTGAATGGAACAAGAATGTAAACATGTTGTACCATGTAATGAAGAGGAGAGTTTCTTCTGTCATATAAGTAAAACGTTTCAGCGATCCGTGAAGTAATTAAAAATCTAGACTGGAAGAAAAGTGTCCGAAATTTAACGTGGACAGGCTTTACTTAGTTCGCCATAGAGTTGAACGAACTCGTGATTAATTCTTCATCGTCTCGCACCGTTCTTCTGCACATCGCCTAAGCTGGGCCTAAGCACGCGTCCATAGTAACACATTTGTTGCAAATGGGTTGAAAAAATCATTTTTGCCAATTCAGTTTTGAGCCAAATAAGTTCAAATTTTGGGAGGCTAACAACCCGATTGAAAATACACAGAGAAAAAGACACATTTAATTTTCTGCGTTATATAACGCACATAAAGGGAATGTTAGATTTGGCAGAAAATAATGGGATATTTTATGTAAACTTAAGCCAGATCGCGCCTGAATCTAGCCTGTTGAATGAAAGATTGCAAACATTGTTGTATGGCGCAGCAAAGACAGCAACCGATTTCATTTCTTACGCCTCCATTGTTTTGGAATTAAACGAAGGGAAATTTTACGTTTTTGTTAAAAATAATTATTTTTTTCTGTGTAGAAGAAAATATTAATATATCGTTTGACTAGTTGAAAACAAAATACAGAAATGCATTAGATACAAGCAATTATTTCAGATTTTAACTCATATTTTCTCATAAGTTTACTCTACTTTCAGTGCAGTAAATCAACATCCGGGATTTATTTGATTTCTTTTTTTCAACATCACCAAGGTTTAAGCCATTGTTGTTTTGACCAACTAGTTTACTCATGTGTGCAGCCATATTGATTTTTGTTGACGTTACGCAGTAGATTTATCATTGAACATATGACCATTTAAATTCTATTAGCTCTAAATCTGATTCTAGATTTCTCTCTATGCAATTCTCCTTTTCAGAGTGTATAAATCGTTAGTCTCACCATATTCTGATAGGAGTTCAAAGTGAACTCTCGTCTTCTGAATTGAAACTAGTTTTGCATGTGGTTTTTTGTTTGCGTGCATAAATAGTATCAATTTTTTTTTCTAGATAATTCTTTTTGATTTGCATTTTAACAGTCAAGAAACTCATTTATTTCAGCTAAATACAGTTTACTACCACGGCTGAAAAGCATTCCATATGACCGCATGTGTATAGCTGCTGATGTAGTTTGTATCAGAAAACATAAAAAGTGCAAAAAACAGTGTATTATACATCAACAAGAGCAAAACTAAAAACACTCATAAATAACACTCCGCTAAAATCACCTGTGAAACAGCCAGCGAGTGATTGTGTGCGAGGACGTTAAACTATTTTTGAAATCTTTTTCTTTTTTGCATATCAATTTGTGCGTTCGTTGAAAATTCTTCGACTGCCCAATTTTTGAATCTTGAAATATCTACTCCCGGAACGTGAAACGTGATTTTTGTTATCGGTGTTAAATATTGCCGTGGTCGTGTTCTTTTTGGGGTGAATCCCAAAACTACTACGCACGATGACTGAATCACCGGAAACGCAGCGCCGACGGGAAGAATGTGAGCGGAAGGCCCGTCGCGGGGAGATGGACCCCCGACTGGAGTTCACCTTTCAGCTGCTGATGGATGCCACCGGATTGCCGAGGCATCAGATCATGGACCACATCTTCGAGGGCAATATGGTGAGTATTAAGCCATAAGGTATAGTCAGTAGTAAAGGATACAGTTAGATTTTAACGCCATAAATTAATGGTCTGGTGCGCTGTGGCGGTATAAGTTTAAGAACCTCGTGCGAACCGTGTACTGGTTTCAGTACACTACACATATTTTTTCATAGATCAGCTTTCCCTCGTTTCGTAAACAAGGATTTTGTTCATAGAACAATTGCCTCGTAAATGGTATGAAGTATTCATATTGCTTGTCATTCGGTGAAATGCTTTTACAATACACGAAATGAATTTTGTGAAGACAAGCCAATCGCTGCTCTTCTTCTATCGAAAATGTAGAAGTTGCTGCTAAGGTAGGCCGAAATCATTGTATATTTATTTTTTATTTTTGCGACCCATTGTAACGGAGACTGGCATGGAGCACTGAGTCTAAAAATCGCTGTCGACCAGTCTATCCAACAACCTGAAGTTTCCTAGCGATGACGTCACCGATAATATTTGCCTGTGATTGCTGTCACTATCGGTCGAAGAGGTAGAGAGAATAGCCTCTCGGTTCGGTATCCTTGCAAAGGAACCCCCCCCCCCCCCGACCATAATTTGTTGTAGTAACTTGATTATGACTGAGCAAGTCCTACTTTTGTTCTCAGCCGAATGAATGGCAAAAAGTGTGCTACTAGGGAAGCCTCTCGTTCTGCAGTTTCTTTCATTCCTACATCCGCATCTAGTCTTTTCGCTT
>JASCZW010001076.1:0-72369 GCA_034211315.2 Aedes japonicus | reverse complement strand
AACTTCTCGCTGCGTTCACTCTTGCGAATTTGACAGCTCGATGACTTGTTTTGAATTTATAAGAAGCATTTTAATACGTTCGTCCTAATACTTTAATATGGGAGCTGCCAGATTTATCACCACTCGGTGTCTTCTTCTTTTTCAACTTGGATTCTTCTATAGATTCCGAATACAGAACAACACTGAGGCAAAAGAACTTAAGAATTCTATAAGAATCACTTATGAATTTGCGACAAAAGGATCCGTTATGAAAATCATAAGTTTAACGTATGACTAGGAAGGGAAATTAAAAATGTGTTCACTTAAGATTTTCATTAGTTGTCGTATGAAAACCATATTCAGGTGTTATAAATTATAGTCACTAGATTCATAGTCTGGCGGATACAATGACGGGAGCCAATTTGAATTGTCACTTGGCGGAGCCAATCGAGCATGTCTCAAGAAATTCATGTTAAGGGCCTAAATTCCCATTTGTAAATACAATGGCTTTACATACCGATTTCACTTGAATCTTAAATCACTCTGTGAAATAAAGCAGCATTTGGTAGAAAAATGTTAGTTCTACCATATGGAGTAACTAGGATATGCTGGGATTCTCGTAATTCGTGAGAAATCAACGTTTAAAGTCATTGTTTACAAATAGCTTTCAGGCCCTTAACATAAATTACTCGAATATGCTCGATTGGCTCCGCCAAGTGACAAGTTCAAGGTGGCTCCTGCCATTGATCCGCGCAGACTAGAATCTAGTGACTATATTATAAATAATATCCCGCATAACGAAAAACAATTTGCTATATAGTCGAAACTGTATTTCGAATATACGATATATTATCACATTTTATGTTATTGTTATCGAATAGTATAATCTCATTTTCACCATACGACCTCTACATTAACTACATATTGTTATTGTTTGTCATATTGTCATTGAAAGGTTTATTATTGTCTGCACTCGGTCTGGATTATATACTAAATTTTTGACATCTCTAAAAATCTCTAAAAAATCTCAGCTAAAATTTTGTTCGTAAAAATTGCCATTTTTTTATGGTAACCTAACTTAACCGCCTATTCAGCATATTGTTATTTGGCCTTTTACCATCTGAATATTCTTGAAACTATAGTGGAGATTGTTAGTTTATAGTTGTCAACTATAAGTGTAAATGACGTAACAATAATGGATGCGATCCTCAACAATAAGTTAAATAGTTCAGTAATGGTTTGTGATTATGCGGGATAAGCATTTACTGAGCAAAATCATAATGCTTAGTTTTGCATTTCATTGTAAACTTGTTATGAATTTTTATAAGCATGATATACGAATTTCACAGTTCAGATATAAATGTTTTTACCATTTTATTCACCTGTTAAATAATGGACTAAGTTTGATAGATTAAGATGTGGTAAAATAATAAATCATTTGGTACTCTTGAATGTTTTTTTTTATTAAATGAAAATCGGATTTACGGAATTTATTCATTCCTTCATTCCGTTCACATTCGATTTATTAATTTCGTTCATCGGGTTGTTTATTTGGCTGCTGCTGGCATCTTTGGTGGAAAGATGATCTGCTTGAATTTCATGATTTCTGTTAAAATAAAACATTATTCTTTTTAGGTTATATAGGGAAAAAAAAAGAAAAAACTTACATCGACTAGATTTCCTGTTATTCGTCCTGTTTCTACCAGGGCCTGGTTACGGTACCAGTGGAATCTAGACTCTGTCTTTACGCAGCAAGCAATTTGTGAGGTGCTTTGAAGGAAATCAATTAAAATAGCAATAAAACATAAATGAGAAATTCTCGAGTACTTTTTCAAACAGACGTATCTGATTTTGTAATACAAAGAGGAAGTAAAATTCAAGCGTAAATTCCTCAAAAACTTCAGCACCTCAAGTAAAGTATCAGTAGCATGATGTTAGGAAGTGTTATTCCATGTGCTGGTGGTCCTGTTTGGATGAAACTGCTAAGGGTTTCAAGAATTTAACGTTTGAATCTTATTTCCTCTTTGTTTTGCAAATCAAACATCGCTGTTGAAAAAATACTCGAAGAATATATGCCAATGCCCCAAATTTGGTTCATGTCTAACGTGCACGAAAAAGAACCTTTATTCAGCGTCGACCGCCTCGTAAAGAGTGCGATGCACATAACCGGTACCTCCGTATTCAAATCTGCGATTAGCTGCTGTTCGTTTAATACAAAGCTTATAAGGTCAGCCATTTTGTCAAATGACTTTTGACTAAAAATGATAACTTCAACGACACCCTGGAAATCATAAGTCATGCGTATGAAATGCATAATTGATGGATAGGAAATTCATAGTGGCTTATGAAACAAAAATCATCATGTTTCATAAGTCATGTCTTATGAAATTCTTAAGTTCTTTTGCCTCAGTGAACACTCCGGTTCAGTGCCCTAACGTAATCATTTGAGTTTTAAATATACGGCAACCCTGTCAAAAATTCTATGTTCTTACCCTTCAAACTGATAACGTTTGCGCCGCTAAGTTCGATGAAATCTCCGCGCAAACCGCCGTCGCTCTTGTTTGCCTGATGGCCTGCGCGCTGTGCTCTAATCATTCATAACCGCACAGTTTCTCCAGCTGGCTACAAACCGCGTACGTACTATTTACATAATATCAGCCATAGGTCGCAGAAAAGGGAAAAATGCTCTCGAAGGCAAGATTTCTCGTGACGAATTTGTCCCCACTGCGGCAGCTTCAGCAAGCATGCCGCGCCCTGCACATTTCCGAAGCAAACGTTCTGGCTACGGAGGTGAACCGACAGTCGACGGAGTATAAGGTAACATTTTGAAAATTCAAGGTCGCTGTTACTAAGCGAGGATTTTTTATTCATTTTCGTTCAGGAAAATTACACGCAAATGCGCGAACTGGTCGGTGAATTAAGATCCATCACGGAGAATGTACTCAATGGAGGTGGATCGGAAGCGATCAAGCGGCACACCAGCAAGGGAAGCTACTGGCTCGGGAACGTATTAACAAATTGATCGATCCCGGTTCACCTTTCCTGGAATTGAGCACCCTAGCAGGACACGAAATGTACGGTAAGGATGTGGTCAACGCTGGCGGTATTGTAACGGGTGTTGGCCGCGTTCAGGGGTCGATTGTGTGATCGTTGCCAACGATGCAACGGTAAAGGTGGAAGTTACTATCCGATCACTGTGAAGAAGCACCTCCGAGCGCAGGAGATTGCCCAGGAGAATAACTTGCCTTGCATTTATCTTGTGGACTCGGGCGGTGCCAATCTTCCCCGTCAGGCTGAGGTTTTTCCGGACAAGATGCATTTCGGCAGAATTTTCTACAATCAGGCCAACATGTCAGCACTGGGAATTCCTCAAATTGCTGTCGTCATGGGATCGTGTACGGCAGGTGGAGCTTATGTTCCCGCGATGGCCGATGAGAGCATTATCGTCAAGAAGCAAGGAACGATCTTTCTGGCGGGTCCCCCCTTGGTGAAGGCTGCCACCGGAGAAGTGGTGTCGGCCGAAGATCTCGGTGGAGCTGATCTGCACTGTCGTACATCCGGTGTGACCGACCACTACGCCGTAGATGACGAACATGCCCTTTATCTGGCGAGACAGGTGGTGCAGAACTTGAACCGACCAAGTGCGTACGACGAGAGTGCTGGTTATTCGACAAAGGCTATGGTAAGAGTGTACATATTCGTTTGAAGGGAGAAGTTCGCATTGATGATTTGAATATGTGTGTATTACAGATGAGCCACGATGGGCTTAGTTTTCTGCCTGATCCCGAACCACCACGATACGATCCAGAGGAGCTGTATGGGATCGTCGGGGCCAACCTAACTCGATCGTTCGATGTGCGCAGAGGTGATTTCTCGTATCTTTGATGGAAGCAGGTTCACCGAGTTTAAAAATTCTACGGAGAGACGATCGTCTGCGGATATGCCCGATTGTACGGCCAGTTGGTCGGAGTAGTAGGCAACAATGGTGTTCTGTTTTCCGAAAGTGCCCTCAAAGGAGCTCACTTCATTGAGTTGTGTGCTCAGAAGAAGATTCCTCTAATCTTCTTGCAGAATATTACCGGTTTTATGGTCGGTCGAGATGCCGAGGCAGGCGGGATTGCCAAGAATGGAGCCAAGATGGTCACAGCAGTGGCTTGTGCAAATGTGCCAAAGCTGACCCTGATCATCGGAGGATCGTACGGAGCGGGTAATTATGGTATGTGCGGTCGTGCCTACTCACCAAGGTTCATGTACATGTGGCCAAACAGTCGCATCTCGGTGATGGGTGGCTCGCAGGCTGCCGGAGTGCTCGCTCAGATCACTGAAGAGCAGTACAAACGCACCGGAAAGCAGTGGACGGAAGAGATTGGTAACAAGATCAAAGAGCCGATTGTACAGCAATTTGAAAAGGAAGGCTCACCGTACTTCAGTACGGCCCGTCTCTGGGATGACGGTATCATTGATCCGGTCGACACCAGGAAAGTTCTGGGGCTTAGCCTGCAGGCTGCTCTGAACAAGCCGATCGGCGATACTAAGTTTGGAATTTTCAGAATGTAAGCCCGATCGGAATGCAAGATCGATGCAGCATGTCTTCCATTTTGAGGCTGCAACTAAAGTGCATTTATTAGTGTTTAAGATTGAAGGTTCGCAGCAGGGATATCTCAAGGAGATGCGTTTTAGGACGTTTATTAATTGAAAGATGACATTTACAAATATATTTCTACCAGAAGTTGCATTTAATGCCGATTAGCGCCGATTGCTCATAGAAGTGATTTAAATAAAGTTTACTACACTATTGAATCTATACCGTTTAGACTATTTGAATTGTCGTATCACAATCCAAAATGGCTTTCTTTTATCTGTTCTATGGACAATTTCTGTTGCTGTAGTCAATACAGAACTGTATATATATATAATTAAAATTCCACCAAAAATTAAATTAACCACACCGGCCTCACTTAGAAATCTCCAACCGATACCGGGCAGGATCCGGCAGCGTTTCCGACGTGAGGTACGCATTCAGATACATGATATTCATCACAGCAATGCCCGCCTCGGCCAGCGCCTTGTGATCCCGAGCGCTGATCTTTGCCTTCTTGGAATCGACGAAACAATGCGTGGCCGTCATGGCATGTTCTGAGCTGACGAATGGTGGATCCACGTCAATAACGTACCCCCCACCGGATTGAAGCAATCGTATGAACTGCTGCTTCTTCGGAGCCAACAAGAGCACTCTGAACCCGGTGAATACTCCATCGTGCTTACCGGCTTCACGAGCGATTTTGTGACGCCAGTTGTAGGCCGCATTGGCCACCTGTTTGTCCATCGCCTCTAGCGGTGGTAGATCCGTTGCCTCCGGGTTTCCCCAGGCATATTGTTCTTCCTGGAAGAGGAGAAAATGCAATGTTAATCACGATCGCAATTTCGGAAACCTGTTCAACTTACGTTCAGGAAATATCCCGCTTCGCAGCTATCGTTGATGTACTTGGTGCACAGCAACCACTTTCCGGCAGCGATTCCGGACAGGATTTTCTCCCCTCTGTTGGGCTTTGTACACAGGATGTGGGTACAGGCGGGATCGTACTCGTTCGGTTTGTTCGAAATGTCCGCATTCATCTGCTGAATTTTCTCAATCAGCTCCGTTCGCACCTGTTCCGTTACGCCGGATAAAGCGAAAACTGGCTTTCCGTTGTAGCTCATACGGTCCTTGCCGACGCCGGTGGTCGACGTGGAGGCAGTGGGCGATGTAGCCGTAGCAGCGTCGTTCCCCGTGCTACGGGCCTTGCGGAAATCGTAACCTACCGCCGGAGCGTATGGGCCATCCAGCATTTCTGAGGAGGGAGAAATTGTTGAAAAATTAAATACAGAAATTGCATTGGGGGGTGTTGTATAGTTAATCATTGATGGCAATTGAGACGATCGGCTCGTTGGAAAAGTGGATGCAGAAAGCGAAGCCGTAAGAGGGCATAAAATTTTCTCGAAGCACGTACCGAAATTGTACTTGGGAGTTATGATCGACCACCGGCTGAACTTCGACAGTCACGACATGATATGCCTATGAGCAGACGAAAACTGGGTTAAGGAGAAGCAAGAGAGGTTTTCTGGCTAGCATTTCAACGAGAATACCGACGTACGGCACTGAAACCTGGTTCTCATCGCTGGAAAGCAAACGGAATCGAGTGTCATTGATCCAAATGTTCCGACTCATGACCATACGAGCCGCTAATGCGCCTAGAACAATTTTGTCGGATGCATATTCGTGGTCACCTAAATGAACCTCATCGACGAATAGAAACCAAGGGACTGCGGAAGCTCCTAAGAGTGTAATCGATGGCCAGGTGCCCGTACGAATAAAAAGTAGTAATCCATACTCGACTAGAAATGTTGTAGTACATACTACTATTGTGAGGTGTGAATGTAGTTCGCCTCCCCGCGGTGCACCTTGGAAACGTTGAGTTCCCGTTAATGGGGTGGATGCCAGTAAAACCCCAATTATGGCAACTGGCTGCGAAAAGAATAATGAGAGGTCCTGTTGCATTTTTGCTGGCTCCTGTGTCTTCTCCCTCAGTACTGCCGGGTGACACCGAGCAGGAAATGGCGAGGTTCCAGCATCGGTGGTTGTCTCCGTCCCATTAAAACCTTGGCAGGCCTCCATTCTCCACCGCCGGCTCAGATGACCCTATACCTGTCTTACGCTAATCAGGCTCTGAGCACGGTTCGCCATGAAGGGCCGTGTCAATCCTCGCATGGCCTCCCTGCTCGCCTTAAAGCTTGCATAGATAACCATGGAATCAGCCTACGTGGGCTTGGATAGCAGCCGGAGGGGGGGCCATCAAAATGGAGTCCTCAGAAACCGGCCTAGGGATGTCCCCACCGCGTAAAACGGTGGAATCTGGCGTGTCCGACACTTGCGGAAGTGACGGGCCAGGACTCATCCGGGCCATGAATGTTGCGGGAAACCCTGCCAAAAGTGATGGAGGTGTCCGAGCAGTTGGGTGCGATTATTAGCTTTACGTCATTGCTCAACAACATTGCTAAGGACCTCAAACTGAGCCTCCTTAGGCTACGCATGACAGTGCAGGCTGCATACAAGGAGAGGGAAGAGCTGGAAGCCAAGCTCTTAGCTGAGCAAAGTGCCAAAGAGTTGGAACGGCTAGAAGCCACCGAAAGGGCGAGGGAGATAGCCACAAAGCAGACTCAGACGGAAGAGTCCGTCTCAGTCGGAGACTCAAACCCATCTACCATGGGGGCAGGGACCTCCAAACGGGCTATGCAGTCCCCGGGCGAAACGGCATCTGGCGATTCTAAGAAGCGGATAGTGTCACAAGCCCCAGTAGGGAAGCGAACCATCGCAGTCCATCCTCGCGACCAGCTCTGTCTGGCCGCAAAGCGAGAGGTTTCGGCGCTTAGCCCAGTGCTAAAGGCGCGACCTCCAGCTCGCGTGTTGTCTCAAGCGCCGAAGGGGGTCCGACGACAACAACCACAGTTAACACTGAAGCAGACGCTAGTGCTAAGAGGGGACGATTGATTACCCCAGGCATGGCAGGGCAAGCCTACTCCTGGAGCTAAAGAAGACAACCGCGCTAAAGGGCCCGGCGTATAGAGACCTGGCAAGACAGTCCTTAGGTGAGAGTGTGGAGGTACGCGCCCCCATCTGGCAGGTGACGATCCAGTGTAAAGACCTGGATGAGATCTGCACTAAGGAATAGTGCAAGGCCGAGGTTGCTGCCGCAGACATACGTCTGAGGAAGGATTCACTCGTGACCTAGGTGGCAACCATGAGGGTAGCGGCAGTCGACGCGGACGCTGGGATAGTCCATATACCCACTTTGCCTACACCAGCCGCCGAAGGTATGCTTCAGATGCCTAGAGAGCAGGCACATGTCCTGGGAGAGCAAAGGCCCAGATAGGAGCAACATGTGCAGAAGGTGCGGGATTGCAAAGGTCCCCCAAATGCTTGATGTGTGCCGGGAAACCGGACAATAAGTACGTCAGGGGGGGTAATGCAGGTTACGCAACTAAACCTAAACCATTGTGAGGCCGTCCAGCAACTGCTGTGTCAGACAGTTAGCGAGTCAGCATCGGATATCGCCATAATTTCCGACCCATACCGCCTCCCAGCCGGCAACGGAAACTGGTTTGCGGACAGGTCCAATATGGCGGCATTATGGACGACGGGCAAGTACCCGGTTCAGGAGGTTGTGTCTACCAAAAACGAAGGCTTCGCGGTTGTAAAGGTGAATGGAGTGTTCTTCTGCAGCTGCTACGCACCGCCAAGATGGTCGATCGAACAGTTTTCCAATATGGACAACTGGACCTTGCCAACGTGGGTACCAAGAGTACCTACCAAAGAAACGGAGCGGAATCGATAATCGATATAACATTCAGCAGTCTTCGGCTGCTTAACAATTGGAGGGTGGATGATGGCTACACCCATAGCGACCAATTGGCGGTTCGTTATTGTATCATCCACTCCATTCGCCCGCAGATGGAGGACGTCCTACTTTGTCGAAGAGACATTTAAAGAGGTGCTTGCGAGGAAACGAAACTTGCGCGATACCCAGGAACCTTACGGCGAACGACTCGTTATGACACTTACACGAGCGTGCGATGCGACCATGCCGAGGGAAGTCAAACCGAGGAATGGAAGATCGCCGGTGTATTGGTGGACGGAGTCGATTGCCGACCTCCGAAGAACATGCCTCCACGCAAGACGGAGGGTGCAGAGAGCGCGGTCAGACGCCGAGAGAATCGAGCGTAGAGAGGCGCTAGTCGCCGCGAAGGCCGCACTAAAGAGGGAGATAAAGCCCAGCAAGCGAGCCTGCTTCGAGGGCCTGTGTCAGAAGGCCAATACGAATCCGTGGCCAAGACCAGTGGATCGGCGGCCCCATCCGAGCAATCACCAGGGCTACTGCAGGTGATCGTTGGGGGAAACTTTTCGAACCACAACCCGAGTCCATGGCCCCCGCCGCCGTAGATTTGTCCCATGACCAGCGTTCCAGTATCCCAGACCTTAACACTGTCATAGCGACGGAAGGTTGGGCGGCTCGGCCGAACACCCGTTACCTTGCCGGCGACGAGGCGACAGTGACGAACGAGGAACTCATTGCAATAGCAAAATCGCTAAAGATGAACAAAGCGCCGGGACCGGATGGTATTCCGAACTTGGCTAGCAAGAAGGCTATCTTGCTGAATCCCGAAATGTTCAAGGTGGTGATGCAAAGGTTTCTGAACGAGGGCGTCTTTTCGGACGCCTGGACCCTAGTTTTGCTACCAAAGACAGGGAAGCCACCAGGAGATCCTTCGGAATATAGACCTATATGTCTGTTGGATACAGCGGGTAAGGTGCTCGAGGGGATAATCCTCAACAGACTAGGTGGTCTGTCTAATAATAAGTTTGGTTTCCGTAAAGGGAAGTCGACGGTGGATGCCATCCTGTCCGTCACCAAGACGGCTGAGGTGGCAATCCAGCGCAAGAAGCGAGGAATACGATACTGTGCAGTGGTCACCCTTGACGTGACCTTTGCGTTCAATTGCGCCAGTTGGGGGGCTATCGCCGACTCGCTCCGCCTTCGGGTTCTTGGGTACCTGTGCAAGATTCTTCGCAGTTACTTCCAGAATCGCGTACTGGCATACAACACAGAGGCAGGCCAGAAACGTGTCCAGATCACCGCAGGCGTCCCACAAGGTTCGATCCTGGGTCCGATGTTATGGAACACGATGTACGATGAGGTACTACGGCTTGAGTTCCCGAACGGGGTGAAGATAGTCGGGTTCGCGGACGACATCACCCTGGAGATATGTGGTGAATCCATTGAAGATAACGGCCTCGTACTCCATTGGCATTGTGGAGAGATGGATTAGTTGCAGGCAACTGGAGCTAGCCCACCATAAGACTGATGTCACGGTAGCGAATAATCGAAAATCGGAGCAACATGCGACGATCAGTGCAGGTAACATCGGCATTATCCCGTATGATGTCGAATAGCTCGGCGGTGCAAGGGAGTAAGCGTAAACTTCTGGCCAGTGTCGCCCTGTCCATACTTAGGTACGGCGAGCCGGCATGGATCACCGCCTTGAGTACCAAGAGCTACACTAGTAAGCTTAAGAGTACGCACAGACTTATGTGCCCAAGAGTGGTTAGCGCATACCGAATGGTATCACGCGACGCGATCTGCGTCCTAGCGGGGATGATGCCATTAGGCATTGTCATAAAATGGGACATAGAGTGCTTCAAACAACGTGGAACAAGAGGTATTCGGAAGACCACTAGAGCCGCATCCATGTTTTAGTGGCAGGGGGAATTGAACAACTCCACCAAAGCACCGACTAATCCCGGAATTAACCGGGTGGGTTGGTAGGCGACACGGTGAAGTGAACATCCACTTAACGCAGATATTGTCAGGCCACGGCTGTTTTAGACAATATCTGCACAAATATGGGCATGCACAGGCCTCCGTATGCATCGAGTGCGCGAGAGTTGAGGAAACCGCGGAACATGTGACACGACTCCGGATAATTTGGTCCAGCGGATGTGCCAAGACCGGGACATCTGGGATGTGGTATGCGTAGCATACTCCGAGATCGTCCTCAATCTCCAACAAAAATGGCGAAACGATCAATGGCAGCTCGCTGGGACCACCAAACTACTAAAACCCTAAGTAGTTAGACATAGTCGGTGCTTAATAAGCATCCAGAGCCGTATGAATAAAAAGTAGTTAACATTGGATATTGTAGTTACTACTTCGTAGCACAATCCAAAATATAAGCTGAACAATGCATTAGATCCTAAGCAACATTGAGAGATTCTCTTTGTCGATTTTCTCTTTCGTTAATAGTTTGTATATTAAACGATTTGCTGCTGTTTTTTGACGTATTGGATCCTTAATTACACTTTATAATACCGCTATGTGTGTTGAAAATACTTCAACGTGATTTGAGGCAAATTTATGAATTTCATACTGATTTCTTACAGCAAGTAACCATAATGCAATCTTATGAATATCGAAAGTTTGTTTCGCTGAGTGTATGAGTAAAGCTTTTAAGGACATACACGATGGAATCCCTTTATGGCAGGAGTGACGGCTTCCTCATCCACACATGCACACTTTGGGTTTGCTCAACAAAATATGCCAAATTAATCCACTTACCTGCAGTGAATCATTGCCATACTGCTAATAGGACAGCAGAACACAATGTTTAATCAGTTCACACTGTTTATTTCACTGAAAACACTCTGAATTGACCAACTAGTAGTAATTTCCACAGAGCAGGTAATTTTACGTGCTGTTTACCTTTTGAAAGCCAGGATCTGCCTATTATTTTCTCACAAAAAACTGTATTTCCACTTCCCGTAGCCACCTGAACACTATTTACTTTCACTGAAAGGTTAATTATCATCGCGCTCTTGAAAACAGTGGACGAAAAATTTGTTTAATTAGTGAGATTGGTGCAAAAATTCAGCAGCCGGTCTCAAAACTGCGCGTTTTGCTTTTTTCTAATTTACACTCAGCTGTGCGTAGCGTAGCAGAGCGAAGTGTTGTCAGCAACTGTTTGCGCGAGTGTGCTGGACTGATAAAAGTTTTGATTAACGAAGTCAAAAAATTGTAACTCTGGCAATTATTGACCAATTTCAATTGTTAAGCACTGTTGAATGCAGAATCTCATTCACTTTATGAAAATTATATGCAAAAACCAAGTGAGTGCGTCTGGTTTCCGGGAATCCGGGTTAGCGCGGCTGTGGTTCTGTAAGGAGACACTATTTGGGAATATCAATTGAATTTCTTGGAACGGATGTCACAATCTTTCGAATAACGCCATTAAATGGTTTCAGTTGACTTCAGTTGACACAGTCTTCAGCAGTGAAATTTTGGCGCAATTTTGGTCATATGTTTAAAAAGTTATTGGGGATCTTAAAAATATTAAAAAAATGTTCAAGGTTCTCAAACTAAACATATTGTTCTTATATTTTTTATCTCGCTTCGCAATCTGAAGCAAATTTCGCTATAATAATACTCTGTATAAAGACGAATCGTTATGGGTAATCGACTATACATTATCTGTTCTAGATTTAAAAAAAACGCGGGAAAAAAGTTTTTTTTTTTCTAAGAGCAAGGAGTTACAGAAGAGCTCTAATTTGAATGCCAAAAAATGAGTGGCGAGAAAATTTAAATTCAACTAGCATTTTTCAACGCATTCAATGCAAATTTTGATAAATGCTCCATAAATTGTTTTCCTCGAATCAAATTCTACGGAAGTAAGCTTTAAAATTTTGAAAAAATATGAGGTAGTCTAGGGTAAACTTACACGATTTTTTAAAAGTTTAGCCTTATAAATTTCCAGAAATATCAATGATTAATATATTTAAGATATTTTACTTAAACAATTCTAATAAATTTCCGATGAGTAAAAAAATCTTTTGAAGTGCAGTTTCAATATCTTGTCAGCTTAATTTTGTTAAATTTTGTAACAAGTTGATATCTAAATTTTTAAACAACATGTTTGTTCATTTAAATCCTAAAAATATATGAATCCTCAAATAAAAATTTAGTTCCAATTATTATAGTGCCGATATCTTCGATTGATGTGTTTCTTTTAGATAAATTTCAAAAAAAATATAGTAACCAACCGAACTACTAACACTGTCATGGGGGTTGATGATCAGTTAAATTCATCTTTTTCCACACGTATTGATTCATTCGAAATGACTGCACCGAATCCATATTGTGATATTTTGAAAAACTGCGAAAATATGCTGGAAATTGATAGCAGGAATCAACATCACACCCTGTGTTCTCAAAGCTCTGGCAACCAGTGCAATAATAACCAGTGCAATGCATGAAGTAATTTTTTAATGAATCGTACTTTAAAACCAAAATTGAAAAAAAAAAATTTTTTGAAACATACGTGCTGAAAAAAGTGAAACATGATGAAATTTCTATTAAAACATAGAGTAAACACATACATTAACTTACCAAAGCTCCACATTGAAATAAAGTTAAGTAAATCAAATCTATTCATTTTTATTAACATCACAAAATAACATAATATCTCTTTGTGTTTGTGGTACGGACCTAAGTAACTTCAAAGTGTTTCAAAATAAGTGGTCATTATTACGAGTAAACAACATTCAACTGGATTCGTGTGAAAAACTTAATAACAATGTGGCAATCGTATTATGTTGTATAACATGAGCTGTCGTTGGTTGTCAGAGTTCAGTATGACGTGAAAAGGTCTCTGGAATCGGTTTTCAAACTGCAAAAATCCCATTTATTATCTCAGAAGCATAATTTCAAACGTATTTAATACATTTTATGTTTCTACTCAAACACTCATTCGATAGTTTATGATTGAAATAAGAACTGACGTTTAAAATTCACCAATATTTGTATTGGATGGCTTAATATTTAGCTTGCTAATTATGCCCCAGACTCCCTTAACCTTTAAAAATGATTCTTATTTTGACGCTTTATGCTTTTTTTAAAGATGTGAATATTGTAGGGAATAATTGAATGGATATACTGTAATCCACAAAGAAAAAATAAAATTACTGGCAACCATGACCGTTTTCTTCATGATGCACCAATACTATCATATGGGAGCAAAAAAGTGTTTGCACTACTACATGCATGTTGAATACTAAGGATTCAAGGGAGTTTCACCTTAAGGGCTTATGCTGAAGCGTTCTTGGCAGCATCCATTACTGCAACATTTAGAATTGATATAACTCAGCATCTGTACTAGATATCGAAAATTTAATCACATCAGTTTGTATGCTTACTTGCTGTGAGCAATCTGATATAGGTAGTTCGATTTGATGTTCATTCATTAACAATCGAGATTTATCAATTTGAAATAGCAAGGTAAGTTTGTGAGAGAGAGAGAGAGAGATAAAAGGTAATTGTCAAAATTTTGTTTGGTTAGGTTCAATTGTTAAGGGTGCAAGTTCACTCCTTCGGTCAAGTTTTCGGTACGGGGTACGTCTAAATTAAGTGATTTTACACAATGGCTAGTGGTTATATCCGCAATTTGGAATCGTAATAGTTCATCGCCGGTTTTTTTTTTAAATAATTTAGCCGACGGACATTTCGCTGTGAAGGGCGTGATCGATGACGAATTTTTGGAAGTTTCATGTCGCCCATTAGAGCCGAGCGTTGATGATGCCTCAAACAACAAAATAAGCAATATTCTGTTCACCACTGCATTGCAACACTGTGGTGCTCTTCCGTTGGAAAAATCCAGAACACAATACCCAATCCAACTAAATAAAAGCTTTTGTGATAAATAAAAAAATAAACTGTCCAAAACTCACCCGAATCATACCGTGGTAGTTCCGTGTACTGCGTGTCCTCCTTGAATTTCTTCACCTTCTTCGCCGAGTGTTTGTTCATCGCAATCAAATCACTCAAACGTTTCACCTGATCGTCTTCCAGGACGTTGGTCCGCTTTGCCAGCAGTGGATGATCTCCAGCATCAATTTGAACCGGATCTTCTTCCTCTCCATCGTCGTCTTCCTCGCGAGATCGTTTCTCGCCGCCGCCATTACTATCATCACCGCCATCCTTGCCGGGGGGCTTCGATATGGACGTTTCGTTGATTGCATTGAAAACGTCCTTGCTCCTGCTGGATCCTGCCTTCGAGGTACTCGGTTGGCAATCTTCCGCTTGAACTGTCGTCGGCTTTTCCTTCTCTTCGCCTTCGTCTTGATGGAACGGTTGAAACTGCGTGTTCGTATATTTGGATTCGATGTAATCTACGTACTCGTCGCCCAGGTTCTCCCTCCAGAAGCGGCGTTTAATCTCGCTCAACGGTGTACTTTTTCGGCGTTCCTTCTGTTGCTTCGGTTGATAGAATTGTTCCCACACCTGGATCTTCCGTTTGTGGTACAGATGATTTTGCTGGTCGGCATCCGGCCGGAATCCATAAGGTGTAACCTGTTTGGTCATACACTCCGGTAGGGTAGGGGTCTTCACGTGTCCCGCCTTTCCGGTAACGGGCGTCGCTAGCAGTTCGTTCATTTTCTTGGTCCGTGGCGAAAGATTCCGCTCCCTTTCCTCGGCTTCTTTGAGGACCTTGTAGAGCGTATCTCTGATCGGTGTTTCAAACTCCATAACGCGCTGAGTGACGCTGAGTTGTTCGTATTCGGTGGTGGAACTGTTGGGCGTCGGAGTGGCTGGTGAGTCGATTCCGGTCAATGCGGAAAGCCGACGATGTCTAACGACCGGTGGAGTGTCAACGAGATGTCCCGGATCGAACGGTTTACGTTGATCTACCTGCGATTGGATGATGTCTGCATATTCGTGTAGTTCCTGAGAGTACACCATACGTTCCTCGTAGCTGATCTTTTTCAGTTCCGGAGACGGCAGTCGCCTGAATTCGTACTCGCCTTCTGATGTGTTGCTTTGGGCTTTGACAACGGAAATGTACTTGTAGCCTCCCGGTTGATTTTCCTTGGGCGGATCTTCGGTTGGCTCTGGCTCCGGCGCTGCTGGCACAAATACCGAGTCAATATCCACATCGTCGGTAGATGTCGTCGGGAGGCAGGGATTTTTGGAAAATTCTGGCAAATCCGACATCCGGCTTTTGCTGGTTGATGGATTTTCTGTGATGTTCTTTGGGGAGCAAATTGATTTACCTACCAAGAAAGGTTGCTCATTCACCCGTCGCTTCTGCTTGAGGCATTCACGGAGCCATTCGGCACTGAGAATGGTTAAATCTGTGGACAGTACGAAATCGGTCATTAGTCAACGATAGTTGCTAAAACAACAACAACTCACCCCACTTGATGGCAGCATCATATTTGGCTCCAACCGGCTCTTTGCAGATCACAATTGGCGCCGCTTTTCGGACCAGCCGATCCTCAACTTTCGCCCCAAGAATCCCACCCAAGGCTATCAGAAAGTTCCGTTCTGCTCCGGAGTACGTGCTGATTACCATGACCTCATCTTCAAGCGATTTTGGATCGTCTTCGCCGTACAAAATAGGCTCAAAATAATAATCTAACGGATAGCACATACCGTCTTGGATCGAAGTCTCCAACCAAATGCAGTTGACCGTTTCGCGACCTTTGACACTGAAATCGATTTCACCTATGCTACAGGTCGGCAGTACAATATAATCGACCACATCGGTATAGTTCTCGTCTACAATCATCCCGCCGCAGTTTTCACAATCGGAAACTATCTGCATTGCGTCTTCGTCGGAAAATCCGTAGATGAATAGCGTTTTGCCGAACATGAACTCCGATTGGGTTTCTTGTTCAGAATCCTGCAGAGTAGATCCACTAGATGGTGTCGGAGTGGTTGGTTGAGTCTTTTTTGGTTCCACGGGAACGGGTGGTAATTGGACGGATGTATTCTTTTGCATATACTGCTTCAATACATCGTCTTCGGTGCGACTGACTCGACTAGGACCCGGCTTGAGATCATCCAAGCGGAGTTTAGGCACTTCAGGACGCTTAAAGGTACTGTTCATAGATTCCAGATTCTTCTTACTAGCCGGGGATGGTGGCTCGGGGCCGTCATCTCCCGCTGTGTCTTTCAGGTTAGGCTGGTAGGTCACATCGTCTTCTTCCGGCGCTGGTGCCTTCAGTTCGATCGACCGAACTAACCACTCCAGCTTCATGATATGAGGAGTCAGTTTCTGATGTCGGATTTCCCGAAAGTCTGCCTGTACATGGTCACCCACGATGATATGACTAATTCGATCGCTGAGCTCGTCAAACCGGGTAGCTCCACCGCTATTAAGGATTTTGTTCAGCTTCTCTTTGTCCTCGGTGGCGAATCCACTGAGATATATCTGCGAAAAGAAAGAAATTCACACCTCAACACCCAGCCCGACTTGGGAACCAAAATCAACGTACCTTGCATCCATCCAAGAAAGAACCTGCTTTTTTAGCCAGAGTCACGTTTATCTGTGCCAGTAAGTCTTGATACTTCTTCTTCTGACTTGTCACTGTTCCTGACTCGCCAGTAGATCCTCTGCCTCCTGTACCTACCGCCTGGGATGTTACACTCATCACACTTTCGTTGACGGTCAAATTACGACTATTTACGTGCGAGATCATTGACAGCTGAGTGCAATCTGGATTGAAGTCCCCGGTCACCGTTGCTCCAGGGTCGTCGTTCTTCGTCGGCGTGGAAGACTTAATTCCTCGAACTTCGTAGTTTCCCACCGGTAGAGCGTATCCGAACTCAACGCTGTCAACAATCCAAGCAGGAGTCAAGCACTCCTTCTTACACCGAATGGCTCCCTGAAATTTGGCCGAGTCGACACTGCTTTTCTCCAATATTAAAATGTCCGTTATCTCCGATTTGAAAGCTCCAATGTACTTTCCTCCATTATCTTCAATCAGCTGTTTGATCTGATTCCGTTTCTGCGAGGACAAACCTGTTGAAGTAATCGTCAACGAGTAGAACACCGGAAGTTTGTGTTTGCCGAAAATCGTATCAGTTGCGCTGACCATCTTATGTTGACTCTGTTCCCAAACGTCCTTCACCCAATCTGGGTGCATAATTTTGAGCTTGATCTCAGCTGCCTTTTCATATTTGATCGACTTCACCGTCGAGGCTACGAGATGCGTACAACTCGCCGTCAAAATGTCCAAATAGTAACCTCCCATGTGGAAAACCATCTGGCTGATTTTGCTTTTCTCTTCGGGTTTCAGTCCGGAACTACAAACGGTGAGATTTCGCATTGATGTCGTCCAAATCGGATGATTTCCCCTCGGAATTGCTTCGTTATCAGAGAAGCAACTTATCAAACATCGTGGCCCCACTATAACGGCACTTGACTGCGTTCGGATGTGCTCGAATGCCGGCCCAGAGAACTGTTCAAACACAAATACGTGTTTCTTGGTTAGTTGATCGGCTTTCATCCGGAGACACTCGCTCTCATCCAACCAACTGATGATATCCTCCATACTGAGATCGCGTACCACCTGAAATAGACCTTCCATTTGCTGGCTTTTTGTCTTCCAAATGAGTAATACCATATACTCACGCAATAGGCCATATGCATATCCTCGGTGGCATCTTTGACCTCTTTGCCATCCCGCACTACAAAGTACAATTTGATCAGCTGTTTATCAGAACTTGGAGTGCTCATAACTTTTTCGAAGGAAACGTAAACTTCACAAGATTGATTCGCTAAATTCGTGATTATTTCGATTTTCACTGCCCAAAAAAATGGAACTTAATAATCCGCAGAAGCAAATCCACGAACGAACGGTTCCGAGTGATTGTTTCTTTTGAAATTTGCTAAATATATGCATGCATCGCAGAAGTCCGGTCGCTTTGGTGGGAACTTTTTGTCGGAGTGAAAAAAACATCGCGTGCACACTCAGAGAAAACCAAAACTAACTACACTGAGTAAAATTCCATCATTGTACCGATAGTAATTATTAGAGCATATGGTCAAGATGACTACGCAAGTAACCACGAGGCTGTAATAGCATGCATATATGCATTACGTCTAGTGCATCATTGAAGTTGGATTAAAGCTGAAAGGGCCCCATTATGATCGAACTAGTGCTATATCTTTCACACAAAGAATAATGATTATTAAATTTAAAAAAAAAACCATTGCCAAAATTTAAAAATTGCGTTGGTTCTATTTCGTAGAAAGTGGTTTGCTTTCAGAACAAAAACCGAGGGGGTTGCAACTCCCACGATGAGCGTTAGATACGACTTCCCTGACATAAGAATTTCCACGATGATGACGATTTTCTTTCGGCTGAAAGCATTTTTTTGCGATTAGCACGATCAATCGCGATGAGAACGCGATGAGAACGCGATGACGATGCGATCAGAATAAAAATTATCGCTGACAGAATGAAACTGCTCGAAAAATTTGACAGCGAGAACTGCCAGAAATAAAATGACATTTCTTGCTTCCAAATATTCGATCAGTAAAATTTTCTTCTGTCATCGCAGGAAAGCGAAGTTTTCACTATCCGTGTTTCAGTTTTTTTTTTCGTTGTCTCCTCTGCGTTAGTCCGCCAGGTGAGTCGACGTAAGTTTTGTCAGAGAACTCTACACAAACACACAGACTGTCCCGGAAATACTCCCTAGCACGATCATGGATGATTTGGAGGTAACTAATTTGTTATATTTTCCAAATCAAACATACTGTTTGCAGTGAGATTTACAGGTTAATTTCTGGAAGAAAGTGGAAGGTTTTATCAAGTGCACCATACCAGCCCACCTTAAAAATATAGTCGAGAGAACAGGCTTCATAAACCCGGCCCTTGAAGACCTCACCGAAGGGCAAATCAGCGGGATGGAGGCTGATATACGTGAATTGCCAGAGCTCGTGAACCTCCCTGCAGGAAACCAGCTATTACGGAAGTATCTAGGAAAATATATAGAAAAACCGGAACATTTTAAATTAATGAGTGGGGAGAGAGCCTTGCTGTTGAAAATTGCGGGGGCTGTTAAAGCAAAAGGCTGGTCTTACTTTGCTAGAAACAGATCCCAGCGATTTGTTACACGAATCGGAGATACCACGGACGAACTTGCCCTAATAACTAGGATCAGTGACTACTTCGAAACTAGGTATGTGACAACTGCCGTTATTCTTATAATATACAGATAACAAATCAGAATACCTATTATGCCTTGCTTAATATGAAACCTTCATCTGAGTTATAAGACATAAAGCATATAGAAGCATAGACATATAAACAACACCACCAGTGGATACTAGAGCTATTCATTCGTGGGCACTCTCTAGGGACACAAGCAGCAAAACAATGTCGAAAACAAAAAGTTTTTAAAATCGGAACTCTTTTTTATTAAGCACTAGCTGAACCCGGTGCGAGCCTTGCAGCGCATGCGACTAAATGAATGAAAAATTAATAGAACTCTTCTGAATGAACCTGTTGAAATATTTTTGTTTGTTTGTGTGTTATTTGTGCAAATAAAAAAAGGTTTGTGTTTTTAATTTAACCCTTGGACCGGTAATTTCTACCGGTTTTGCTTTCTGCGTAGAAGCATTTCAAAGACAAACGAAGCCGTATCCTGTCAGTTTGTACGTAATTTTATCTTGCAATTCTTGACTAAAAAGGGGTTCAAACTTCTATCAGAATATACTTCTTACCCGAGAAATACACATTTTGTTTTTTAGTTGCATGGATAATACTCATGTTTGGTTCAAATGTCTATTTAATTGGTTTAAGAGCCCTCCTTCACCCTCTCCAGAGGGACGGCGTCTTGAACCACCTAAGAAAAATATCCTGCCCAAAAACCCCCACATGCCAAAGTTGGTTCCATTTGAAGAACTCCAATTCCAAGAACTCGAGCTTTGCAGAAATTTGTGTTTCATTTGTATGGAAGTGTCCAGGCGGGGAAGGGGCTTCGAACCATCATAAGAACCTTCTCTGGCCTCAACAACCCCTTCATATAAATTTTCATAATAGTAGGTATGATTCTCATGTTTGGTTGACATTTGTGTCTAATTTTCATGAGAGCCCACACCTTCCAGAGAGGGGAGGAATCTCAAACCTCCATAGAAACATTTCTTGGTTCCGAAAACCCCCACATCCTAAATATGGTTCGACACTCCTTCCAGATGCGGGAGGGGTTTCGAACCTTCGTTCATAAGAACCTTTCTCGACTCCAAAAATCCCTGCATAAAAATAGTCATACCTGTTGGGATAATTCTCATTTTTTGCTCAAAGAGGAGGGGGCTCTCAAACCACCGTAGAAACATTTCTTGCCTACAAAACCTCCACATGCCATATTTGGTTCCATTTGTTTGATTAGTTCTTGAGTTATGCAGAAAATAGTTATTCATTTGCATGGGAACCCCCTTTCTAAAGGCGGGAGGGGTGTCAAACTATCATAAGATCCTTTCCCGGACCCAAAAACCCCTGCATACAAATTTGCATAACGGTAGGGATAGTTCTCATGTTTAGTTTAAATTTGTGTTTCGTATGTATGGTAGCCCCTCTTTTCAGAGTGAGGAGTGGTCTCAAATAACCATAAAAACATTTCTTGCCTTCAAAAACTCATCCATACCAATTTTGGTTCCATTTGCTTGATTAGTTCTCGAGTTTTGCAGGAATTTGTTTTTCATTTGCATGGGCTCCCTCCTTTTCTAGAGGCGGGAGGGCTCTCGAACTATCATAAGATGCTTTCCCGGACCCAAAAACCCCTGAATTCAAATTTGCAAAGCAGTAGGTATAGTTCTCATGTTTGGTTGAAATTTGTGTTTCATTTGTATGAGAGTCCCATTTTTAGAGGGAGGAGGGGCTTTGAACCACCATAAAAACATTTCATGCCTTAAAAAACTCGTCCATTCCAAATTTGGTTCCATTTGCTTTATTAGTTCTCGAGTTATGCAGAAATTTGGGTTCCATTTGTTTGAGAGGACCCCCCCCCCTTCCTCCCCATATGACGGAAGAGTCTCAAATCACCATAGAAACATTTCCCTCCTTCAAAAACTTCCACATGCGAAATTTGGTTCCATTTCTCTTATTAGCTCTCGAGTTAGTGCAAGGATTTGCGTTTTCATTTGAATAGGTTCCCCCTATCAGAAAGGGAGGGGTCTCAAATCAACATAGAACAATTTTTTTGTCTTCAAAAACCACCACATACTAAATTTGGTTCCATTTGCTTGATTAGTTCTCGAGTCATGCAGAATAGTGTATTGCATTTGTATCGGAGCCCTCCCCCCCTTTAGGATAGGAAGGGGTCTCAAACCAACATAGAAAAATTTTTTGTCTTAAAAACAACCACATGCTTAATTTCGTCTCCTGTTTGCTTGATTAGTTCCTGAGTTATGCAGAATATTGTGTTTTATTTGTATGTGAGCCCCCCCTTTATGACGGGGAGGGTTCTCGCTACCATTAAAACCTGTTTTGCCACCAATAACTCACACATGCTAAATTTGGTTTCTTTTGCTTGATTAGTTCTTGAGTTGTGTAGAATTTTGTGTTTCATTTGTATGGGAGCCCCCCTTTTCAGTGGAGGGAGGGGTCTCAAACCATCATAAGAATATTGTCCGGTCCCAAAAATCTGTGCATACAAAATTTCACGCCGATCGGTCCTTTCGCTCGCGAGTTAAATCGTGACAAAGGAAACCCCAACTCATTTTTATTTGGGGGGCAGTATGCAAACGTGGTAAGCTACCCTTGGTGTTTATTGAAAAAAACGTCAAAATCAACGCGGCGTACTACAAAACTGAGGTTTTGGAAAAGGTTGTTGCCCCCAGTCTCCGAAGCCTCTACGGCGATGAGCACTACGTGTTCCAGCAGGACGGTGCACCAGCCCATACGGCAAATGTGGTTCAAGCCTGGTGTCGGGACAATTTAACCTGACTTTCTGGACAAAACTTTGTGGCCTCCCAGCTCCCGGACTTGAATCCTCTCGACTTTTTTGTTTGGTCCTATATGATGGCGAAGCTGAACGAATACAAGGTCAGCACTTTGGATCATTTCAAGACGGTAATTCTCAAAATCTGGGACGAAATGCCCATGCGGTCCGTGCGTGCCGCCTGCGACGCGTTCGAGAAACGTTTGAAGCTCGTTAAGGAGTACAAAGGGGGGTCATTCCAAGAGAAATGTTGTAAACGTTCCATGTAAACATAGCTTCAATAACATAAATCCAAAAAATAAAAAACATGTTTTCATTTTTTTAACCAATTTTGAAAGTGTATCCGAACTTATTGAACACCGTGTATATAGATTTCTAATTCGTATTTTGTTCTATCAAATTCTACAGAAACGACGGAACTGAAGAATACCACAATCTGCGACACCAGTTACAAGGATACGAGTTAATTTTTGAACCTAACAATAATCGAGCAAAAATTACTTGCCCTTATGCGAATCTCAAGTAGTGTGTAATACGGAGAGAAGTGGAAATTGAAAAATATCTAACTTTGTTGCTCACGTTAAATCGCACCGGATGAAATGCCTGGAACCTGCAACAAAAAGACAAAAACTACTCTTGAAATAGAGCTTTTAACCGGAATGTCACCATATGGAGCAGTTTATGAGGACTCGACATATGAAGCTTTGGAGGATACCCCGGAGGATACAATTTTAACCTCGCAAACACCAGCACCACCAATCAGTCATCAAATGACGATGAAGGCTTGACGGAGAGTTTAAACTAGAACCGTATCAACAACTGGCCAATGTTGGTGCGGAACAACAAGGCCTTGGACAGTCATCTTGCTTGATTGATGTGTTACAGAATGTACACGATCGTTCGAAAACCGTGAAAAATTGTCACGGAATGCGTTACCTCGCACAAAGAGAATGATTTATTTTTGTATCAATATATCCAGGCAGGTCCGGAATTCTATAGTTTCCAAAGAAGCAAACACGGCGTGCCCTAGCAAGAGAACACTGCAAAAGAAAGCTTATGGCAAAAGCACAAGATATCGAAGAAGGTCGATTGCGAGTAAATGAGCTTGTGAAATTTTTAGAGCAAAACCATCTTTCGAAAAAGTCATTTTAAGTGAGGATGGTACTAAAATTAATGGACAAATAGAATACGACTGTTCAAGAAGACGAGTATGTGGGCTTGTAGGACCACTCGACAAAGATGGCATGCCCCAATGTAACATTTTTGAAGCAACAAGTCCAATGAAAGTTTTACAGGACATAAATAAATACACCGTAGGACAAAACGTCTATGTTTGTATGGCACAACCACTGAAAGTTGGTGCCCCATCGTTCTGTTTGCATTACTTTTGCAGTGACAACAAATTTACGACTGAACAAGTCACTAATAGATGGGGCTACTACAAGAAGATGTTTCAAGCTTGTTGGACTGCAAATAGTTGCAAAGTCAACTGACGGTGATCCACGATGCAATTGGTGCTATGCTCGATGCAATGGGAATGCCGATGTGTTCTCCCAATTTGTATGGACAATATTTCTGTGCAACAACTAATGTTGAAAATATCTGTATTCAAGATCCAACTCATGCTGTCAACAAGTTTAGAACAAGACTGTTAAGTAAGGATGTTGAGCTTATCCTGGGTAAGATGATCACAGTTTAAATCCATTTTTTATTTCTCAAACATTGCAATGATGTTACAGGTAGGTTCAAAATAACTCAGTTACACTTGGAAACTATAGATTGATACAGTGCCAAAAAATATCCACGGATTATCGCACGGAAATCTAAATGATACAGACAAAATGAAGTTCAAGCCTGTCGAAAAAATTACAAAAGTTGTGTGTCATCGAGTGTAATGAAAAAGCACGTACCAGAAAGCGACGCCACCGTATTATATGTAACGATGATGAGATCCATAATGGACGTTTTCACAAAAGATCCTCCGAGAAATTTCAACACCCACTAATGCTGTTTCTAAACTATGGTTAGTAAGCTTCAAAAATGGAAAATAGGTTGCTTTTGAATATCAACTCTTTAAAGCAGCAAAACAAGATAAATCATTCTCTTAACTGATTTTTTTCCTAATGTGTGCTTAGGTACGTTCTACTTGTTTATATTGCGCGCCTGGCGAAATATGTGTATGAAAAATACGATGGGATCAAAAACTGTGTCACAACGAATACATACTGGTGTGTAGAGATAAATGCTCATAGCTTGGTGAACTATATCGCAACTATGTCGTGAAGAAAACTTGCCGTGTTTACCGGAATTACTTCACAGCCAAACGTGTGAAAGCTTTTTCAGAACAACAAGATCGTTTACATCAACGGAGTCAACAATCGTGAACTTCACGACAGAAAGGTTTCGAATCGAAGCTCAACAGAATTCAAGCCAAGACTGAAATTATGCACGGATTCTACGAATGGTTTCACTTTTCCTAGGGTTCAAAGTAATAAGACAACAAAAAGAAATACAAGCGATACCAACGGATGCTGAAATAAGAGTATGCATCGACGAATCCAGAGCTAAAGCGATCGAAACATTATTGGAGTTGGGGTAGACAGAAACGATATGGATTTTGGCGAAAGTATTATTCTGCGACCGACTGCATCGAATCCACGGTCGAATAGAGAAGTTGGAAAATATGAGTTTGTTGACGCCAACACTTTAGATCAGGACTTCGAAGAAGACGACGAACAGATAAAATGCTCTGTAGAAAATTCAGATGAACATCTTGAAATTCGTAGTGCTGATAATGGTACATCAGAAAATGAAGTCTACGATGCTGAATTGATATTCTCAAATATGTCTGACACTTTGCATTTGGTGGATTCCCGCTATCTCAACAAAAAGCATTCGTTCAAAATTAGGAACAAAAATGGAAAAATAATTCACCTGAATATTAGAACCTTCTATACATGAACGTGAACCTGAACGAAGCAGTGCAGATAGAACCAAACGCTTTCACGGAAAAGTAAGCTAACAATATAATTCCTGTTAGTAATGAAAATGAAGTAAGAAGTGTGATACGTAGAGGCGAATGGGTAGCTCTGCAAGACAAAGATGTTTTGAAAATAGCTACGTTCACGGTTTCAAATATTTATCCGGAAAGAGATTAGCTTTCACTCAGATGAGTGTCCTGTCCATCCTCCTGGTAAGCAGCAGTTGCAGCAAAGGTGTAGGAATCACTGAAGTTTCTCTGTGGATGAGTATTTTTGCTGCATTTGGAGGAACGTTAATTGTGTACATCAACATCGAATCTTATATATCGCATGTGAAGAAGCCAACCTATAATGGTTCGTACTGGGTTTGTTCAACTTCCGCGATATATCACCTTCAATCTTTAATGCCGAGTTCGACATCACTATGTTTACCATTGGTTGATTTTGACGGCTACCAATTCGAAGAATCACATTGCAACATGCTTGGGTATGAATTGAACGTTTACTTATTATTCATAACAATCACTTATATTTTTCGATCATTTCCAGCAGCAGCATGCAACTGGCAGACCCACTACATCGTGGCTCATAATAATGTAGAGAAAACACATTATATACATAGTTGAATCTAGTTTCTATACAACTAATCATATTTTACAAGCTGCACAACTTCCGGTTACGCAATAAAGAATTACTCGTGGTCGGTGGTCATCTATTATTTTTATTGTATGCACATTCAAACGTTTCAAGCTAAACTTCCACAATTGAATAGTCAAGCCAAGATACTAACTTTTTTTAAGATTTTTCCGGTCTGCCATCGCTAGCAACGAAATAATCGTAAACAAAACTACAGTTTCGGAAAACTTGCTTACTTGATTCATTTACTCGATATAACCGAAACAAATTTCGACACTGTTGCAGAAAAGAACAGAACAGTCTCCGAATATAGATGTCATGGCTGCCAGACATCAACATCACTGCTCGCGATTCGAGTAAGAATTGGTGACGATGCGACTACGTGCCGCGATGAATTTCGCGATTCATAATACTGTTGCGATTAATGGCGATAGTGGAAGCGATAATGGAATTTGATCAGGATTTACTGGGATCCAACGTGAAATCGCAAAGTGGCGCACCCCTCGACAAAAACCTTCAAATCGTCAATTCAAAATTTTCTGCTCTGTATTTTAAAAGTTGAAATTTTTAAAACAAATTGTAGAACTGTCGAATCGATATCATGGCATCGTTTAAAATAAAAGCAAATTATTTTTATTGCTAAATGAACTTCCATCTTGACAATGTCATGCAATTAAAATAAAAGTATAAATAAAAAGTTTTCTTTTTAAATGAATTGTAGACTGTAAAATGAAAACCGTGGCATCTTGCAAAATGAAAGCAAATTATTTTTATTTTAAAATGTACTTTCAACTAGAAAGTATCAACTATCAATAGTCAACTAGCGATTTGAAATTGGTTCACTGTTGTAGAACCCCTTGGTCCGAGGTACACTTTCAAGCCAGCAGCTTGCTATGCATGTTTGCGCCTTTGTTTTGATTTGCTGTGTAATTTTGACAGAATATTTGAGAGTGTGTTCGTATGAGTTCATTATTAGGGGCGCATTATTAAGCTAGGACAGAGCTTGGGACCGATCTGTTAGTAGTATTTGTTCGGAACCTACTGGTCTTAGAGTTAGTCTATGCAAGTATCGTGCAATCAAAATAAATGTTTGCTGTTTGGATTGAAACAGAGAATAGTTTTACAAAAGGAAGGTTTTTTATTTTCAGATGAAATTTTATAACTATCAAAAAAGGAGGTCGGTGTCATTCGATCACCAATGTTTTCTATCGCGAGAGATCCATGTCGGAACACTTTCACACATCTCACCCAAATGCACATTAGCAACCTCTGGTATCCGCTGCCGCTTGTCGTCTCTTGTGGCAGAGCTGCAATGAAAAAAAGTGGAATTAATATCAGTGACGCGACCTATTCTTTCATGGCCAGAACCGATGAGCGTGCAAGACCTCAAAAGTATTCTGATCGAATGTGTAGAGATTTTGAACTTCTACCTTTGGTTCGAACTCTGTATTACTGACTCCCGACTTCAGCAATCACATGTTAGTTGAAGATTTCACATTTGAATTCTGCGTCGATGCACTCTGCCAAGATGATGTTCTCAAGAATGTCTGTTCGGAACGTAATAACGCCGAAAGTGTGTGAAGTCTTCTGATATGCTATTCATTGTGGCGGTTTGTCAACAGGAACTGTTTCAATGTAAGTTTTTTTTTTTTTCGATCGTGCTAAGAATCACGGAGTATATTGTAGCTTTTTTCACAAAACACAAACGATACGGGCGCGGGCAACAGTACTGAAAAATTACAATTGACGGCGACGAGAACGACGACTTGCTTTGTGTTGGTAGATTTGACAGTTCTACAATTTTCATGGTAAAAGAACACACTTTTAAATTAACACACTGAACTGAAAAGTATACCTTCAAATTAAACGCATAACTTTCGTAGTAGATGATTTTACTTCTAATTTTATGAAAAATAAACACTTTCCGAAGTAAAGTGCAAATTTTTGAATTAAACAATATTCTTTTTTTGTGTGTTTGTAATGCCAGAAGACATTGCTAAAGTAGCATTATTGCATTGGTGATAGCTTCACTACATTCTTAAGCTAATCTAACGCTTCATTACTTGACAACTGTTGAATTGATGCGAAGCCCGCATTACTGATCGTTGAATTTTAGGTTGAATAAGTGCAATAATATAATGCTTGTGGTTACTTGGGACCCTCCTGTATCTGTTTAGTTGCTCCCATTCATGGACCCTTCATGTATTCAATTTTCACTTATTTTCTAATAGAAAATAACATGTGAATACAGCTGCCAACTCCACAGCTATCGATTTCACAGACTATTAAAAACTTCTCAACAACAGTTCGTCAGTTTCACTTGTTTGATACCTTGAGGATTAATAGTGTACTGATCCTCTTATGTAAGTTTGCCAAATAATTAAACAACATCATCAACGCACAACATTTTAATTTAATTTTGCAAAATATTTATTTAATATCACTGATTCTTGGCAATTTACAATTAACTGAAACAAAATAAACGTTTGATATTTGCTTATTGTGCATACAGTACACGGATGGCTTTAGATTAGTGCCTTCAAAAATTCGAAGTGGTGATACAAATCAGACATGATGGTTTTTTGTATTCCAGCAACCTTCACGTTAACTTGGTTGGATTTTAGGCGTTCAGGCTCATCCACCCTTTACGAAAATCTGTTCGAATTTTCCAGAAGCCAGCTCCGACACTACCAACCTAACCGAATTGCGCTGTCATTTTGCATTTATTTTCGGCCCACCAGCTGTCAAACAGTCCCGTTCGTTCGTTCCTTTCTGTCTTGGCTTGTTCTCGTGTTTCTGCGGTGAAAAATCAAACGTGATCGACTCTTCTTCAGCAGAACAGTGCGCAGGAAATTTTCTTACAAAATGTACGGTACACAGCAGCCAATTCTCGTTCTGAGTAAGTGCCATCGGATGGTTTAGCGATCGAGGTAGAGTATTTCATATATCTTGAATGCTTTCAGGTCAGAACACGAAGCGTGACAGCGGCCGAAAAGTCCAGCTGGAAAACATCAATGCCGGCAAGGTGAGTCACATCAGTGCCAGAGTTTACGCCTCCGCGAACATGATGAGGTTAATTATTTTACGATTTTTCCAAATGTGCAGACTATTGCCGACCTGATCCGTACTTGTTTGGGACCACAAGCCATGTTGAAGATGTTGATGGATCCAATGGGCGGAATCGTCATGACCAACGATGGAAATGCTATCCTGCGTGAGATCACCGTGCAACATCCGGCCGCGAAGAGTATGATCGAAATTGCCCGAACACAGGACGAGGAAGTGGGAGATGGCACCACTTCAGTTATTGTGTTGGCAGGGGAGATGTTGGCTGTGGCTGAACAATTTCTGCAGCAGCAGATTCATCCTACAGTAATCATCCGTGCCTATCGGGAAGCCCTGGAGGACATGATCAAACTGTTGGAGAACGACGTCAGTATTCCGTTGGACAAAGCCGATAAGGCCAAGTTGGCCGAAGTAGTGAAGTCCTGTGTGGGCACAAAGTTCATCGGTCGTTGGTCGGACATGGCTGTGAAAATCGCCCTGGATGCAGTAGAGACAGTAATGTTGACCGAAAATGGCCGCACTGAAATCGATATCAAGAAGTACGCCAAAGTTGAGAAGATCCCCGGAGGATCGATCGACGAGTCCTGCGTGCTGAAGGGTGTCATGTTGAATAAGGACGTCACACATCCTAAGATGAGAAGGTAAGGATGAGCTTGGAGGAACGTAGTTAAGTGTTAATTGACTTTTTATCGGTTTTAGATACATCGAGAACCCACGTATTGTTTTGCTGGATTGCCCGCTGGAGTACAAAAAGGGTGAAAGCCAGACGAATGTCGAAATTGTCGGCGATCAAGACTTTACAAAGCTGCTGCAAATCGAAGAGGAACATGTCGCCAAAGTTTGCGCCGATATTATCGCCGTCAAGCCGGACGTCGTATTCACCGAGAAGGGTGTCTCCGATCTAGCCCAGCACTTCCTGCTGAAGGCTGGTATCACTGCGATCCGTCGGCTGCGTAAGACCGATAATAACCGTGTCGCCCGTGCTGCGGTGCAACCATTGTCAATCGAACGGAAGAGCTGACGGAGAAGGATGTCGGAACCGGGGCCGGATTGTTCGAAATCAAGAAAATGGGTGACGAATATTTCTGCTTCGTGACAAAAATGCGCCGATCCCAAGGCTTGCACCATTCTGCTGCGAGGAGCTTCCAAGGATGTACTTAACGAAACGGAACGTAATCTTCAGGATGCTCTTCATGTAGCGCGTAATTTGATGCTGGAACCAAAACTGCTGCCGGGGGTGGTGCAGTCGAAATGGCCGTCTCACAAGCGCTGACGAACAAGCAAATTCAAGGTCCCTACCGTGCCGTTGCCCAAGCTCTGGAAATCATTCCTCGCACGCTGGCTCAGAACTGTGGAGCAAACACGATCCGTACCTTGACAGCACTCGAGCAAAGCATGCATCTCATCCCGCAGGATCCGGTCCGTGCACCTGGGGAATCGATGGTGAATCCGGTCAGATTGTCGACATGAAGGAAAAGGGCATCTGGGAACCGTTGTCGGTCAAGCTGCAGGTCTACAAAACTGCTGTGGAAACCGCAATTCTGCTGCTGCGTATCGATGACATCGTGTCCGGTTCGAAAAAGCGGGGAGATGACGGAACTGGTGCTGGTCCAGCTCAGATGGCGCAAGGAATGGAGTAATCTTGTAGGCTATACGTTTCTTATATTCATACACACACCGAGTTTACTTGTAACTACCCCCACATGCATACACACACCCACACAAACTCACATCTAGCTAGTTATAGCCGGAGGATTTCCACAGCCTCGATCCGCTTTCCTACGAGAAAGCTAACACGTTTTTTCTTCGCTGATAATACATTAATTTACTTTTAATATGAGAAGAGCATAGCGCCGCTGACACTCACACAATGAACCCGACCCATGCATCCCCGTGCGCGTTCATCGCCTAACGATCTGATGGTGTTGAAACATGAATACAGTGTTCTGGGTTTTGATAAAAAAAAATCGTCTATGCTTTAAAATATTCAAGACTGTAGTTTTGCGTAGTTGGTGATTATCACGTTCCTCACTTTTATAGTTTTTCTTTGTATTTCCCCTAACGCGGAGTAACGATCTATGATGATGTAGTTTGAGTTATATTAGCCGGGATTTTATCAAGGTAATGTGTCGTCTAATGTCCAATCACTACTCGCTAGGCTCGAATTTCTATCGAATAGGGCTCTCAGACACCAATCAATGCGGCTGTGGTGCAGGTTATCAGGACATCAACCATTTTATGGTTGGTATTGCCTCGATTTCGAAATTGCCAAATCTGATCTTTGCGCATCCCTACGGGCCCGAGGAAAAGCAGAGAAGGAAGATATCAGAGATGTGCTGGGAAAGCTGGACTTGAACTATATGGGGCTAATTTACAAGTTCTTGAAACAAATAGATACATTAATTGTTATGTTATGTATTCTCCGTGCGTGGAGTAACGATTAACAAATAGATGTTTTCGTTTGATCCTCTCTTTAAGTGCCGAACCCGCCAAAGGCTGAAAGACACTTTATTTTCAAAAGTCATCGGGAATTTTTGTCGTATGGATGGAATCATACTCACACCTTTTTCAAATGATTTGAGTAGCGTTTTTATCATTTACTCGGTCCACCGATCTCATTGCACCGCTTAGAGCATCTTCAGCGGTGGTCTATTTTAATATCTTTATAGTTGATTTGCATCAGCAAACTTAAAAAGAACCAGCTAAAACAGACCAACTTTGCGTTCCCCACACCGGTATTTCTTGTTGTTAAACCCACCAACACCTATCATCTTGTCAAACTTACAATAGCCAGAGATCAGAAGTTTTTTTTTTCAGAGACCGAGGATTTTTCGCAAACTTTTTGCCATGGATTGGTTTGAGTGGGGGTGAGTGTGTGAATGTATGCATCTCATTTAAACGATATTAGATAGTGCTGATAGTGATAGATAGCGCCACGCCGACCTATGACAAGAAGCACTTTCTGCGACTTTTCAACATGCCAAGGGATATGATCCTTGACATTAGGCGACAACTACAGTCAACTGATGATTTTTTCCCAGCTGTTGCGATGCAGCTGGATATGTTGGCCTTTGTGTTACATAGGTGCACTGCAGCCTAACGGATGTTGGCGTATGTCCTCAGCTAGTTCTCTCGACGAAAACTTGGGGGTTGCTGACCCTGAGGAATTTTTGCAAATCAGTCCTTAAGACTAACGGCCCGCAGTATTTACGCCCCCAATAATGGAAATGGTTGAAAAATTGATGGACAAAAATTATCTCCCAAAAGTTTGAAAAAAATCTTGTCAAATCTCAGGGAATTTATCAGAAGCTCGGTATACTTTTAAGATTTGACTTGACTTTTCCGAGGTTTAGCTATTCTCCCTGATTTCAAAGGAACATACCATAAAATAAGGGAACTTTTCAGAAATTAAGGGTTCTTCCTAGAAGTTCAGACACTTTCCTGAAATTCAGATTGTTTCCTAGAAATTCAGGGAATTGTCCTCAAATTCAAGGAGCTCCCCACGAGTTCAGGGAAGTTTCCATAAGTAAAGGGGTTTTCACAGAAGTTCAGGTAACTATCCAGAAATTCAGGGGGTTTCCAAAAGTTTAGAAAACTTATCAGATTATTTGGGCAGAAGTTCGTAGAACTACACAAGATGTTCAGGGAACTTCCCAAAAATTCCCAAATTCCAATAGAGAACAGTCAAGAAATTCATGAGGCTTTTCAACAGTTTGCGGACTTTCTTGGAGGTTTAGTGAACATCTTAGAATTTCATGAAACTTGCTAGACATATACAGCACTTCTTAGAAGTTCAGCGAACATGTAGGAGTTCATGAAACTTCCTTGAAGTTCAGGGTTTCTCATGAATACAAAAAACTTCTCAGAACTTCGGGAAATGCTCACAAAGATCATGGAACTCCCTCAACGATCAGGAAACTTTCCAAAAGGTCAGCAAACATCTCAGTCGTTCAGAGAACGTCCCAGAAATTTAGAAAATTTCCCAGAAGTTCAGGGAACTTTCCAGAAGCTCGAAAAAACTCCCGGATGCTTAGGGACTCAGCAATTTAGGAAATTTCTCAGTAGTCCTGCGATCATCCAAGAATTTCAGAAAACTTCCCCCAAGATCGGGGAACTTTCCAGAATTTCAGAAAACGTCCCAGATAAAAAGGAAACTGGATTTTTTGAGCATTCGAAAAGTTTAGGAAACATTCAAAGGATTTTTCATAAGTTTGGGGAGCTTCCAAAAACTTCAGGGATCTTTCCAGGTGATCAAGAAACTTTCCAATCATTCCGAAAACACCCCACACATCAGGGTATTAAAGTTTTAAGAAAAATATAAACTACTCGATAATTTTTCGAACCCAACCAAAACGAGAATTAAGGAACCAACTACTTTTTAATCGATTTCATAGAATTTCCACCTATTCACAATCTTGGAGATCATAAAAAGTTCTTGTACGGTTTAACAACATCTCGGTAATGCTAACTATTCCACAGAAATTCCACGGCTTCCAAGATTTTTTTTCAATTTCTCGTAATCATTTCAATATGTGTGACATTTTGCTTTTTATCACAGAATATGTACCTGCTGGATGTTAAAACAACTTCTGGGAAGCGAAATATGATTTTCTAAGTTCCCGTCATTTCCAGAAAGTTGTTCCTATTCCATGAATGATCAACTTTTTGGAAGTTCATCCAAGTTTCCAGAAACGTTAATAATTTTCGGTGAATTTCAATGAACTTCTCTAAAGTTCCACCATTTCTCTTCTCGAAAGACATTCAAATCTGAATTCCAAGTTCAATGCCGAAGAAACTTAGAAGCTTATATAAGTTCTGAAATGATGCAAAATAGATCTGGTATAAAGCAAAACTTACAAACACCAGCAATGCAGCGATGTTTTTGCGTTTGGTCTAAACAAATAAATCCAAACCACGATTCGAACCACCGTTGAAGATGCCCTTAGAAGATCTGGCTACCCGGCTGTAACAGGTGAGGCCAGAAATGAACTTATCTTTCATGTGATGGCGAATGTGTTTGAAGTTTGGCGAATTGCGTTGGTAAGGGTGTTAACACATGGTGAAAAAAGAATTTGGCAGCTGTGCTCAATGCCGTCTGACGTTGTGTGCCGGATTCTAGAGAAAATAAAATGGTTTGGCCAAATTTTCGCTATAACTGATTGGTCATTCCAAGTAGGAGCTGCCAAATTTGACAACATTTGTTGAAAACTGGCTCATCCTGTCGCACAAAAAGGCGTATTTTAAATAAATGGAAAGTCTCTGGTGGTAAATCAAACTGGAAAAAGTTTGGAAGCTCAGAGATTTAGCTACGAGTAATTTATATTAACTCATCTTAACAGTCGGGAAAATAAGGCAAAAAAGCGGGAAAAATTCGGGAAAAATGCGGGAATTTTTATATTAAGATTGTGTGGCCACCCTGTAATACCGCATCTGTTTGCATAATGCAACGCAATATCTGCGCCAGAACAACAGCAACAATATCGCATCTCCAATCTGCTGTTGAAAGCCAACGTTAAGATTCCTACTTCCCCAATCCTACCAGAATTATTGTAATCCCTAACCTCGACCAAACCGCGAGTTTTTCGGCTTTCCAAAATGTGGTGGGTGTTGGCCAAATTTGGATTTTTCAGATATAATCCTGAATGGGGGCTACCCCATATGGCATAAAGTCGTTTGGCCTAAGGTCGTTTGGCATAATGTCATTTGCCATAAGATGTTGGATAAACAATGGTCATTTGGCATAAATGCCGTTTGGCATAATGTCCATTTGGCATAATGGCCATTTGGCATAAATATTGGAAAATGAAAGCTGGTAGTTGGCATAATTATAACTTGGCATAACTTGGACATTCAAAATTCAGTAGACATACAGTTGGAATAATGGCTATTTACCATTGATTACTGTTTGAAAAATATTGTTTCGAATGAAAATGTGTATGTTAATTTTTCATCAGAAACATTGGGCTTAGTTACAGTTAGGCTCAAATACTGGAAACGCAAACAGACGTACAAGCTCAACAAGCTAATAATTGATTCGCAATCTCAACAGTTACACTGGACAATTAACGAATAACTCCGGTGTGGACGATTTACATTAACTGTTATTGTTTTGTTTTCATGTTCGGTGGTTGTGGATATTCATTATATCATAGAATGTAAAATAATTTTAAAAATCCTTTAAGAACAACCTTATTAATAAACAAGAAAGATTACAATACTTCCCATATTCGACTATTTATGACAATTGCGTTTCTATCGGTATGGAATAAATTGTGCCAAACATAACAAAACCATACATTTAGTCAATCCAAAAATTCACTGTTCAACAACAGATTTTCAAATTTCAATTTTAATCCTGAAACCTAAACCTGCCGTATTTTGATGAACTGCCTATCTAGAATGAAGGGAATATTACTATGGAGAAAAACCTAGATTAATCAATCTAACGATGATAATGTCTTATGTTCTGGGTATTGTTTTCTCAGTCTACACCCTCGTTTCATTTTACTCAGTGACTGAGTAAAATTGAATTCTTATCTCTTTTTCTCACACGGAAAATGTTACTCAACTTTCGTAAAATGTGAATAAATTCACAACGTGAGTAGGTCCACTTTTTACGAAAATTGAATAACTTTTTTGTGAGAACAAAAGAGATAGTATTACATATGAAAGAAAGTGTGTTTTGAGCGTGTAGGTTTATTTGTAGTATTAGATAAACTCAAGATTTGAAAACCATATCCAGGAAGACCAAACTTTCCAGTCGATAATCATTTAAGTAATGTCTTACATTCGCATTTTTCATGAACAAATAGTAACATTATGCCAATTACATTATGCCAAATGACCACTTGGATTCTATGTTAATTCAAAAGTGTTATGCCAAATGGTCATTATGCCAAATGACCACCTAGCTCAAGTTATGGGTATGCCAAATGACATTATGCCAAACGACCTTATGCCAAACGACTTTATGCCATATGGGCTGCCCCCTCCTGAATGGGTTGCACATAGAGTATTTTTTATATATCTAGTAGCATGACGTCCGTGCTCCATCACAATATTTTCTATTGTGATATGTACAATTCAATGGGTAAATTGAACTGAAAGTGAGTTTGAAAGAAGGGGAACTTGGAGTTGAGCACACGTACCCACTGGTTGACGCTAAATATTGGCCAACGTGCTTTTGCACATTCGTTTGAGGATTTGTTTAGCAACACAAATTTCCAAACCCAAAGTTCGGATGCCGTGTTGCATCGGTACCCGGACTTTTTGTCCATGAGTCTGGGCACTTTTCAAATAACAAACTAGCATGCAGTAGTTAGCTTGTAAATTTGTCATAATATATTAGCGATAAATCTGAGAGGGTTGATTTATCAACTAAGTTCATCAGATATATCTCGAATGAGCTACAGCTTAATAAACAACTGAGTATTGTAGTCGTTAATTCAAAAGAAATTTCTCACTATCCTCATTCAATGCTCATTTCAGCCAATAGTGCCTAACACATAGTTGTAATCAACCATCGATAACTCGCAACAATCTTTTCATAGAAGAGGCTATGCTCTTCGAACACCCGGGGGACTACAGGGATTCTACTTATATCTTTGTTCTTAACTTTGTTTCTTTCCAAGCACCAAATAATTTATTTCTACCAGGTTTTGAAGACAATATCTAATATCTCTCTATTTTTCAATTTTTTTTAAGTAGTGGTGCTTCGGTTGGGCATGGAGATGAATTGGTGTACCAGAGCCTTGACGGACGCTTGTGGAGTACAGGCGACTTGTGAGGTAGTAAGTGCTCTCAAGGACGTGGAGCAGGACAGGTAATTGTTGCCCATTGGTTTTATATGTCCTTTTTTGATAGGTTTGCGCAGACCATCAGTTAAATCGGTTAAATCGGAGGAGAGGTACATATTTAATTGTGATCCAAATTATCCGTTCGCCATGCTCGTCGGGCCACCCTATCTTTGAACAAAAAACCAACTGTCCCATTTTGTAAGTGACTCCATCGACAGTACTCCTACTGTTGGTGTAGATCGGTCCAAGTTGGCTCTGAGGCGTTCAGATGAATTTGCTTGTTTTCCTAATGAAATACCACTATCACATTCTGTGAGTGGCCCCAAAGGCATCCTTACTGTTGGTTTAAACCGGTCAAAATCGGCTTTTCAGCATTATTTAAAATCACTTTGTTTTCTCAATGAAAAACCACAATCACACTTTGTTAGTGGCCCCAATAGCATCCTTACTGTTGGTTTAAATCGATTTAAATCAGAAATCACTCCTAATTTTCAAATATTTAACTTGACAGCTTATCGTTAACCAAAACGACCCCTGCTGCTACCCAATCCTGTTATTCAAAATGCCAGTGATTTCTCGTGGAAGTGCAGTGGATTTCGTGGTTTCCAATAAGGCGAGTATCACGTCAACATATTCCTACCCTTTCCTTACTTGACCTGCATTCAGACGGGGCCTGCGCCGGTATTGCCTTAGTTTGGGATCACCAGTTTTTACACATTAAAGATGTATGTTAGTCCCAAGCATCATCTGTTGGTTCTCTGTGTAATAACAGCTGATCTGGCAACAACGGAGTAGCAACCTTGGGCGGTCAATCATGCTCATGCTCATGCTCATCATAGGCTTACATCTGTAGGATTGCTGAGACGGTCAACTTGTTCCCTGCATATTCGAAAGTGCGGATAAAGAAAGAGGATCGGTGATCGCTACGGTTGTGTTGTGTCCAGAACCGGTATAGCGATTGCGGCATCCATCCTGGGACGCAAGATCACGCTACCTTTCTAAGCATACTGGATCGACGCGAGAACCATGCTGTACATCAATGAACCAGCTGCTTCAGCAGTTTGGTGGAGTCGGTGGCCTTGAAGGTTTCGTCGATGCAGGTAGCAGGACCTTTATACCATATTCGTGTTCGTATTCAAGCTCGGCAGTGGTACAATCCGCATGGCCGCTTGGAAGTAGCAGTCTATACAAGAACTTCATTGGTTGTTAAAGCTAATCCATGCTGTCCGTTGGGAACTCTTCGAAGGGTGGTGTTGCAGAAGGACAACTTGTTGAAGAACTGCGACAAACTTTTTCTATAGTAGGCTTTGAAATATCTTCCTAGAAACTAGGAATTCAATTTTCGATGTTACAAAGCGGAGGAGGATACGGTTTCCATAACCGAAGCGATTCAATCCACAGTCTACCGTGAGCAATGAAGGTCGATACCAATGGAAGTATGAAGTTGAAGCCACAATGATAACCAAAAGACTCTGCGATCACGGGGGACAAAGTTCAGGCACTCCCGGAGTTGTTGACCAATATACTCTCTGTAAACCAAATTGTGCAGCGTGGAAACGTCAAGGAAGAGGTGCAAGTTGTTTGTGGCAGTTGTAGTTTCCGTTATTTTTGGTGATTTGTATATCGATGGCGCCACCTAAGCGAGATTTTGTCGCGAGCAAGCCTCACAACGATCGACGCATGACTTGGTTTCCGGCGTTGAATACGCATCTCTTATGACCAACATAAAAAGTGCAATGCAAAAGCCTTCGAGTGCATACTTACTGGCTACGACGATCGTTTGTTAGTTCCGAAATCGAAGACAATCTTGAAGAGTGGAGATGTCATGTTCATCAGCGAGTTGCGGCAAGTTGTCAAGAATATCGTCAGATCCGTTGCGACTGCGTAAACATAAAAAAAGGGACTCATCCTTCAAATAACAAATGTAACGCATTTCAAATTGATTTTCTACCGACATCTCGCCATGGTGAATTCTGTCCGTCAATTTTGGATAATCAAAGTCAACGCTGAGGTAGCGACGGCGGATGGGTTGTTTTGTAATGTTTGTATTTTATATTATAAGTAATCCAACAGTATTACGAAAAGGAATCGATTTATAAAGTTTGCATTAAAAAAAAATACTTTTTTCGAATGATGATAAAAAAAAGCTAAGACAGATAATTCAGGGTGGCCACAGATTCGGGAAAATCGGGAAATGCAGGAATCCAAAATAATCGGAAAGTATACGGGGAAAAGTCGGGAATTTCAAAAGCCATCGGGATTGTTCGTCATATGGAAGGAACTGAAATGATTTGAGTAGCCTTTTTTACATTTGGCCCAACGATCTCATTATCGGAATGAAACAGTGTTTTTCTGCAAATCCAGCATTGCTGATGAATATAGCTCATTGCTATATGGATGGCCCGGTATGTCGACCTGGGTCCGTTACAAAGGTACACTGCAGCCAAACGGATGATGGCGTATGGTTTCTCAGCTAGTTCTCTCAACGAAAACTTGAGGGTTGGTGAACTTGAGATTTTTTTGCAAATATATCCTGACCCGTAAGTCTGCCGCAGTATTAGAGTCCCCCAACACCGGAAGAGGTGAAGAAACTGATAAACGAAAATGCTTCCCAAAAATTCGAAAAAAATCGTATAAATTCAGTGAACTTCCTAGAAACTCAGAACTTATAAGAAGCTCGGTATACTTCTTAGAAATTCAGAAAACCTCCCCGAAGTTTTGCTTTTCTTCCTGATGTTAAGGGAACATCCAAACAAATCAGTGAACTTTCCAGAAAATCAGGGAACTTCTTAGAAGTTAAGGATTCTTGTTAGAAGTTCGGGCAACTTCCCTGAAAATCAGATTGTTTCCTAGAAACTCAGGAAATTTCAGTCCATAGAACTACTCAAGATGTTCGGGGAACTTCTCAAAAGTTCAAGGAACTTTCCAGAAAAGTAGAGAATTTCCCATAAATTCATGAAGGTTTTCAAACGTTCGCGGATCTTCCTGAGGTTTAGAGAACTTCTCAGAATTTCATGAAACTTGTTTCGATGTATACAGAACATCTTAGAAGTTCAGGAAGGAGCTCGAGGAAGCAAGATGCGAAAAGAGCACTTCAAATGTTGCTCTATTTGAGAAGATTTGTGGACGCAGTCAGGAAGCAGGAAAAAAGAAAGCTGAATATTAGTCATCCGAATTTCGGTGTTCCGATCAAAAACGTTCGCTGTTGAGGTTGATGCGGTACACGATGAGATGCTGGGACCAAAGCTGAATTTTATCTCCACGTCTACAGCAATGGTCGAGTTGTTTTCCAAATCGAATCTCCAGTGACTTCGTTTCTTTTTAACGATTAGACTGGATTTGCTAGAGCCGCTATGAAGGAAATTGTTAAGCTCGAAAGTCTTGTAATACGCAAGAAGCCCGCGCCTACTAAAAAAAAAACTTCATAAACTTCAGAAATATCTATTAATCCAATATATATATTATCTCATCTTCCCAGTCGAGAAAATAATGCAAACATGCGGAAAATTTGGGAAAAATGCGGGAATTTTGAAATTAAGATTGTGCTTTTGTGCTTTTGATAAATTTCCCATGGAAGGAATAATTACCTTACTTGCAAAAATATTTTACGGCCTTGCGAGCGTCCATCGGGCAGTTAACCGGAATATTCGCCATGGCAGACGAAAACATGAGTGTAGGCAGTTTTGAGTTCTTCCTTCGTTTTATTTATCAATTCCTCCTCAGGTTTCGCGACAAAATTGTTGGAGTAGATTCTACGCTTCGATTGGCCTTGAAATTCTCGATGGAACGCAGCTGGGGGACGTTGGGCGGGTTTGCCGACTTGGGTACCACATCGATATTCAGCCGCTCTATCTCCTCCAAAAATCGCTTTGAGTAGTGGGCCGACGCCAGATCCAGTCAGAGCACCGCGTTTTCGCCCCTATTGGTATTTCTTGATGAACGACGCAACTTTCGGCAGGCATTTCGTACTATAGTTTCCCCGTTCACGGCCAGCCCGAGCGAAAAAAGAGCGGCTTTGACATACCCTTTTCCCTGATTGTCAGTCACAGCAGCACCTTCTTGGGGAACTTGGTGTGTGAAATGAACTTCACCTCGGAGCTCACTTCCATCGTGGGGGAATTAAAATACGAAGTGCCCTGTCAGTCGTTGCCAATCAGCGTGAGATAGGTCTCGTCGTCCATCACCACTGCCACGTCGCGATTCGCCGAGAAAATCGAGTTTACCATCTTATTCAGCCGCTGCCGCTGCGTCATTGCCTGCAGCTCCGAAACCAGTGGACGCGACTTCCGCTTCCTTTCATGTATGTTCATGTTCGCCAGGTACTTTTTCACTGTTTAGCCAAGCGCACGCTGCGATGTAGCCACTCTTTCCTCGGTCTTCCTCTTCAACATCCTTTGGAGCTTCTTGTCGCTCGGGGTCGTCGGCCGTCCGTAACCGGGCTTTCTTTCGTTGCTCTGATTGTTGTCTAATAGTGCCAAGGTGGTGTATCCGGCGTCCACTAAGTGTCGCACGATGTCCGTTTTCGACGCGGTTGAATGCCGTTGTTTGAACGCACACAATTCCGAACGGAGTTGCTGCACTGTTTTTGCCATCACGGTGGTTAGAGTTCGACTGATAGAGCTGTCAAATTTTGTCTGCTGACCCATGGGTTCCTTTGATTGATGTTGCATGGATAGTTTCGTCAGTGCGGGTGAAGGTAGTAAACCCATGAAAAATCGGCAATTTTTGTCCATTTTTTTTAATGCAAATGTTATTCTCCACAAGCTCTTTATTACGCGTAGGATTGAACCCATGGGATAAATATACCTTAGCTACCCTCATTTAGCAACCTACCCGAGGGTGACTGACGGTGGAAAAAGGAAAACACGACTTGATTTGGTTTAATTTTCAATGTTTTATTTGTTTGTTTTTATTGAATTTGCCATTTTTGAATTTGATACAATTTACATAACCATAAAAATATGCTCATCCAATGCGACGCGCGTGCGTGTTTGTATGCAAATAGTTTTTTTTATCTTCTTCTTTTTTTTTCATTTACCATATCATCACTTTTTTTCTTCTTTCAACAAATTTGTTTCTCTTTAAACTCGATCCAAAGATAGCGTGGAAAATGTTCGTCAAACTTGAAATAATACGTTGGAATAAATATTCGTCAAATAATTTCATGAAAAACACACGATTCTTAAACGTCCATTACCATGGTTGATGGTGTTTGTGTTTGTATAGGTATTATAATTATTATTTTTAAGGAATCGGACAAGCCTTCAATGGGGTGCTTTTCGAATGTAACAAGAAATAAATCCTAAATAGTTGCAGCAGCAGTTCATCCTCTGTTTGCGTTATACGGGGGAAAAACCAATCGTTTCCCATTGTGGTTTAAAGCTACTTGTAGCATCGCAACATATTCTATTACTGGAGTGTTTCCCGGTGCCTATTTTCGATTATGTGATAGACCTTGTTTTTTGTTTGCTTGGATTTATATATAAATTGTTACCAGAGTGTTGGCTTTCCTTTTGCATATTTAGTAATTATCGTTTCTTTCAAGTAGCAGATTTTGTTTTGAGTTTGTTAGTTTTTCTCCTAATATTTTTGTCGTTTTAAGACTGTTGAAAAGATCAGCGTCTTACGGTTAGTCAGTTATTTTTTGTTTTCACATCATATTGTTTTATACTACTATAGCACAGTTTAGTTATATTCTTCTGCAAAGCGTGTTGATACACTCTTTGAAAAAGATTTGACTGTTCTTCTCGTTTAGTGAAAGTCTCGTTTTTTTTGTGAGAGTGCGTGAAAGGACTGAATTGATCATTTCACAGAGTACGGTTTTACCAGGCAATACCAAATGAGATCGATTTTCAGACAACAAAAACTGGCAGATGGGCGGTTTGTAGCTATTATTCCAAACTAAACCCTACGATACTTCATGTGGTACGAAACGCTATTTATTGTTACGAGAAACATGTGCAATCTTTCCCTAGAACAAGGCATTAAAAAAAACGGAAGTTCATAAAAAAGAAACATTGCAATTATTAGTTAACTAGTTATGGTGTTGAATATTTTTTGTTTGTTTACAAGCTGGGGATTCAGAAAAATCTACAAATTACCACCGTGCTCCCTTAGAGTACCCGAAGTAACATGAACGGTCCGAAACGAACGAAAAACGACAAATCATAATAGTTTTTGGTAAAAAGCATTCCTCGCAACCGCCATAGCTTCTGTCATTAATCAAACTCATAATCGATATTACCATCGTCGTCACGATACCTACTGTTTGTGCCAGAGTTGCCCGAACTACTACTTCCAGGACCGGCCGCTGACGATGAAGATGCCGCGTTATTGGCCATGGAGGTGGATGCCGTGGATGCAGAACTGGCATTGTTTTCGCGCGACGTGTTCATGCTTGTGGATCTGGGAGTTCCCAAATTAACGCTGACATTGCCACCGCCTGCACCTACACTGTTGCCGCCGCTTGCGTTGAAGGAAAATATCGGCTGGTGGCCGAGATCGACCAGTAGACTAGAGGATGGACCTCCCTCGTCAACGGAGGACGATGAAGAATGGCTAGCGCCTCCGGGGAACGCATCCGAGTGCAGGGATCCTGAAATGAATTAATCAGTTTTAATACTACTGTTTCACTTTGTCCTTAAAAAACATGAATATTGAATTACGTTGTTGAGTATTGATCAGGAGGAAGTAAAACGAGTTATACTTGATAATTCATTATGGAGTGGACGCATTAGCAGAGTCGCAATGGAATCCCTGAACCACCGAGTAGACGAACGGAGCCACCGCGAGCAGATAAAGCGAACCGCGGAGACTTCGGTGATTCAGTTGCGACTCTGCTAGTGTGTTCAGTCCGTCATGTTATGGGGCCACTTGCCGAAAGTGGATTGAGACGATCGCAGCAAGCCGTGCTTCACGTATTTTGTTTTTTTTTTGTTCTGCGTCGTTTTCGCGGAAAAAAATCAATCATTAATTCGCAATTTAACTCAAACTAACAGTGAAATAATAAAATTTTCGCGTACTTTGAAGACGTAGTGAATACAACCGATCCTCAAATCTATACTATAGTGCATTATGATATAGCCGTTATAGATATCTATTTAATTTTTCTATAAGATACGAGAATCGATCTTGCAAAAATATGAGCTATGAAGAAATAGTATTTATGTAGTTTAAATCTTTACCGCAGCGCAATTAATTAATTTTTTTTCGGTGTACACACAATTGATTTTTTTTTCGCGTATATTTAATTGCGAGCTTTTGAAAAATAAATTTGGGAAGTAATCATGGACACATTCGGTAGCTATGAACAGAGAATGAAAAATTGGGATTACTACGAAAGGCCGATTCACAAAAGGCCGAATCATAAAAGGCCGAAACCACAGAAGGCCGAAGTACATAAAAGGCCGAATCACGAAAGGCCGAAAAAATCGGCAGAGCGACCGAGTGGACCTCGTTGAGCACAATTTTAAAGTCAGTTATTGCAATCTATTTTTACAACATTTTAGTTATTTCATTCAGTCTACAAGCAATTTAGATTTTTCATGCCTGATCTAAGAAAACTTTGTAAAGTATTTCCAGAATATCAAACGAGTATTATTTATTAAAACAAGAATTCCGTGCGTTTATATTAGAATTTTGCGGAATAGTAAACTTATACTATGTTTTAATCGCGAATGTCTTGAGGATCAAAATGAAAAAATGAATGAAAAATGCTAAGCTTCCTTATGGGTCTGTTTAACTAATTCCGAGTAGCATGCTAACTCTTTCTGGCACCAAACCCTGGACGAATGCGGAAAAGAGACAAAAAAGAGGTTGCGAGTGATCGCGAGCTCTCATTAAACAGGGGCCGTATTTTGGATCTCGAAACGAACGACTTTTTGTACGAACGCTTGTGAGAAAAAGTTCTTCGTTTCGAGTTTCAAAATACGGCCCCAGGCCTTATGTTTACATATTCGCCCAGCCGTTTGCTGAGATAGAATTTAGCGAGGAAGAAGGCGCTAAGAAAACGTTCGCCTGCAATCGCAATACATAGCATCAGTTTGCTTTTCGCCGTGCATGTAGCGAGTGTACCGAGTGTAAAGAAAATGAGCGTCGTGGATGAGTTTAATGGTTTTTCCGACGAGGAAGAAACACCCATAGTAAGAATTGTGACGTCGCAAAAAGGAAAGGAAATGCTGAACATCGACGGTTTTCTTTTTAACAAGAACAAGGAGGTATGTATTTCATTTAAGGTGCATGTATTAGGTGCGCAACTAAGTTCTCGCTGTTTTTGGTGAAAAAGGAACTTTATTTTGAAAACAAAGGTTACAAACGAATTATTCAAAGTATTGCCCATCACTAGCTACGACTTTTTCCCATCTTTCTGGTAGAACGTGAATACCATTTCGATAGAACTGTTCGTCTTTTGATGCTATCCAAGAATCAAGCCATTTTGAGATGTCATCATATGAGTGGAATTGCTGACCAGTGAGATCATGTGCCATCGAACGGAACAAGTAATAATCGGACGGTGCAATATCAGGAGAATATGGCGGGTGGGGTAGGACTTCCCATTTGAGCGTTTCCAAGTAGGTTTTCACGGGTTTCGCAACGTGAGGTCGAGCGTTGTCATGCTGAAGAATCACTTTTTCGTGTCTGTGCTTGTATTGTGGCCGTTTTTCGTGCAGTGCTCGGCTCAATCGCATCAATTGAGTTCGATACCGTTCCCCGGTAATGGTTTCATTTGGTTTCAACAGCTCATAATAAATAACACCAACTTGGTCCCACCAAATACACAGCATAACCTTCGCAGCGTGAATATTCGGCCTAGGCGACGATGTTGAAGCATGCCCGGGCAGTCCCCATGAATGTTTCCGTTTTGGGTTACTGTAATGAATCCATTTTTCGTCACCCGTCACAATGCGATGTAGAAAACTCTTCCTTTTTGCCGCTGGAGCAGTTGTTCTGCAGACGAAAAACGACGCTCAACATCTATTGGCTTCAAATCGCAAGGAACCCAAGTTCCTTGCTTTGGATCATTCCCAACGCATGCAATCTCTTAGAAACGGCTTGGTGGGACACTCCTAATCCTGAACCAAGCTCTTCTTGCGTTTGACACGGATCCTCATCGAGCAATGCCTCCAATTCAGAGTCTTCGAAGTTTTTTGGCCTTCCTTCACGCGGACGATCATCAACACTGAAATCACCGTTTTTGAAGCGACGAAACTAATCACGACACGTTGTTTCACTCAGAGCAGCATCACCGTCAACTTTTTGGAGCTCTCGATGTGCTTCAGCCGCCGGTTTCTTCGAATGAAAGAAGAAAATCAACACTTCAAATGACGATTATTTAGCACGAAATCAGACATCTTCAAACAACCAAAATATATAACACTAAACCAAAATCACTGATTTGGCAAAGCGGTTTGTTTACCATATGTCTGAGCTTGGTTTATGACGCTTGAGATGTACAACATTCGACCAGCACTTACTACTGGCGCCATCTATTGCTAAACAGCGGGAACTTAGTTGCGCATTTAATATATATATTTACTTTAACTATTTTTACTCAAATCAGACCGACGGACGATTCTATTGGGACTACGCTGCGAGAAAGCATGCGAAAAAAAATGACGAAGTAGCCTGCAAAGGCAGAGCAGTCACCCGAATAGAAAATGGAGCGCATGTTCTAGTGGTACATCGCGAGGCCCATAATCACGATCCAAATCCGCTAGACGAAGTTGAGAAAAATTACAAGTCTGAGCTGAAAAGGAAAGCTGTACAATCGGCAGAAATTCCATCGAAAATAATACGGCAGTTTGCAACCCAGTACACACCTATCGTCCAAGCCCGAGTTTCTAATAAGTCCCAGAAAATGTTGACATCGGGTTGTCGAACAGGACGGCGAGTTCATTATCCCGGAAGAGTTGAAAAAGGCATCCAATGGGCAACTTTTTCTGCAAAAGTATATCCGGAACGAAAGCAGCCATATAATGATATTTGCCACGGCGGTAAATTTGCAGCGCTTAGCTGCTTCCCGATGTTGACCAGCCAGATGGCACATTTGCAACCGTTCCCCTAAAGTTCACGCAAATGTACTCCATCCATGGATCTATTAGGTATGAGGACTATGAAGCAGTTGTTCCTCTTGTATTCATGTTGCTGAACAACAAAACCCAGGAAACGTACGCCTGCACCTTCGAAGCATTATTGGAAGTATGCCAAGAGGCACAAGATTATCCTCAATCCGAAGTTTATCATTTCTGATTTTGAGAAGGCTGTTGTGAATGTTCTCGAAGACATATTTCCGGTGGCGGAATGCTTCTTGTGCTACTTCCATTAGGCTCAAAACCTAATCAACAGCTGAGCTTCAGGGACTGAAAAATTCATACTCAATGAAATTGATGTCTACATGGCAGTGAAAACGTATGCAGGTTTGTAGAAAACAACCCAATAAACACCGACTTCCGACTAATATTTTATTTGAAATTTCAGGCGCTGTCATTCTTGCCTTACTCAAGGATTGCTGGAGCTTACGAGCGTATTATCAAAACTATGCCGAAAAAGCTATCAGGTTTTCTGGAATACTTCGAAGGGAACATATGTGTCTGGCAGAAACTAACAACAGGCCGATTTTCCACCCGGCCCTTTGGTCCAATCATCTAGCTGTGCTTCAAAGACTGCCGCTAACAACTAATGCTTTGGAAGCTTGGCATCGCCGTTGGACAGTAGTTGTGGGCAGCAACCATCTGTCCATTACAAGGATCATAACGGAGCTGAGGGCAGAGCACAATAAAATTGAGGGGAAAATCCTCAGGATTTTGCAAGGAAATGTTCAACCAGCTTCTTCAACTGTTATGGACAAGATTCGAGATATATGCTCAAAAAGTGATGCTATCGCAGATGACGATTTTGTTGAGAGTATTGCTCTGTTGCTATTATCTAGACCAAAGCGAGTCTAACATGATGTTTGTTTTAAATTTTTTTTTACTTTTTCTACTACTATTTTATTGATGTTTGATGTCAACTACCGAAACTGGAAATAAATAATTAATGCTAACTGTGGTTATGTTAAATTATAAAAATTTCGGCCTTTTGGGATTCGGCCTTATTTGAGTTTCGGCCTTTTGTGGTAGCTACATACATTTTCGGCCTTTTTTTGTTCGGCCTTTTGTGGTTCGGCTTTTTGTTCCTCTCCCGAAAAATTGCTGCATACAACATATTGAAAATGCGGATAAAACGAAAAACTCGCAACGTCTTTACAAAATCGTGGATTGCTCGTCATGAACGCTAGGGAATTGAGGCTAATCTGCTGTAGAAGTTGGGTTATGAAGATCCGGATCACAAACTCAGCAAAATTCTTCAGAGAAGTTTAGGACAGTTATTTAGAGAAGTTGATAAAAGTTCTTAAGAGAAACTCGGAGAGGTTCATTCAGAGAAGTTCTTTAGAGAATTATAGAGAAGCTCTTCAGAGAAGTTCGGGGAATTTCTTTAGAGTAAATCGATTTAGAGTTTAGAGTTTAGAGAAATTTAGAGTTTTTCAGAGAAGTTAAGAAAATTTCTTCAGAGAATTTCAAGAAAGTAATTTCAAGAAAATTCTGCCGAGTAATTTCAGGGAAGCTCTTCAGAGGAACTTAAGGAAAGTTCTTCACAGTATTTCAGGAAAGTTCTTTATAAAAGTTCAGGAAAGTTCTTCAGAGGAATGTCAGAGGATCTTCAGGAAAGTACTTTACAGAATTTCTTTATAGAAGTTCAGGGATGTTCTTCAGAGAACTTCGGAGATGTTCTTCAGAGAACTTCGGGGAAGTTATTCAGAAAACGTCGGTGAACTTCTACTGAAAACTTTGTTGAAGTTCTGCTGAGAACTTCAGAGAAGTTCATCAGAGAACTTCCGTGGAATTTTGCAAACTTCGGGGAAGTTCTTCAGAGATCTTCAGGGAAGTTCTTCTTAGAATGTTAGGAAAGTTCTTCAGAGAAGTTCAGCGAAATCGGTAAAATTCATTGCTTTGAAGTTTCAAATTATTCGTATGTATTGGTTCTTAGAGCAGCAAAAATGAAATGAAATTGAAATGACAGGTTTATTTAAAATATTATTTAGAAGAGGAGTGGCTGTCAATTTCACGTGATTTTGAAGAAAAATTGCAATTTTCTAATTGTGTAGGAGCGTTAGACGGAAAGCACGTTAGTATAAAAGCCCCTGCAGAGAGCGTCAGTGAATATTTACAAAATAAAAAGCAGTTCAGCATCATTATAATGACTATGCTGGATGCTGAATACAAATTTTCGTTTGTCAACATTAGAGCAAAAGGAAGAATCCGAGATGGTGTGGTATTTGCCGATTGCTGTTGGGGAATCTGATGCAGGATCTTTGTCTCCTGAGATGCCTCCAGCACATAACGTCTCCAGCAAACCCGTAACGCTGGTAGATCACCTTTTTGTGGTGCGTTACGGGGTATTAGATCTACCACCGAACCCTAGTCTGAACTAATTCAAACTAGGGAACATATTTGTTTTTTTTTGTAGTCAAAGGAACGTATAATAGTCCTTATTACATTTTATGTCTTGGGAAAAGCGACAATACTCGGATTCGTCCACCGAGGATGAGCTTGGAATAAGGAAAACATGGTTAGTCTTCATTTATGTGAATTCTCATTTTCTATTTGATGTTCTATAGTTTGAATTGGTTAGGACTAGGGTTCTGATGCATGATCAATATCGGAGTCATTGTTTGTTTTGTTTGCAATGAATTCGGTTTTGACTGATAAAGGGGCGCGCCTTTGAAGAGTGCTCTTACTCCTCAAAGGGTTTAAATAGCGGAAACTTTCAATAGAACTTAATTCATTGCCAACAACAAACAATGACAACTGTAACAACACCGAATACTTCATCATTTATCAATAGTGATGAAGTAACTCGACATGCACTAAACAAAGGATACAGGATATACTACAATAGATCAAATTACTGGTCGCAGTGGTTTATGCCCCGAACAGAGGAAAAAAAACGTCTCCAGCAACGATTTACCCAGAATTGTGACCCGATTTTTGGTTTTTTAAGCTCTGTGGTTCGGACACGATTTTCGACGCAGTGCGAAAGACGCCGGAAATGATGACGTTTTACGCTTCAAATTGCGCACGCTGGAGTCGATCAGAGTCAATTTCGGTACGGGTAGAATCGTAATACCAGTAAACTGCGGATCTCGTAATCGCAGCTTCTCTATGTGTGTCGCCCATGACCTGATTAAGTCCGATAAATAATAACTAGCACTATAATTTAAAGTGTTTTATTCAGTTTGAACACGTTCTTCTTGGACGAGAGATCGATGAGGAATACTTGAATTTAACATCTTCATCGGCAGCTGTCAGGAGTAATGAAAATCGGCGATTGCCTTGTTATCTCAATAATAACGAAACAACGGGCACAAGAAAAGCCACAAAACGAGCAAAATGGATTGATCAAGTAGCAAAGTTCAGCCACGGATCGAATAGAATGGAGATAACTTCTGTGTACTGAAGAGGCCACCTCGGACGTAGGCTAAGGTAAAGCTTCAATTATTGTCCAAGTAATCCAGATCCGACTCTCCACGCTAAACTTTCCGACACGGAGTTCCGCCTGCTGCCGCCGTAGAGTCGCGTCGATCTTCTACCTACTGTATCCGATTAAGGATAATCTTCCTCTGTACTTTGAGAACAATACACAATAACATGATCAGATCTCCCTTCTTAGGGACCACCTTTACTACGACGTCTTGCATCCAGTCGGCCGAAAAAAATCTTCCCAGATATATCAGAATAGTTGATGCAACATTTGTGCGGATAGCATGAGGACACCTTTGAGCATCTCTGCTGGTATTCGATCGACCCCGGGAGCCATGCTTAGATATCCTACAGTTATGGGGCCTCGGAGTTGACGCGGGTGATGCACCGCATCCTTGGCAGATGCTGAGATGTTGCCGATTGGTTGGATGTTGTGCATTGAAGAAGTTGTTCGAAGTGCTCATACCGATGTTTCAGCTGGTCACTTGGGTCGATTAGTAACTGTCCAGTCGTTACTTAGGCAGCGCGAGATATTGTACGGGAGGCGGATATCGTCAATTGTTGTGGCTTTCTAGTCTGCCGGAGAGTCCCGTCGGCAGCAACGTTTTACTTCCTTATCTAGAGCTGAATACCATTGACGGGACTCGTATTTGGCTGCTTTGATTCTCGACGGCTCTATCCCGGTCTTTGCATCTCTACGCTCCTCAGTCTTCCTCCAGGTGTCATCAGTGATCCACGCTTTTCGCTGTGTGTTCAGCTCAACCAGCATATTTTCGCTTGTCTCGATAAAGGCATTTGTGATGGTCGTCTACTGCTCTTCCACGTTGCATTTGAGAGGTTTGTTCAACTGGTGGTCTTGGTATGTTGCTCAATTTGGTTCCTACTTGATTCCACCTTAAATAATTTGGACACCCCGGATGCGAATCACACTTTATTTTTGATTAATTTTAAATAACCATTGTACCAAATCTCTCTCATTCACATTTCTAAAACTTATCTATCAGATAGATTCCGTTACAAGAGACTTTCAGTGTTCTACTCCAGTTCGTGGTTTATGTTGGAAAAAGTCCCAGCGAACTGCTGCCCTCCACGTTAAATAAGCAATATCAGTGAATTTTCTAAATGTATACTCACGTAACGTGTTGGCAACGGCATTCGCTGCCGCTGCTAGGCCTCGCTGTTCGTCCGGTTGCTGTTCCGGTGCCAGACTCTTTCGGCAAATTGGACACGTGCCATGCAACTCCAGCCAAGGAATGATACACGATTCATGATAGACGTGCTGTGGGGCAAACATAAATCATCGAAACATCCCGTCCACCTGATCAAATCTATACTTACAGCACAGGTCAGCTTGCGGACGACTTCATTGATCTGGAAATCCTCCCAACAGACCGAACACTGCAACTTCATTTCCACCTGCTCGGCACTGATCGTAACCTTTGGAATTTCGGCAATTTTTTCCTTCTCCAGTGGGGGTGGCCCCGTGTTGTCCATCTGGTTGAGCAGCTGCGTCACGATTGTGTCCAGTCCCTCTCGACCCCAGGCATAATCGCCGGGGTTTCCCATAAAGAACATCGGTGTCCCTCCGACACCTCCATTGGCACCGTCTGCTACCGAAATCAATATCTCCCGCAGTATATTATCCAGATTGTTGATATTTTGCATACCACGACGTCTGTTCCTGTGCCGGCCTAGACTTCTTAGCGAGCCTGATCCTCCACCACCGGATGCACCAACAGCCCCCGGTGCTTCACCGCCATCATCCCCGAGCGATCCTGCCCCAGAATCAGGACCCCGAGGCCCACCCGAGGATGACAGCAATAACGGAGATAATATGCTATTACTGAAGATTTCACTGGCCAGTCTTATTGCCTGAAACATCCGAAAATTGTTCACCAAACAAAACACCTTCAAAGCAAAACCCGTATCTCACCTGTGGGTTGATGAAATCATTCGTCTGCATATCACCATCTGAGCCAGCTGGCGGGGGAGACGGCGGATTGTTACTTCGATCAACCGCTGGTAGCTCCTCGATGAAACCTTTCGAGCAATGTGGGCAAGTGAAATCCTACACAAAATCAAGTTCCAGGTCATCAATATTTCGGAGAAATGTAAATCCATCTTACCGATGATACCCGATCGATTTCCACCGAGCAAGAATGACAGTAGAACCGACAGGGAGGATTTGACGCGTTTCCGACAAGCGCTTCCATCGTCGCTCGACCTTTCGTCAGCAGTCAGATATCTGATGATCTAAAAACAAACCGCACACAAGATTCGAAACACTCACTAATCCTTCTAGATGTAGGTGGAACAACAACAATCAAAAGAAGAATACTAAATTGATCTACTGTTCGTTTTATATGGAAAGATTTTTTTCCGATCCGGCTGCCGCAACAGAGGGAGGATCAATTCCTCTTGGTTTCCTTTCTGCCAAAAGTGGAACTCCAATCGGTGGGTTGTCCAACAGGATTAGCCTTCCATGCTGCTGCGGATGTTATGCCGCTCGAAAACTCGGCCACGAATCTGGGAATATCTTGCAATCGGCGGGCGGTAGTGTAAAATTTTCGGATGTCTTCCGAGACCGAAACGATGGCAAGAAAAAAAAATACTCAAGTAAAATCCGTGCTCGATTGATGACACAAGCTCGCAGTGTCAAAGTAAAACAATAAACCAACATAGAAGTCGTAAAAAGTGGGGACAGTCAAAGGAAACGTTAAAAGGAGGTGGTTTTTTTTGTCGATACGTACACTGTAATTGGAGAGTACTCATTAAGGCCCACACACCCATGCATGATGGGTTCGATACCCGAAAGAATCTCATACTCTGAGAAAACTACGTATGATAATAGTTCATACAACATCTATATCACGTGATATAGAGTAACTTGATATCAAGATGCCATGTACATTATTTCCAGTGAAAACTAGATGTATAGTTGCTGATATCAAGATAGTCTATATCACGTAATATAAGTTGTAGTGTGAGCGGGGTGTTATACCGACAATTAAATCATGTTCAAGGTGACTATTGTATAAAATGGTTACAATAACCATGAAAATGGACGAATTCACCACGTTCATGGTATTCTTGACTATGATCATGGTAACAAGGACTATTCCGACATTATGGCAAATGTTGGATCAACTATTTTTAGTGGTATTTTTGACCATGATCATAATCGGTTCAAAATCACTATGCTCCAGATAATAAGATCCCTACGTTCGGAAGATCCCATGCCTACGGCGGACGTCTTTGCCGGCTGCCCTCTTTACCTTATTCAAAGTAGGTGAAACAATAGAAACAACAACAACAACAGCAACAACAACAGCAGGCGAACGTAAGAATATGATTCAGTTGTACAAAATAACATTTGTAATATGGTTCTTACTGCTGTTTTATTTCGGTAGCAACAAGCTCCACAAAATCAACAACAACAGCAGTCGATTGTAAGTGGTTTAAATTCATGCGTTCGTTTCAATGATTTTAATTTTTTCATCATTTCTCAAGCATCAGAATCAGCAGGAAAACGTAAGCCTCATCTATAACTATTTCCTCAATAACCATGAGACCTTGCTTAAAAAGGATTTCCGTTTCAACAGGAACAGAACCAGAAACCTCAACAGCAGCAGCAGCAACAACAACAGCGAGCACAGAACAAAGGTGGAATGGACCACAGTGCTACTGAAAGTATGCGCATGTACGGCCCGAGTGGGCAACCTGGGAATGGCTTGAATCAACAGGATTATTACCAAAAGGCCCAGCAAGCTGCAGTGGCAGCAGTTTAGCAAGAACAACAGCAATGGATGATGTTCAACAATTCTCAGCAGAGCGGAGTCCAACAACGGTTGTAATATTCTATGTGTGACCCATTTCATCATTTCCAGTCAATTTAATAAACCATTTTAGGATTTATCGGAAACTCATTGATTGCGTAATCATCTTTTAAATAGAAGTATACAAACATTAGTTACATTTTAGATGAATGTTTTGAGAAAGGTCCTAAGTTGATATTTTCCACCCAGTCATTGGTGTATTGGCAAAGTGGTTGAACTTTGCCAATTCACTAATGACTGGATGGAACATTTTTGCCTGCAATTGGAGATCACTGTGTCGTCTCCGCCGAAGTAATTTCTATAATTTTTTTCACAAGCGTTCCATACCGGAACAACTCAACTGGGCTTATCGCTTGGTTCTGCGCTGCTTCATTAAAATGTTATTGGTCATCATATAAAAATCGTATCCTGCAATGAAAAAATTATAAATCCATAACCGTAAAAGGCCAGGCACTGCTGGCGATTTTTATTGGTGCCACTAGTTTCCATGCCTGTAGTTCCGAATCTTATCGCTCAACCGACTCCTTCTGCTGATAAAGAGCTTCCAATCCTTCTCCGGAACAATCGTGCTTCAACACCAGTAGAGGACTTGAGTTTTTTGTGAAATGTTTTGCTTATTTTTAATGTTTATTTACAATTTGGAGACACTGAATAAAAATGTGCTGTTGTTTTACCAAGATTGCCCGATCAGCAGCCCGATCTTTGAAAAAGATTTGAAATCTTTTGAGACTTTAAATTCATCAGATTGACCGACCCCTTGAGGTAACTGGTTCCAACGTAACCACATTTTGTCGAGTGGTGAATCACCTATGTCACCTCAACCGATGTTATGCTCGGAAGTGGATGTAATCATACCGACACTACAGATTCAATCGATGCAATGCGGTTTTGGTTTGAACTAGGTGCGTGTAAAACGTGAAAAAAAACTCCGGCTGAGTATGATTTGGATGCGAGTGACAAAATAGAAGACTTCAATATGTCCGTCGCTGCGGCATATGGACTAGACGGAAAAATGGCGATAAATCGTGCAATGGAAGAAATAATGGTTTAAGTAAACAAGGTGAAAGCAATGCAAACTCACCAGCATCATCTGGGAGAAGTAGTGATGGATGATTTTCACTTGCTAGTGGAGCTAATGGATCGGCTGGTTCTGACGGGGTGACGATGGTGACGACCGCTTGTAAGAAGAGTTCGATACCTTGAATGCTCGAATGCGGTTACAAAGCGGCAAACAACGATGTGCTTCTTCCGCACATAGACGCCGAGCACCCCACCTCCGAGTTGCAGTGTAATGTGTGCCGGCTCCTAATAACGTCCCAAGTAACCACGAGGCTGTAATAACATGCATATATAGGGTATATGCATTATGTCTAGTGCATCATTGAGGTTAGATTAAAGCTGAAAAGGGATCCACTAAAATCGAACCAATTCTTTATCTTTTGTAATGCCTAAAATAGCATTATTGCATTGGTAATGCATCACTACATTCTTCTTAAGCTAATCTAACGCTTCATTACTTGACAATTGTTGAATTGATGTGATCCCGCATTATCGATGTTGATTTTGGGTTGGATAAGTGCAATAATATAATGCTTGTGGTTACTTGGGGTAGTTGTCCTTAAACAAAAACCTCCCATCCGACGGGAAATTTGATGAAAAAGATTCTGATTATGTCTGAGATCATCTGAAGTGTTTCGGAGACGATGAATGGAAATCAATGCAAGAATCGTGGCGAAAAAATGTTCTACCGTTGCATTGTACTAGTGAGTACGAGTTAAGTGATTTAATTGAGGCAAGACGAAAGGGCTGATATCAAATTTCCCATTTTTAAAATGTAATCATGTCTGCTTCTTTTCACAATGGAATATTTTGTTGTAAGTTTTTGAATCCTAGAGGGTTTGAGCTGTTTAGTGGAATACCTGTAACTAGAAATTAGAAGAAAAATTAGTATCTTCCATTTAATTCCAACTACCTTTGCTTATCTTCGACAGATACGCGTATTTCGTCTACAATGTGCAGACTTCTTCAGTATTTCGATAAGTAAACGCTTTGTATTTAGAAAATAGTATATATACGGCAGGTGGCGAAGGTTTTCTTTAAGTCGAGTTATTAGTACGAGACACTGAAGAAGTCTGCACATTGTAGACGAAATACGCGTATCTGTCGAAGATAAGCAAAGGTAGTTGGAATTAAATGGAAGATACTAATATTTCTTCTAATTTCTAGCTAGTTGTAAGTTTTTGTTTTATTTCCCATCTAATTTTCAATAATAAAACCATCTTTGTGTTTTAATTTCCGCTGTAAACCTTTTTTCATTCAATAATATCCCAAAAAAATACAATTACACTATAAGTTTTACATTGCTCCCTGTACGTCGCGACTATTTTGTACGTCGCGATGATTCACGTTGTTTCGATGAGCTACTTTGCCTTGTTTGCATCGACCAAATTACATCGATAAGCAGTGCATCATTTTATTGTGTACGTCGAGACAACCTAATATTACACAACCGATGGAATGACCTATGTGCATCTGGTTCTGTGTAATATTCAACAACTCTTTTTGCTGTGTAGGTTAACCGTAATTAATTAATTTTGAAGTAAAATCTACACGCAAATATAACGGCAGTAGAAACTACCATTTCGAGGGTTAAATTGAGCGCAAACACCAACAATTTTCACCTGACTGTAAATGCGTTCGATCTTACCATGCCTGCGATTATATAAACCATGGTGTGGTTGATATCAATATGACGTCTGCCAAATATACCATAAACGTTGATGATTTTACCATAAACGTAGTATTACTTCTCAGATTGCCAAACTCATATATTGCGACGTAATTGCTTCCTACACTGATAATATCTATGTGTCCCACACATGATTTTTTGCAAGTTGATCAACAAATGATATCTATTTGTAATCAGACATACTTTCTGTGTGTACAAATAACCACTATGTGTGGCCATACATACTTTTCATTTGCCACATAATTCATATGTGTTTCTCAGAGGGTACTGTTTATGTGTGGACAAATGAATATTATGTGGAATTTTACATGGATGGTAAAAGGCCAAATAACAATACGCTGAATAGGCGGTTGAGTTCAGTAACATAAAAAATTGCCAATTTTCACTAACAAAATGTTTGCTGTTCACAATATGCCAAAAAATTGGTATATATTCCAGCCCGAGTGCAGATAATAACAAACCTTTCAATGACAATATGGGATACATTAACAATATGTGTTGATGTAGAGGTTATATGGTGAAAACGAGATTAATCTATTTGATAACGATAACATAAAATGTGATAATATATATTACATTCGAAACGTAGTTTTGAATATATAGCTAATTGTATTTGGTTATGCGGCTGCTAACGGTCCTCGCAGAGCTTCTTGAAGCAAAACACGTTTGTTTAATTTAGGTCTATTACACCGTTTTCAAAAATCAACCTTGAAATATCGACAATCATTGATGACTGACGGAATAAAAAGCACCGTCCAGTCCCCCGGCTGTCAAAAGTGTTTGCCAGAGAACAGCGATCGCCACTCGAAACTGTCACACGAGGTCCCGCACCGTCACAAGACGAAAAGAAAAAAAAAATCATCAATCGAGTGTCGTGTTCGCGATCCCTCGCATACCCGTCGTCGCTTATCGTATTTTCGCGTTTCAAATTCCCGTCTCTTGCGGTTGTGAAGTGTTTTTGCTCAGTTCCGACCCGAAACCGGATTCACGTTGTCCAAGTTCTAGTTGCCGTGAGTTATTTTCGCGTGTGGAAAAGCTTGTGCGGATCGTGGAAAACCTGCGAGCCTAGTGCCTGGAAGTACATCCAGGTAGGTGTCAGCAAAATGTCCATTTACCTGGACGATCCCGTCATTTATTCTATCCGAAGGAAAGATCGTAAAGTGGAATATTATTTTGTTGGCTTTTTTCTGCGTTCTGACTATGGGGATTGGAGAAACTAAAATGTCTGCCGCAATTGGCTCGTCGAATTTCGTAATCATCGTCGAGGATGGAATTGATCGATTTCCGGTGGTTAACCAGTGCAGTGAAACTTTTGATGACCTAAGGTAGCAGTATTCTAAGCAGATAATAGCGAAGCCCTTCGGAAGGAATGTTTTCCTTGAGACGTAATAATTGATGTTGGGTAGAGTAATCTTCTTAGCGATTTATTTTTATTTAGATTTGCTTTTCCCCTCGCTCGCGCTTGCACTGATCCGGACGGGCGGAGTGCTTTCCCACTCTTGTGCTCTTGACGTCGTTGTTGGCCTGTGGCGTAGCGTAGCAGCTAGAGAGCACTCTGGTTTAGCTGACCGAACCGTGACCGAGAGGCTGGCAGCTGCTTTGTCTGTGCGGCGAAAGTAAATAGTATTTCGTAACACCACCTTCTTGATAGAGTTCCAGGGTTTTGCTATTGTGTCAGTTTTCCAGAGCATAAACGATCCACCCCTGTTTGAAGGAGGTGGTATGAAGTGTTGAATTTGGTTGTAGGGGATCAAATTTTCTTTCGTTTTCGATAAATATACCAATGGTAGGTATTTGTAAACATTGATGTTAGGTTGGCATTCATTGTGCAATAATTGTCATTGTGTACCTACGTACTGTGCAGTGTGCTCGTTTTCCATCGGAAACGTACGTGATCAGGGAGAGATGGCCAAAAAGTAGGCTGGTGTACCGAATGCATCTGTTTGATTTTGATTTTCTTCTTTCTTGTGCGCTTCTGTGGCGTTTTCTTGTTCTTTGTTGCTTTCGATTAAAAATGATTATAATAATGTGTCCAATTTGGCATTTATCGGTTACATAAGCGTTTTATTAAGTGTCAATGAATTGTAAATAAAGCTGTGTCCATTTAGAATAAATCATCTGTATCACAGTAACGGATTGACGAACAAATAAGTTTAATACATTAAAACAAAGATAATTTACTGTACTTTGAGGAAAACATATCAATAAAAATTATTTCTCTTCGTTGCTAATGAAAATTCGCACTTTCTTCTTTATTCCTCCCATCAAACGCTGCACATCTCCGGAGTCAACTCCCTTGGCACATTTGTTCCACATTTTGGTCATCTGAGTCGCGACCCGAGCCGTTTTTCCACTTTTCTTAAGCTTCCGCTTCATTATTGCTCAAAATCTCTCGATGTGCCGGAACTGCGGGCAGTTGGGTGCATTTATGTTTATATCGATGAAATCTACGTTATTATCGCGGTACCACTGGATGACTTCCCGGCTGTAGTGGCAACTCGCCAAATCTGGCCAAAGCTTCACGGGACCTTTATGGGCTTGAATGAAATGTAGTACACGGTTTTTGAGGCATTTTCCTAGTACAGTTTCGACTCCATCGTCTTATTCGTAACGAACACTTTGGTCTTTGCTCCGCAGCTGCATATTCCTTGCCAAATCATCAGTTTTTTACTTCTACAGTTTTAAACTTCGTAGGAACATCTCCTCGTGCCGTCGCCTTGTAGAATTTTTGTCAGAATCCCATTTTGGCGTAGGTTTAATCTTCGATGAGCAGGCATCATTGGTACTTCGTCAAAACCTGCTGGTACAATTTCCGAGCTCGAGTTTTGGTGATGAAACATTGCTTCAACGTTCTGTTTGATTGCTTTGCTGGCTCGATAAGAACGATATCCTGCTCGCAAAGAATTCTTCGAACGGCACTGCGAGCAGTGTTTTAGTGCGATTTCATTATCTGATAGTCCAGGGTTTGCTCTGACGGTTCTCAACACCTTCTGGTTCGGCTTGCGGTCATATGTTCCACTACGACGCTTACCTTGAGGCACTCGAACCACGCTCTTTCGCTCCCTGAAACGTTCGAGCACATCATACACGGTTGATTTGGCGATTTTCTACGTTTTTGCGATTTTTATTGCGGACCACGCTCTGCTAATGATACAGGGCAGTGTGTTAAAGTTCAGTTTCTCTCAGCTCGTTGAATATCTTTCATTGTTCTTGAAGGCGAACTATGGAAAGTGCAATTTATTTTGAATAATAATTCACTGTAGCACAGTCTATCCTACAGACATTTTCTACAATGTGCCGACTTCTTCAGTGTTGTGTACTAATAGTCAAGTATTAGTGCACGACATTGAAGAAGTCTGCCAATTGTAGACGAAATACGCATATCTGTCAAGATAAGCAATAAAGGTAGTTTCTTTTTAATAATCATTTATTTGTACAGGCTCAATCGAATTAACTTTACAGAGCCAAATTTTCATATTCTTATGCATCATTTATCTTAAAACTACCTTAATATTAAAGGTAGTTGAAATTAAATGTAAAATACTAATCTGTCTTCTCATTTTCTAATAACTGAAGCGTTTGAGCCGAGCATTGAAAGATAAACGGCCACAATACCAGCAAAGAGGTGTCCAAATCATTTTACTGCATGCCAACGCTCGGCCACATGTTTCTCATGTCGTTAAAACCTACCTAGAAACACTACAATGGGACATCCTTCCACACCCGCCGTATTCTCCAGACATTGCTCCTTCCGACCTTTTCCGAACGATGACCTGGCTGAGCAGCACTTCCGTTCTTCCGAAAAGGCAAAAAACTGTAGATTTATCGATCCGCATCCGCATCTGCAGAAAGATGGGAAAAAGTTGTGACTAGCGATGGTCAATACTTTCGAGAATAAATATATAACCAATTTTTCACAATAAAGTCTCAAGTTTTAATAGAAAACGGTATTCCGGTATTCCGTTTGCACACCTGATATACGTTTTTTTCAGCTTATATAGGTTGGTTAAATTTTAGCATGAGTTTAAGTAAAAGGTGTCCACAGTTTAATTGCATCACCTTGAACTCGTCTAAAAACAAGTCTCTCAACCGATTGTCATGAAATATTCAGGGAATAAAATACAATGTATGATCTTGGTTTAGGTATTCCTATTTCACTGTATTTCTTTACCAAATCCAAAAGCCCGAACTGTTTTCTTAATACCACGCTTAAGATTTTGTACAACGCTTGCGCCGACATTTTTTCCGCTTTCAACCATGACTTCAACATTTTCTGTTCTGAAATGACAACTTTAGGATGCTTACGAAGTTCGGCCTTCATTATTTTTCAATTGGCCGCAACTATTGGAGAGTATCTTAAGATCCTTTGGCACGCAATTGACACCATTCGTCTTGTACCATTCCAGACCATCTTTGGAGTAGTGACAAGAGGCTAGGTCCGGCCAAAAAATTGTAGGAACGTTGTGTGTTTTGAGAAACAGAAGCAGTCGTTTTTTCAGGACTTCATTCATGTATACTTGACCATTTACAGTTGAAGTAGTCACGAAAGGCTTGCTCCGTTTACCTCACGAACAAATCCCCTGCCAAATCATGGGCAACTTTGACACTTCCTGAGAGACTTTGGAACATAGAACTTGTCTTTCGCAGTCACATACTGGTTGCCGGGAATTTGTTTAAAGTCCGCTTTTACATGTGTTTCATCGTCCATGATGCAGCAGTGTGGTTTCGTCAACATTTCTGTGTACAGATGACGCGCACGTGCTTTAGATGTCCTATTCTGGTTTTTATTGCGGTTTGGAGCTTTCTGAACGTTGAATGAACGGATCCCGGCTCGTTTCTTGGCTTTCTGCACGAAACTTTTGGTCAAGTGCAGCTTTTTTGCGATATCCCGAACGGAACAGTTGGGTTTGCGTTTAAAGACAGCAACCACTCGCTTGTGATCCTTCACACAGTATGGAACACTTATTCTACCACTCACCTTCTTCCGATCGACAGTTAAACGTTCCTCGACACGTTTTTTGACACGAGACATTGTAGACTGGTGTATTTGCAACAGCTTTTCAATGGTTCGGTGCGAAAGAAGTGGGTTGTCGAGGTGCGTGTGCAAGATGTTCTCACGCACTTGCTATTCCTTTGACTCCTTTGTCGAAACTACGACACATTTCACAATGAAACTCATGCAGTGTAAACTATACACGCTGAGGTTATTTAACCCAAAATTTCGTTGAAATCAACTCAAAGGGCGACATGTTACAGCTTATTAAAAGTGATGCAACTTAATTGTGGACACCCTTTAAACGGTTCGAAATTTGCGACTACTACCCTTTAGCCGAAACTTTTCACTTCCTGGTCATTTCCTTTTTCTCCTTTGCCTCTCCTTTGGTCTTCCGAAGTTCGCACTTTTGCCCAATAGTTTCGATCCAATAGAAATCTGGACAGTTAGGTTGGTCTTTTGGTGCAAAATCCCCCGAATCAGCCGCATACCACTCCTGCACGGTTTTGGTGTAGTGGTATAAAACCAAATCGCGCCAAAAAGGCAAGAGGAAGTACTCGGTTTTGAAAATCTCACCGTGTTTGGTGCCTTTGATCACGAATGGTTCACTTCGCCACAAGTACATATGGCCCGCCAAACCAGGTACTCCGAAGCGAATTTCAAAAGCTGCTTTCGGTCATCCTAGGTAATCAAAAAGGCAGTATCGTCACACCTCGGTATAACGTAGCCTCAATACAACGTACGTTTTTTGATGTTCTTTTTTTCTAAAGTTTAGTAATAAGGGCATAACGAGTCTATGCGGTGGAGTTTTAAAAAACTATACCATTTTAGCTAAAAAAACCTCTTTAATATCAATAGCTTAAAAATGTACCATAAATACTATTTACCAATACCCTAGCTGCAATTTGTTTCATATAATTCAAGACACAACACTTATCATTCTTACAATCTAAATTGTAAGAACGATAAGTGTTGGGTACTTTACGTCCCCATTCCAAGGAGGTTAGCATTGATGTCAAATATATCCCACACCAAGTTCCCAATGAAGGTCCTTCTGTGGCTGACGATCAGCGAGAAGGGTATGTGTAAGCCAATGTCTTTTCTCAGGGACCTCCATTGAACGGGGTGATATACAATGCTTTCCGGAAACTGCTGCCTAAATATCACGCGATGGTATGGTCTTATGGCCGGACCTGGCCTCGGCCCATAATGCCAAGGAGGAGATGGATCGACGGAAAATAAATGTAGTACCAAAAGCTGCCAACCCTCCTTAGGTCCCTCAACTTTGACCGATAGAAACTTTTTGGGAGAACCGCAAACGAAGGATGTACTTTCATAATTCCGTGGCCGAAGGCGGAGGGGAAAATATTCAGAATCAACCTATTTAGAACTCTAAAATTTTAAGCATACTATCATTTTGGCATTTTGGCTTGGCATTTTGAACCTTATTACTTTCACGATAAGCGAATTTCTTGCTCTCAACTAAGTGTTCTAATTGTACGTCCACCCTTATTACTTGAGTTCTTCCGATACAATCACTAATGCATGAAATTGATCTGTATACAGTTTGCACCGAATTTATTAACCTAACTTTTTTGACAGTACAGGGAGCTTGTTTACGCGGTGTTATAATTTGAATCGCTTAAACGAAATTTCTGTACGATTACATTCCGGAAATTATGTAAAAATAACCACTGGTGTCTGTTTTCCTGCGATTTTTCTCCAATCGTAATAAATTTAGAGCACAACATCTCAAACCGATCTCACCGAAACTCCACGTAAGTCCACGTAAACAAGCTTCCAGAACTGTCAAAACTACATTGATGACGCCATCGTGCAATGATCTATTGTTTGACAGGGATTTCGAGAAAACTTCCAATCCGAAAGATTCAATCTCCCGTCTTGGTATTATTGTGACTTTACAGATATCTTAGAGCCCTTATATATGTGAAGTAAAAATAGGTCAACTGTTTTTCTTTTGTGTGTGCTTTAAAGTGATCTACGAGAAATATGGAACAAAGATAAGAACATTGGGAAGAATTTGTGAACATTGAAATCAAGTGGTCACCCTGTTGTTGGTTTTTCCGTTTTTCATTTTCAAACTAAAATTGGGCTCTAATTTCATCTACGCTAGTTAACAACACCGTCAAATTGGGTCCTTGTCGTTTTAGAAAGTCACCTTTTATTTAGGGAAGCGGAACCTATGCTCACCATAGTACATATATTCATCACATTCTGCAGTCATCCAACTTCAAACGTAAAAAGATGTTTATTTTTTTCAAAAAATGGACGCAGTATCCAAGAATATATAATCCTGGCAAATAAAATTAGGTCTAGAATATAATTAAAAGCTACAAAAACGTTTCGGAGACTTAAATTTCGTAAAAATAATGAGCAGTCAAATTTTCAACACAATTTCTTACCTTTGCACTGCAAATTCGTCGTATTGATCTAATCGAACTAGGGAAGATACTCGAGCCATACTTCAATTTTTCTCTTTAACTGCACTGTATCCTCACACATTTTCGTTGCGTAATTGCGCAAACTAGAAAACTATGGGATTAGTTTTGACAATAATTTAAATACGCTTGCCCCATGCCGTTGCCCTATACGGAACTATCAATACACTTTCTCTTCATGTCTATTCGTTCTAGCAATATAATTACTGTCCACTCCTAGCGCTTCGTATGGAGATGAGAAATTATCTGCTTCTGCAAACTTCATCAAAGATCGTTACTTCCGCGCTGGGAAGAATACAAAAAATAACAATCAAAGAATGACATACTTCTAATTGTAGATTTTTTCAATATTTACCGAGAAATAAAATTCCACATTTAATAATATTTTTCCCTCTCTGTTGAATTTGGCGGCACTGCTCACATACTGTATAGCATACACATCAACGCTAGTGTGCGTGTTCAATCGTTCATAGAGTTCTATGTCGTTCTATGCCCAACGTTATGGTGAGTCTTGTTGTCTATATTCTCATGTAGGAATAACAGACAAAACCTTTCATTTTGTCTTGGTTATATGCATGCTACCCAACACACGTTAAGTGCTGTCAAATGATCTACTTCATTGTTGGATGTAGTAGTGGAGAGCGTTAACTTGTTTATATTTTTTCTTGATTAAAATCAGTACGATTAACATACGTACACAGATGGGATTAATGTTTTTCGTGATATTATTAAAATAGATACATAGCAGTGGTAACTTTTCCGTATTAAATTGGAAGAAAATTATCAGAATCGAATGTTATGTGTGTTGCTTAACGATTAACGGTAAGTGAACGAATAAATTGTGAATAACTTGTGTACTCAGTGTTCGGTATTCAGTGCATATTCACCGATTGCCACTGGAGGTCTGCTTATTGAGCTCAAGATAGGTTCCGCTTCCCTACTCAAGACAAGTTAGATCAGTGAAAAACATTCGATTCCTGTATAGGTACGTCACATTGATAATCTTTAAGTTGCTTGAGTCAGTTGATTTGATTAGTTAGTTATCAGCTGTTTACGACAAACAATTGCTTCAAAACACATGAATGTGCATGTTATTATTATTATCGTTGCTACTGATTGTACTTACGTTGTGTTTGTTCACATTGCTCCGTCACCGTTAATCGGAATCAGTGACGACTATTCGGTAACATGAATTAAAGGTTGAGCATCTTTCTCGTTGCTATTTAAGCGCCAACAATAAAATTAGGGCGAATCTGGTTTTGTAAACAATGGCTTTCGTAGTCATTTTCTCTTGAACAAAAGGTCACAAATAGAAATTAATCACTATCCGCTGGTATATTCAATTTGAAGGAATTCCGATAAATTAGCAGACAAAATGTTTGGTTACAAAAGCAGATTCCCCCTTATCAAATGTTCGCGCTGATTTCTCTTTCTATCACCTTGCGAAATAATGTTTCATCGTTGGTCCCAAAAATAGAACGGTAATTCCAGCTTAAACTAGCAAATGAAAACTATAGATTAGTGTTTGTTAAACTACTTGGTGCCTAATTTGATCACTCCACTTAGAATCCGTACGTGGTTTATGGTTTATAGCGGCTCGCTTAGAGATTGTACAAGCGTTTTTTGACAGCGATTTGTTTATAAAGTAGTACTTTACCTACTTTCGTTTCCAGAAGTCATAAGTTATTCCAGATGGAGCATGATTTGAGCATGATTGACCGCCCGAGGTTGCTACTCCGTTATTGCCAGATCAGCTGTTATTACACAGATAACCAACAGATGATGCATGGGACTAACATACATCTTCAATGTGTAAAAACTGGTGATCCCAAATTAAAGGAGTTACCAAGTTAGGAAAGGGTAGGAATATGTTGACATGATACTCGCTTTATTGGAAGCCGCGGAATCCACTGCACTTCTACGAGAAATCACTGGGATTTTGGATAACTGGATTAGGTAGCTGCAGGGGTTTTTTTTTATTGGACTGAGTTGGTGAGTTGACCACTTAAGTGATATCGTAAACCGGGGTGGACTTCATCGACATGACCCCAAATCCATGGAATTGCTCCCAATACCGTCCAATAGAAAGTTACTGGGCAATTCAAAATTGGAAAGACTTATTTAGATTGGTTAAACGGCTGGGGACACTGCACTATGGTCCAGATCACGAATTTACGAGGAAACATGCTCCCAGCGCCTAAACTTGAAACTTTACAGCAAAGTGATGTTCTACAACATGGTTTGTATCACTAAGGCCCATTTTTTTATGTTGATTAAAATTAGGGTGTTCCCCATTTTCACGGAAATACAAAAACTAACTTTTTTATTTACCGAAATAGAAGTTTACATTCTTGGGCAAAGTTATAGCGCAGAAAATTTCATGGAATTTTCATAATAATTTTTTTTGTAGTGTAACAAAACCAGTTACTGATATGGCCACGTCCATGCAACCTTTAGAGATGGGGAGAATTTGGTTGCTACGTTACCCCATGCTGCCTTCACTTGATATCAAAGTAAAAAGGACATGAGCAGTCAGAGAGAATAGATAACAAGGAATGCCCTGTTTGGTGCACCGAACAAACACATATTTAAAAATGGTCGTTGGGAGCATCTAGTCTAAAAAGGTTAAGTAATGCTCCATTAGTTTTCAAGCGCTTGGGACCTAAGCATTATGGCATGTGTTTATGAGAATATGAGAACGGGTGGCGAAAGAAAGCTTATCTGAATTCTTGTATTTCAGCAATAACATTGGGTTACTGGAAAATACTATTTTCTAGCTTATTTGTTTCGGTGCATAGATTTAGCAGTAAATATTATACTATAATTATTGTTTGTATTCTCCGTGCGTAGAGTATCGGTTATGAGGTAAAAGGAAACGTTCGCTCATCACCATGAGGCCCCAATAGTGGACAGAATCTAGAATGAAAGATATGAAGAGAAAGTGTTGATATCTCCATCAGTGTACGGCAAGCTGTGAAAATTGAGCGAAGGGCTTGGATAGCAAGCACGCATTCCTTTGCCTTACATCCCACTGCAGGTTAGGTCAAGGCAAGAACGAATCCACCACCTTGACAGGCAAAAGAATCCGCGCATGATCGTGCTCATGTACTACTAATTGTGAAAAGTGTATAAAAAACCGCTGGAACCATCACAAGCCATTTCGTGAAGTAAAGCGTTTTTTGTAAGCTTGATCGAATAATAAAACATTTAGACATGGCGTTTTTATAAGGGGCAATGCCGCAAACGTAAACAATGGCTTCTTCCGCAAATTTTTTCATTATTCGTTCCATAAAATAAATAAAGAAATAACAACATCAGTTGCCACTTCTATGAAGAGTGTACTTGTTGTGGATTCCCTTAGATTGCAATTAAAGAAAAAAAAAAACATTGAAAATATTAGTTTTTTATTGAAATATGGTGATTTATTCGTCGTTGCCATCAACATTTACAAGAAAAAATCCTTTTTTTTATACAGGACATACATTCATAGTAATATTTAACTTCTAAATTCACCTGAGTTTTTATATACATAAGAAACCTCTTATCTTTACCATTCATATGCAATCATATTTGTATTCCCGTTTTTCCCCCTTCAAAAAATAATGTAATTTGAAAAAATCGTTATTTTTGGATTAAAATCGCGATATCTTTTGAACGAATCTATGAAATAACGTAAGTAGCAGACGAAATAGGCCTATCTGTCAAAAGATAAGCTCATAGTGGAATTAAATTACTAGCGAAAATTTAAAAAAGTGTTTCCAAGGTTTAATTTTTTATTTTTTAAAAAGTGATCAAATGAAGTGTTAAATTTTAAATTCTCCTAGTTTCCCAATCACAATCGTTCTACTAATACGCTCAAAAAAGTTTTTTTTTTTTAAATAGTGTTTAAAAAAAAAAGTGAAAGTATGAAATAACGATTTTTTTGCATCAAAGTTATCCAGGCAAGTTCTTAAAATTCGCTCAAGAAACTGTTTTCATAAAGCTTGAATAGAAAAAGTAAGGCGAAAAATGCTTTATTTTTCAGGGTCACCCTATTTTTAAACGTAGAAAGATCATAATAAATGACACCACAATAGACCTACGACTATGGTTTTTGCAACAAAGTTGCTTCAAATTTAATAAGAGAAAACTTTGTAGAACGGGTCTGTTCATAAACCATGTAGGCTCGTTTTTGAGAATCTCAGACCCCCCCCCCCGTAGACTTTTGTCCATATTTTTTTTTTAATACTTCTATGGAACGTAGACTTTGGTCAACCACCCCCCCCCTCCTCCCAGAAAACTACGTGGTTTATGAATAGCCCCAACAACGTTGTATTGCTCTATCTCAAGAAATGTGAGAGATAGATTTTCTATTTCAATATGCTCAAGGACCACCCTAACTGAACTGATGTCAGTACTGATGTGTAAGCTGCAACTTCGCCGAAGACAATTTCGTCCCAAAGTTGCATCTTCATTGTGAAAATAATTTATTCCTGCTAATTTTTCATTCTGGCCCAGTGTGGATTGAAAGTGAGAAGTCTAAAAGTGAATTGCGGCATATCCCGCCAGTATCACACTTGTTGCTTATGCCTGAGATAAACGTCCTACGACAGCAGGCACCGAAATAAATGAAAAGGTCAAATGCTGGGCAAATTCTTGGTCTCACATGCAGGTCTATAGCATGAGAGAAGCCCTCTCACGATGGTAAAGGTGAAAAATTTAAACTTTGAGGGGGACCTCTTAATTAAATAAACTGTTACTGTTATTCATTCTACACCCAATGAAAATAATAAAAATTATATTTACGTTAAATATAACATTTTCTTACGTAGACAAACATGACTAACTGCTGTTCCACTGGCGTGTCAATCGTTCTATTTAGAGTAGGATAATTATGAGTGATAAGATCATTATAGGAACATCCAATACATTTCACTTTTTTTTAATCATTCAACAAATATTTCCAATGATTTTCCACCCTTTAATACGTCAATGAATGGCGTTAGGATTGATTAATTAACTGTAACTGTTGAGTCAGCATGCCTATTAGTCTATCAAAGGCAAATCAGACAAACGCGTACTTAAGCTCCGTTTCCTTTTGGTTGCCGTAATCAAGAAAAACAATAACAAGTTTGCAATAGAAGAGGAGTGTACACCCTTGCGGCGGAGTTACACTTCTTGAAATTTGAAGAGCATCTAGTTGATCGTCCGATTCAAGTGAGCGCGATCGATCGGATCGATGCCTCTTCTACCAGGCCAACTTCTACGGACGGCACAAATAAGGTGAAGAAGTGAACTCAGTACACGCCTGTACAATACACATAGACTGCCTATGCCTTCATAGAGAGGTACTAAACCTGGTGAAAAACGAGAGACGGCAAGTTGTGGTTTGGCATCGCGACTGTAATCATTCTCAGTAAACGTGATCCAACCGCCAAACCGTACGGACAGAAGTCGCGCGCGCGTGCAATCTTGTCTCGCCGGATCGTTTTGTTGTTCAACTTTGACCAATAATTTCCGTTTTATCTCGAATAGACGAAACTAATTATCGCCGGATTGAACGCAGCTTAGCTGAATAACGCTAAAAATAGGACAAAAACAAAGCCAGTGCTGTGTGAGGTGGTTGCGGAAATACGGAATGTGAGCAAGTGTTTTTAGAAAGTAAGAGTTAAGCGTCTTTGAGTAGCGTGAAATTAAACATAGATTTACTCCAGATTTTCAACAATAAACACGGTGACGGTGGAGGGTGGCGAACAAAATACCCGTAACAACGGTGTGCTGATGGTTGTCTAATGTGGTGTAGTTTTGTTTTGGCACGTTTCTTAGTGGTGTTGAGTGTAAGCTTCCCTGGTACAAGTTGGTCGTTCCGAGCTAGTAGGGTTACCATGAAGAACAGTGTTGCAGTGGCGTCTCGTCTTGAAAAACATGATGATTTTTGTTTGTGCTTTTGTTTCCTTCAAAAAATTAAAATAAAATTCTTATGGTTTAAAGTAGACACTTTGGTGTTGTCCAAGTTGTGCTGAATGTTCTTTTTGCGTTTCTGGAATATTTTTATCCGGCCTTCTGCTCAACCTGCTTTCAAATTCAAACTATGTGGTTCCTATTTCAGGTCGGTCGGTTATAATTATTTCTTTCATACTCTAATTGATATGTTTTTTTATTCTCCATGCGTAACGATTATTATCATAGGTAAAGTAGTACTCGAACCAAGGACGTTACCCTTTGCCTAACAAAACTTGAGTGATCTCAGACGTTGCGAATCAAAACAAACCTAAAAAAAAGGAGAGAGTTCCTCTTGCATGTGCGCATCAAAAAAAGAGTGCATACAATCTATTGCTAGGAAAACTATCACAAAGCTATCAGTGGTACATGAGCGCTTGCCAAACGTTACCTTTTGCCTGTTGAGGTGGCGGATTCGTCCGTGCCTCGACCTACCACGCAGGGGGATGTTAGGCAAAGGGTAACGTCCTTGGTTCGAGTACTACTTTACCCATGCCTTTTCGCTCAACTTTCAATACTTCTATTCTATTTCCAACCTACCGTACATTGACGGATCTTTCAATACTTTCTCTTCATATCTCTCATTCTAGCAAACATTACTGTCCACTCTTGGTGCCTCATGGTGATGAGCGAACATCTCCTTCTACATCAATTATTTCTTGATTATAGTTATTTTAAACTTCAGGCTGGTTCATCTACCATCTACTAGTTGCTTAAACACCTTTTGAGTATTTTTTTTTTGACTTGTCCGGGAGTGAGGTTTGAACTTGCAAATTTTATTCCTGATTTAGAAATTGAAAGTATTTTACTTGCAGTCGTTCGCGCCAATTTTAGATTTCTTGTTACAAATACACTTGAGGATTCCTGTGTTAGTGAATCTCTTTTACCATTATGGAAAAGCGTTCGGATATGGAGCGTTTCACACAGCAATCGAGTTTTCTATATTTATACATAAGAGTACTTCTTCCAACTGACTTCGAGAAGGTCTTTGATTACAGCAACGCTAACTATGACAATATTTAGTTTAAATTAAGCCGAGTAAATTGGCAATCCGTTCTGAAGGATCAAGAAAATGATGAATGTGCAGCATTAGTTTTCTATAAGATGTTGACAATAATTCAAGAGGAAGTTCCACTCTCGAAGAAACGACGTAACTGTCCAGTTTGGTTCAACAAACAAATCATCAAATTAAAAAACAGAAGCAAAAGTCTCACAAAACTCACAGAAAACACAATAATCAAGCAAATATAGATTATTATTTTTTTTATATTTGCGACCAACTTAATTTAGCAATTTCTTCTGAACTTACAAAGTATTAAAAAGAAACAAAGTCATTTACATATCAAAACTACATCTCATGCACGTCGCTGTCTATAGAAAATGACTTTGGATGAAAAAGAGGGGTAATTCAGAATTTTTAGCAGTCTATTGGCAACATTTTTTCAAGAAACCTACACAACATTTTCAGATAATGATCGTGATTTTGGATATTTTTCATAGATACCAGAGTTTTCAAGCAATTTTGGTGTTAATCATATTCCAGTGCATGATATTTTGACAGGCCTAAATGTTTCGGATGCCACTAAAGGCTCAGGATCAAATGTTAAGGAATGTATCGAAAATAATCTATCCACGTATATTTGCGTTGTACGCGTGAATTTGTGATGGTGTTAATGTCAGGATGGCCACAGAATCGGGAAATGCGGGAAAAAGTCTGGAATTCCAAAATCCTTCGGGAATTTTTGTTATAACGTTTGCATTAAAAAAAAATGGACTTTTTACGGATGGTGATAAAAAAAAAGCTAAGACAGATAATGGCTTGGAAATTGCCATGAAAATTAAATATTTAAGCTTACCTGCAAACAAAATTGTACGCCCTTGCGAGTAGCCTTCCGGCAGTTAACCCGAACATTCGCCATGGCGGACGAAAACATGCGTGTAGGCATGTTTTTGAGTTCTTTCTTCGTTTTATTTGTCAATTCCTCCTCAGTTTTCACGACAAAATTGTTGGAGTAGATCTTACGCTTCAGGTTGGCCCAGAAATTATCGTTGGGACGCTATTGGG
>JASCZW010001075.1:0-97491 GCA_034211315.2 Aedes japonicus | reverse complement strand
ATTGGATATGCAATTGAGCGCTAGGCAGTCGGTTGACCAAGCCCGTGGTGTATTTGTTGGAAAAAGCAGAGAGGGCTTGTGTGTAATCCAGTTGACAGCCATCTTTTGGTAAGGCGCTACGTGCAACGGATGATGTTACCTGGTGCTGCCAAAGACCGAGAAGGTTAAAATTCAAATGAGGATCATATAAAATCCGTCTTTTTCAGGATGATCAATTCAGTTTTCCCATCTGAAGAGTTTGTTTGATTGATTTTTTTCTAACATGCCGTTTCAAATTCTTACCAGTTGGCAATCAGCGGTGGCTAGAATAGTTTTAGTTTTCCCTTCATCGCATACCTGAAGCCTTGTGTACAAAAACGGTTCGAAAATTTAAACGGTCTTTATGTTACTCCTAAACGCAAATAGAAAGCAAAGTTACTGTAAGATTGATTTTTCAGCTTTGTGCTCAAGTATTTTAATTGCTCAAGTATTTAAAATAATCAGATAAAAGTATAATATATATTTTGTGTGAATGTATCTGTCGGCGTTGCAAGTTTTTGTAGAATGTTGCGTTGCGACAAGTGTTAAGAAATTTCCTATCACAAACAACATTCTGTGTATATTCCATTCTCTGTATATTCCAATAAGTACTGTTATGAACACATTGTTCTATGGTGTTAATGGTTCGCGTTGGATAGAGTTTTACTTCTAGGAAGATATAAGTTTTGAGAAACAGTGTGAAAGTGAGAAGTAGTGCAAAGCCTAACCGATTTTTTGTCTTTATGCGCTTCCGAAATTTGCGAATACGGAAATTTTGGAAGAGCATAAAGATCGAACATACAGGATATCCTCCGTACCAACCATGTACCAATGCCGTTGAAATCGGATGAAATTAAATGCAGCCAGAGGTTATGCGTTGCTCAACAACTGGTTGAGACGCTGGAGAAAGGCCTTAAATTTGAGGTAGGAAATAAAATCAAGTGGTTTTAGAATTTTCTTACATACACACTTACGCACTTATGCAGATCTAACGTCGATTAGAACAGCACCTGCGTTGCAATGTTCCGATACGACAGCAATGAAACTAATCTCACCATGTTGAACATAATAATCTATCAAACAGTTTAACGTAGTCTACGTCAATCGGTCGTGTGTTATGCAAAACCCCTCTGATTTTTTTTATCACCGTGTATTTACATTCTGCTTCATTGGCGAAGCTTGTTGTTGATCATGATAGTTATACAGAGTTGGCATTATTTGTATCTTGGCGTTAGCTTGTGCCATTTTTTAGATGCATCTCTTGTGTTATTTATAAAGACGAAATAGTTAACTGAAAATTATTTTATACACTGAAAATTTATTTTCGTATATTAGCTTTTATTCGTTTTGTAAACATGAATTTTGTACATAGAACAAATGTCTCGTACATTGTATGAAAAATTCGTATGGCTTGTCATCTAACAAAATGCTATCATTACACCATTTTTGTACAATGCACAACATGAATTTTGTGAAGACCAGCCAATCGCTGCTTGTCTTCGATTGTCCTCATAAGTGTTGGTGTTCCTGCTGGGATGGTGGGAATCATTAATTTATCCCAAAATAGATATGAAAGCGCTGTCGAGAGTGAGAAGCTCATGCACAATAATCAAGTAACTTCTCACGAGTCATCATGGTTTGGTGTGATCAACCACGGACTTAATAACAGCTCTTCCTAAAAATATAGGATCGAAACCCATGTCAGAAACATTAAACATTTATACTTGAACCCTCTGGTGCGCTTTTTTTCAATTGCATTTTGAGCCGATAAAGTAGATCTGTCAGTCGTTAATGCACCACCAGAGAGACGTTTCTTTTTATTGGTAACAAATTACTCGTAGCTCTTTGTATTGTTTTCGTAGAATGAACGAATGTTCTTTCTGTATCAACTAATACTTAGTGCTTTTGACAATTGCACGTGTGGTATTAAATAGGAAAGTAGCTTCTTAAAAAATACAAATCAGTTTTGTTGCAGAAAACAACGAATAGATTTGTTAGTCCTATCTTCGATTTCGTAACATAAACGAAAATTAATTTTCAGTGTAAAGTTGAAGTAAATCAATTTTCTCTAAACTTCAATAGCTTGAATAATCTCTATTAAATAAACCATTTAGTGACTTTTTCAGGTGTTAATCATGTGAAACTTCAAACAACAGTGAAAAAGTGTGTAATAGAATAGAATGTTAAGTTTTCGACATAATCATTTTTGCAAGGCAGCTGAATAAAACTAGAATCATTGAATACTTGGAAGAAAATGTAGGGTGCCCAGAAGGCATAAGCACGATTTAACATCAAACTAAACACCATTGTTTTGGAGGAATTTTTTGTTTGTTTCGTGAATCTTTTTTCAGGATCAACCACGGGCTCGATAACAGCTGGATATTCCACGTAGTTGCGCTTTTTCTTCAATTACATTTCGAGTTGATATCGACGTGGCTGGGTAGCTTACTGAGCAGATTGTCGGGAGTTCAATCTCAGGCCAGTTCCCTTTCTTGCTATTTGTCGCTTGCCTCTTTCTATCACCACTACATTTAAAATAAAAAGCAGTCTACTACGCTTGCATTGATCGCATCACTTACCACAGTGAATCCATGATCTAAAAATAACCTGCCTTACGAACACAAAACTATCCTTCCCTTGACAATTGTGAAGACGCAGAGGTAAACACAGTCTCTAACCAACGCTTGTCAAACTAATCATCCTTTCCCCTCCCCAAAGACCATGAGGACGTGGCCGGCGCCGGTACTGATCTATAAATAGAACGAACTAGTGAACTTTTGTACATTGAAGATGTAAAGCTACTCCCAAGCTCCCTCTTTGTGGTTCTCTGTGCAATTACACTTGTTCTGATCGGTAACGGAGTAGCAACTACGATACGCACAGTCTTTATCATTACAATTACAAAAGTTTCCAATTCAACCGAATAGAAGGGTTCTTGTTCTTCGAAATTGCTGTGGTAGATTAATAAGGCTAGTTTCCAAGCATGACAAATTCAAGGAAGAAGCCATTGTTTACGTTTGTCAATTAGGCTCTAATGAAAAATCTTTGTCGATATCAGTTTTCCAAATCGGATGTCCAAAATTGTAAGTTATCCAAAATTCTCATTGGTGCATCTATCTGTGGTTGACAGTGATGCAGAGCAGAACCTCGTTGTACATCTTCTCGGCTCGTCTTCTTGCCACTAAATTGTGTTTCAGCGTCGTTTTTGGTTGCATACTGCCCCAGAAAGATTGAAATCCTTCTCGTAGATGAACCCTTTTGACGGTGCCTTGAATTTCTTGGCGAAATCATAATCCGACAGCTTAGGGTTTGCCCTACTCGTTCTCGACACCTTCAAATGCAACTTCCGATTCTTAGTTCCACGATGTCTGAGCCTGACCACGTTGTATTTTCGAAGAGATTGTCCAAAATTAGTCTTCAGTTCGCGACTATCATCAAGTATAACTTTTTTGAAACAGGATCCATGATGATATTTTCAGTATTGAGATAAAAAAAACATTTTAAAACAAATTGCTGTCAAAACATTCCAGATCCAGCTACTAGGAACAGTACAGTAAAATAAGCAGTGCGTCCAGATATTAAATGATCCAACCTCAAGGCCCAAACGCAATGTGGACGGAAACGAAACGTTAACGGCACGTTTGTCAGTTTATCGCAAATGACGTCGAATTGGAATGAGGCGGAATTTAATCAGTTGTCTATCCGACAAGCAAGTGTAGTCAGATTGGGCTGCCATTTCCGTTCCGTTTCCGTTCCGTTCCGTTTGAACCCTGTTGAGACTTGTGACTTGTTTGCCAAGTTTTTCTTAAAAGTTTACACGACATTTTCAGATGATGATCGTGGTCTAGATTATCCTTCATTCTTTCCTGCATCTTCAAATGATATTAGAGTTAGTCAGGTACATGTTCAAGACATTCTTGCGGATCTGATGGAATCCCTCAAGGGTTCATGAGAAATCTTGCATGTGAACTAACTTTTGCCTCAACTTGTCACTTGATTCAGATCAGTTCCCAAAAAAAATCGGAAAAACTAATACCTAATACCTATTTATAGGTCAGGGATAAATCGATATTCGCAATTATGCCTGTCACCCCTAAGCTTTTTGAAGCTATCGTCAATTGTCAATGTTTATCCACGTTGAAAATGTTATGACAAATTCGCAGCAGCATGGTTTTTTCAACTTCCACAAACTTGTTAGAATTCGTGAACTATTCATTGAATGCAATGGACAACGGCAACCATGTCGAAACGCTGTACGCTGTGCGGATTTGAGGATACATTTCTTAAATGGATACAACCGTATTAAATAAATCGGCATCAGGTAGATAGTTTTAATGGGAAAAAGTCACACTCTGTTCATGTATTATTTGGAGTTCCCCAAAGCTCACATCTAGAACCTCTACTTTTTATCTTGTTTGTCAATGATATTTCTTACACTCTTAAGCAAGTCAGAATTCTCAACTATGCAGACGACATGTAACTATTTATGGAAATCAAGAATGGCGAAGATTATGTAACTCATATAAATATTATTATTTGACATATGGTGCAAAAAAGGTTACTAGAAATAAATGTTAAGAAATGTAACTTAACAACTCTCAGTAGAAAACCAAATAAACCACAAATTACTGTTTCTGTTATTGCAGATTCTAAGCTAAAGTTTCTCGACCATTACAACACAATTACCCATAAAACAATCAACATGCTATGTTTCATTAAACGTTTTTGGTCACAACTTTTCTTTCTTTTTCTTTTTCCTTTATTATCCAGATTTTCAGCCCTGGGCTGGTTCATCTCCCGTCGTAGTCACTCAAATACCTTTTGGGTATTTTCGTAACTTGTCCGAGGATGAGATTCGAGCTCGTGACTTTGTCGTAAAAGGTATGGATGTTAACCACTACGCCGGAGTCGTTAATCAAAACTTTCATGTCCCGTATACGATCGAAACATTGTACGTTGCATATGCCAGGTCTATTCTAGAGTATTGTAGAGTGATATGGTTTCGTTTTATGAAAACACATGAAGAACCATCTAATGGTCAGTACAAAAATAGTTTCTCTTGTATGCACTCCGTAAATTAGGATGAACAAAATTTCCACTTCCGTCTTACGAAGCACGATGTATGCTTATTCACATTCAAACTTTAAAAGAACGGAGAGACTTTGTCATGATCTCTTTTGTTAACGATATTGTATCACATGGCATTTTCTCCCCTAACTTATTATGTAATCTAAATTTCTAGATGCCGCGAGGGGGACATTTGAGAAATCAGAACATGTTTGCAGGAAATACTTATCGGACAAACTATGCGAAATTTGGACCAATTAATCGAATGATGTCTCTCTATAATCTGCATTGTGAATCAATTGACTTTACAATGTCACGTAGTAACCAAAGACATTATTTTATTTCTAGGCGATCTTTAAGAAGATATAACTAAGTGTTAATAGGATACGGGACGAGTTTTATGCAGTTTATTCAGTACCTGTGACATTTGATGAAGCTGTATGTAATATATAATTAGAACTGCCAATTTGAAGACCTAAGTCCCTCTGCTTACTTCTGATCTATTGGAACATACCTTCAGAAACTTATTAAAAGCATGTGGATGAATTTACGATCATGATCAATCATAAGCATATATCCACCTCAAATAACTGGAAGAAACATGAAATGAATAGTGATTTCAGATCATTTAGATACGAAATAAATTTAACTCAATGTTCAACATCACATTCTGGCAACAAGCCAAGATGTGAGAAGTTCATGAAGACATTCCCTTCGGTACACGCGAACAAATGTAAACTACACAAAGGCAAAATTTGAGCGATCTTCTTCAGAAGTTATGAAACTGATGAGTTTCTCAATGATGTATTTGAAATCTTCAAAATGACTGTAATAAATTGATAACCAATCATGATTTATACATCGCATGATTAGCCCGATAGATAGAGCCTATGTTCGTACCATTAGAAGTGAAATAATTTGGCAAATGTAGAAATTTTCGTCCTGTTTCATAACAACTGATTAAAAGCCGTTCCCTACCTTATGTATTCTACGATTGGTTGACGAAATACATAAATAAATGAAAACCAAATCTAGCATTCCTTTTATGTGCTTTAAGTAACACTAGTAGTACATGATAATATTCTCTCAGCACAGCTCAATTTTCTGGATATAAAAACAGGTAATAAATGTGTTTTGAAAGTAACAGTCAAAATAACAGCCATATATTAAGATAAATCAGTTCGGAATTTAAATCCTCATGCTACGACCTCCTGCCTTCAGTCATATGTATCTCGAAAAACGGCTTATTACATTAATTCCAGCAGATATGGATTCGTGACACAGCAATCAATTCAGATTTAATGTAACATTTTTTTTTAATTTTTGGATAATATTTCAAGTTTATCAAGCCTTTCAACCGTGATTATTAAATCACAGTCTAGCATTATAGAACAACACACTAAAGAAGTCTTCTCACTGAAGACTTATACGCGTATTTGTCTAAGAAAAACGGCAGTGATTACAAATTGAAATGACTAATCCTTCCATTCAGAGGTCCACTCTGGTTGCGTATGCCTACCCGGACTCAATAAATCCCGTTCGTACATTCTGCCTATCAGAGTGGAAAGAACCGATAGCAGGGTTTTTCAAATGAGCACACCTCTTAGTAGACACTCATCGTCTCTCCATTGCGTCTACCAGAAACACTAAATTATATCTTCAAATGCGTTAAAAAAAATTAGGGTTAAACCGCATGAAACTGCTGAACCCAACGAACAGAACGAAACGTTGCAACTGCCTCTTGAAATTCCATTTTCAATTTTTTTAGCCCATTACCAATCAGTGATAAGGGCACTCGGAAAACTGGTCTGCACTGACTTAAGCTTGCGAATGAAAAATATGCTGATAGCTCTCCATTGAACCGAGATCAATCCCGTCGAACACGTTTCACTGTCCATCACTCAACTCTGAAATTTCACGCATATGTAGGTACTCTTTCCATGTACTTTCAAGTGGTCAGTGGAGTGCCACTGATATAGGACTGACGGCTGTCATTTACAATAAGGTGTACGAGCTATGGTTTATATCCTTTCATGGTGTGTTTCAATTATGAAAGCTGGGGACGATAACTGGTACGGCTTACTCGTACATAATAGAAACATGATGATTTTAAAAGGAACCATGAATTTATCCATTTAAACTTCTTAAATAGGACTACCCGTGTTGAGTAGAAGCTTCACGTGCCGCTAATCATATGGTATTATGAATTATGTCATCTGTCTGGCTGTGCTAAGTAGGCCATGAAAACTTGCCGACAGACTGCCCGATAAATACACGAAAAGAGCAAAATCGAGGAAATGGCTACCGCTGGCAGTGTACCTTTTTCGTGCCCGTCATGTTTACACAATCCGCTATGTGATCTTGGCGGAACGATTCCGTCCACGTCGGCAGTGGTGTTCCGCCTGTGTACCGCAGTGCTTACTGGGTGATGGGTGGTGGCCGGTTGTCTGTAGAAGCAGGAACAAAAAGTTTTCTGTTTATTTTCCGCTTTATTTCTGTTCCTTTGGCTTCAGGAAGGATCTTCATACGAATCGTAATAAACCCGGAGCGTTCTTTGGTTGGAATTGTCGGTCGTTGGTAGAAGTACTGAGTGCAATACGCGTCTTTGGGTTATTGGACCACCGAGTTTCACGGTACAATGAGTATTTCAAAATGAGTTTTCCTCATTGCTAAAGGGCATTTGAAATTTTATTGCTTTGAACTACCTAGAAAAACAAAGTTGGTTTAAGCTCCGTGGAGCGTCTTACCCCACCTAACCCCAACCACTTTTCCGTTAGATTTTTTCAGTCATATGGTTTACCCGCCGAGAGCGGCTCGTCCTCAGACAAAATGTGAACTGTTTCATCGTCTGACAAATGATATTTTGAAAGCCCACTTCCATCTGTGCTTTGTTGTCGTTCGTTGGATTGAATTTTGGATTTGAGATTCTTATGATTTCTGTACGAAATGGAGGTTGAAAACGAGGATTTGTTGTGTTAGGGACGGCATAAAAGAAGAGCTCGGATTGAGTTCTAAAGCCTAATGATATGTTATGACGCTTAGCAGCGAAGTGAGCATACGGTAGCCATAAATATCATATCTTTATGTAACGAATAACAAAGGTTTAAGCTGCAATGTATACGAAATGAAAATATACAGCACATATTTTTTAAATGAACAGTGAAACATCTGTTTGGCACGTCTTGGTGAAATTTGACGGTAAATGGTTCGGTACCAATAACACTTAAACTGTTTTTAAAAAGCTTTTGAGTGGCCTGAGTCCTTTCCTATCAATTCCATAATAGAGTTTCTGTTCGCAATATAGATCCTATTGTGCGTATATTAGCTAGCCTATGCAGAAGAATCTTATGAAGAGTAAATAGATTGATTTATATATTTATATATTTCCTTTGATTTCTGAAAGAACTTTGTGAAATGATGAGGCTAACATACAAACATTTTCCAAAATTACTTTTTCATTGCCACATACGCGTATTTCGTCTACTTCTTCCTGAAGTGCTCAGTGTAGACTTCCTTCCTTGTTCTCAGATACCTTATTACTCTTTGATTACAAGTTAACCATCAAGTTGAGCTTCTGCTAGCGCTTACCTTTTGTGGCGAGCACCTTACGTTTAGGGGAAGAAGACTATGATTACATCGTTAAAATCACTCATTTTCCTAACACAAGAGTATTTGACTATGTTTTGAGCATTTCAAGCTACACTGTAGAAAATACAGCCTAAGATGTCAAAAAATAAACAACAACAAAACGATTGTCCTAGTAAGTACCTGTGGGATCTATTTTCAAACACTCAAACATGTATCAGGCATGTCTCCAAAAATATGAAGTTTTATCACGGAGTGTTTATGAAATTATTAACAGTGCTTCCAGATGGTTATCAAAAACATGTTGATCTAGTGTGGCGATAACATCAACAGCAAGAAATGTAAGACATGTTACCTTTACCTTGTCGTGACCTGGACTGCTATAAAGACAAAACTGTTTGTCGAGACCTGGTCGAGGATTTGGAAGCTTCAACTTCAACTTCGCGACATTCTGCACACGCGCCAGCACCACTGTGCCCTGCAAAACCGTCAAATAAGTGAATCGATCTTGCATATGCACCTACTACGCTTTGGTTTGAACACGCTGCTACGTGAATAAACTTCTACAGAGTTATTACTATGTTCATGGTGAATCACTCGAATAATATATATGTATATAACAATTTTTATTTATTTTTCCAAATTACCATTGAACTATTACATCTACCACATTCTTCCCCTCCTCTACTCTAACAAATTCATCTCGTCCACAACATAGTCATAATTTTTAAAGAACTGAAAAGCGAAAGAATGTATTGCAAGGTGCAGGTTTTAAGGTGTACCAAGGAGCTCTACAACAGTGAACCAATATCATATCTCTAGTTGCATATTGGTTCTTGGTATTAATTATTTAGATTATCACTAATGTTAAGCCAAAATTTGGTTTAATATAACGATATATAATATAAGAAAGATAGTATCTTTATCACACCAAATTGAATTGCCATTGATATATCCAAAATCATTATGTTAGGTACTTAGTTTTTGCCGAATGATTCAATGTCTTTACGTTAAGTTCAGTTGATGAAACGACTAACTTTAAACAAGTGACAGCTCTTATATCTAATATCTTTCTTATTGTCCTTCCTTTTTATCATGTTGTACATTGAAAAATCTATATATTTTTTAAGGATTCATTTAATTATTTTAAATAATTCATTATCTTTTAAGGATTCACTTTGAACTGTTTCTATGTTCTCTAGCAAGCGTTTCAACCTTCACTTGGAATCTCTGCAAGCTTGACTCAGACTTTGCACGCTTGACATGATAACATTTTAAGCTTCAATTCGAACGTTTTGTTTGGAGCACACTTAAATCTTCACTAGAAAGCATTCAGAGCTCCTATTTAAAGCTTCTTAGTTTCACTTGGAAGTTTTGCAAGGCTCATTTTGATAGTTTCCAATCTTCAATATGGAGGTATATAACATTTACCAGGAATCTTCAAAGCTTCAAAAACAATGTTCACTTGAAATCATTTCGAGCTACACTTAAAAGCTTTTCAAGCTTCTTTTGGAAGATTTGCAAGCTTCACTTGATATATTTGCGTGCATCACTTGTTAGCATTGCAATATTTCTTCAACTCAAAATTTCTGTTGACTGGCAAGGTTTGCTTGAAAGAGTTACAATTTAATTTAAAAAATAGTCAAAGCAGTAAGAAGCGGTAAAAAGTTTCTTAATTTCTTAATTTATATCAAGAAGCGTTCCAAGCATCTATAACAAAGATTGTAAGTTTTAATTGAAAGCTGCTCTCTTAACTTTTAATCGAAAAGTTCAAAAACTTTCATTTGAAAGCTTTCCAATTTTCACATGAAGCATTTCAGACTTCACTTAAATGCTTTCCGAGCTTCACTAGAAATCTATTGAAGCTTCACTTAAATATTATTTAAGCTTCACTTGGAAGCTTTGAAACCTATACTAGGAAACTTCGCAAGCTTAACTGGTTTTGCGAGCTGCTTTCAAGTGTTAGTGCTTTTAAAGCTGACATTACAAGATACTGAATTGTTTCCGTGGAAGCGTTCCAGGCTTCAATCAGAGTGCTTTAAAGTTTCACTTGGAAGTATTATTAGCTTTCAGCCGGATAGTTTAAAATTTGCATTTGAAAAATGTGCAGCTTTCCGAACTTCACATAAAACGTTACAGGCATCTAATCAAACGTTTGGTTGGAGTAATTAAATAATTTCGTGAAGAATGAAGTCGAAGCCTCCAAGTCCTCGACCAGATCACGACAAACAGTTTTGTCACGACCTACCTGTTCCAATAGTCATCATCAGTATACTATGGAAACAAAAATACTAGAACATGTTATGTCTATCTTGTTTTCTATCGGTAGTTATACCTATTTCAAAATCTCTATTGTGTTTATTCGTTAAATGTTAATAGTATAAAAATACGGATTTACAGCTTCACTCACTTACTAATTCAATATGTTATCTACCAAGGTATAACTTCAAAAACACCTCCCACGAACAACTTCTTTCCTGAGATACCCGTGGAGGTGCAGTATTATATACGTGCAGTATTCTACCAACTTTTGACTGCGCCATGTTGTTTACAACCAAATTTAACTGATGTTATTTTTTTCAATTTTTCGCACGGAAGTTTGAAAATGCGTGGTCGTTCTTCCGAGCAAAGAAAACGGATTATGCATAAACGGTGCACCGTCAATGGTCTTTCGATCAAAAAATTGGCTAAGGAAAAAGGTGTGAGCGGTGAGGTGGTACAAAAAGAACAATGTCGTATTTGTACCAAAGAAGCTGAATCCACCAAACTGCCCAGAGATTCGCCCTATCGAAAACTTTCTAAGCTTTGACGAAGGCAAAGCTGAGAAAACACATGAAACCAGCGGATAGTGTTGAAAAATTTAGGAAAGATTGGCCAAACGTGGTGAAAACGGTAGGAGAAAGCACTGCGCAGAAGCTTATGATTAGTGTTAAGGGAAAAATTTAGAGAACTCGCTTACCCTGCAAAAAATCAAGCAAATTGAAATGAATATGTAAAGAAAATATTGTTGTTTACTGTGTTTGAGAATAAAATAATCAATAATCACAGTAATGCTTTTGTTTTATTTAAGAAAGAAAATGCATTTATATTTTTCGGAACAGTCTATAGATTTTATGATCCTTTAGAGACATTGCACCAGACGTACACAATCAAAGGAGTCCAGGAAGACATTGTGTTGATCTGACTCAAAAAGGTTATTTGAGAAGTTGCGAAATGGGTTCAATTTGTCACGTTTTGTTTTTGACTATCTTGTACAGTGTCAGAGTGCTCTGATATGTATGTTGTTGTTTAGTTGTTCAGAGCCATACAGTTTTTCTAGTGTTGTAAAATGTGTCATCAATCTGCTGTTATTTTTTATCAAGCTATTGTCTTGTTGGGTAACGGTTTTGTTTGTTAACGTCGTTTGTTTACGCTTGGGTTCGTTAAGTTGTATTTTGTGTGATTTGATTATGTATATTTTTTAGGTTAACATTGATAACAGGAATGATCTCACCGAATCCGGTGGATGCGGTCAGTTCCAGTTTGGCTATCTGGGGCGTTCTCCTTGATATATGTACATCTCCTTTTAAAAAGGACGATTAATCTTCGATTAATCATTAAAAGTACTGGTAATTGTCTCAGGCCCAATGTTCCATTTAACTTGGCACAACAGCGTCCTTTCGTTCACTGACTTAAGCGCATGGAGAATAAATATCAATATTGAGTTCAAAATACACAAAATACATTTTAATCAATTGAAAATTTATCCTTTTCAGTTAGAAGACTGCAAAAAGACTTTGAATACACTACAAGAAACTTTTTGAAATAATGTAATATGGGATGGAATCCCTCTCATTTCGCTGTAAGCTGAGCAAAAATATCAAATATAACTAGGTGAACCGAGAGGGTAAGTTGAGAAGAACATGGTTCACCAATTCGTAGGTGGCGGGTTCTATTCCAGAGCCAGTCGAGGAGATTTTTTGAGTCGTCTAACTGGCATCTAGCGACCGGATAAGAAAAGCTTTTCCAATGGAGCTACACCTGAGATGGTAGCCCCATCGCAGGGATAGGAAACCTTGAACCAACCAGTTACTGTTTAGAATCCTGAAAAAATAACTTTTAGTGCAACAGAAAGTATACAAACTTGAATATGGAATGTTTTATGGTTGACTGGGCAATATAACTTGGCACAACTCGCCAACGAGGCGCGACGCATGCAGTTTGAAATCCTTTTTTCTTCCTTGGAAAAGGCTGCACTCATGATGTGAATGCCAAATTGAAAGAATAATGATAGCTATATAGGGCTTACAACCTTACCATAATCCAATATTATGCGCTGACCAATGCTGCCGGGCTGCAGGGAATGGAGAAATTTTACGTGGATAATGTTCCAAAGCGTGGTATCAAGATGGCGACTTCCATGCGATAATCGGCTCCGACAACACAGACTAAGAGCGTGTTATGATTGCAAAAAAAATGTTGTCTACACTTGCTTTCGCATGTAATTGAACGAGGGAAAACTTGACGTGTCTGTTAAAATTCAAGTTTTTGTCGGTGTCAAGTGCAGTTTTTTACTCAGTCGAGAGCAGGGGAAAGCTAGTTATAAAAGGGCGTCAAAGCATTTAGCTATTTAGTTGATACAATGCAACAACATCGTTCTTCTGAAGCATGACCAAAATAGGAAAACATGGTCAAAACTGGTGCACGAACCTTACGACGTCATGCGTGATATTTTCAGCAAATGTTTCTCCGTTGATTGATCGTTCGGTTTGTACACTGAAAATTAATTTTAGTTTTTACTATGAAATTCAAGGTTAAACTGCAGACAGACGTTCGACTTCATCTGATTTACTTGTGTAAAAACACGGCTTCCTTCAAGATATCAAGTAGCAATAACCGAACAGATGGCGCTTCAGATTTGTTTTGATTGGTAAGGGAAAAATGAGTTGCCAGTCAAACTGTAGCAATAACTTGACAAGGCGGGGCTACTGTGCTAGGTTATTCCAACGTTATTGGATTTGAAATTTTACACAACAAATTTTAATGGTGCTGTTCGTGCTTGAACGTCTGTCTTCGGTTAAACTAACAGATCTATTTGTTGTTTTCTGAAACGAAAATGATTTTTAGTTTTTATGAAGATACCTTCGTAATTAATGGCACACGCGCAACTGTCAAAAGCACGAAGCATTTGTTGACACAGAAACAACATTCGTGCATTGTACGAATACAATCAAAAGAGCTACCAATATTTTGTTACAAATTAAGGTGGTTACATTAAGGTGGTTAAAAATACACATTTTTGCTGAACACACCAATGCTCTCTGATGACCACATTTTGATATATGGTGATTGGAGTGTCTGTGTGACGTCATAATCAACCGCCTCAAAAAGGGTGGGCGGGTCCTGGCGAGGTCTAAAACAGATTGTATTTGAAAGATTTTTTTATGAACAAGTATTCCTGAAATTTTCAGCGTTGGGTACTGTAGAGTACTTAGTAAAACGTCAGTTTGAAATAGTACAGGTTATAAGCCAGTTAATATTTCGCATGTGACGTAATGTTCAAGTCCTGGCGGGATCTCAATTTAATTGTAGTTGAAAGATTATCTTGTGAACTAGTAATCCTGAAATTTTCAGCGTTGGGACCAGGGGGTATCTGGTTACTTCTTAATACAAAAAAGTTTAGTAGAAGAAAAAAAAATATACTGAGAAGTGAAATATTATCATTTTGACAAACGGGCGTTATAGAATCCATTTAAATTTAAAACAAAGCCCAACAATAGCCGTCACGAGCAAAGTTTGGGGTGATCCATAAATAGCGAAGCATATTTTACTCTGTTTTAGATCTTATGCCTTCACTCGTGTTTAGACTTCATATCTAGGATAATTTGTCAAAAGAACCTATCTGATTTTGTAAACAAAATCAAATAGGCCCTTTTGAAAAACTTTTTGAAAGTTATGTCTCGTCCCTGCTACATTCTATTTACAAAAGGAGTAAATTTCAAAATACAATAGTTACAATTCGACCTTTTACCAACAACTTTTAACACCATATTGAAATCGTCAAATTTGAACAAAAAAGTTATGAAAAGTTAGGCGTGATTCTTAAAAAGATGCGAAATAGTATTTTGAGCAACTCTTTTTAAGACACCTAGTCGATAAAATGATGACAAAAGGGAGAAAATGTTTTTGACCGTCTTTTTTCAGAATTGTGCCACTGTGTGCCGGGATACAGGGCAAGGAAAATATTTACAGTCAACCAAATGCCGTCGTGGATGTTCCAAAGTGTGATATCTAGATCTAAATTGGCGATTATGGGCTCCAACAACGCAGACTAAGACCGTGTTACGATTGCAAAAAAAAAAATGTTGTCTTCACTTGCTTTCGCATTACGTGTCTGTTAAAGCAGTTTTTTACTCCGCCGAAAGCAGGGGAAAGCTAATAATAAAAAGGTGACAATGCGTTTAGCTATTTAGTTGCTGTATTGCAACAACATCGTTTTTCTGAACCATGACCAAAATAGGAAAACTTCGCCAAAACTGGTGCAAGTACCCTACGATGTCATGCGTGATATTTTCAGCAAATGTTTGTCCGTTGATTGATCCATGAGGCTTTGATGTTCAATTTAAAAAAAAAGTGAAGTGATTGTTGGTCTAATCTTAAATTTGTATAGATAAAAGGACTGACACCAATTTCACCTTACCGTCTCAAAATATGGTTCATATTTTATCTCTTGGTCTTGAAATATTTGCACTGAACCATTTCTTGCATTGCTTTCTTCTGATTTTAAAAAGTTATGATTCTTACACGATTTCTCAATTCTGGGAGCTACCCTAATATTTTCCTCATGTCGCACATGAAATGATTTCCGGATTACTTCCAATCTAACAATTGATTCAATTTTGACAATACAAATTTCCATTTGACTTTCCCTTGAAACTTACTGAATTTTTTAAATATCTTCACCCTTGATTATTATTCTGTAAGTGATTGCCAGATAACTTGTTCCAAAAACACATTAGAAGTGCAGCCATGCTCAACATAACTTTAAATTTCAATTAACCAGCTTAATGGTGACCCCGGCATAATAGTTCACATCCGTACCTCTCACGCCAAAGTCACGAGTTCGAATTCCAACCCCGGAAAAATTACGAAAATACCTGAAAACTATTTGAGTGACTACGACGTACAGTGATTCCAAGGCGGAAACAAAGTCGAAAAATCGACTTTCTCATTTTACAATAAATATATTTTTATAATTTTGTACACTATTTGAAGTTTCTTTTTCCAAAACTTCATGGAGATCGGATAGAAATTGAGCTCTCTACAATTTTTCAAAGTATGGGACCTACGTGGTCGTGATCTTTTCCTCCCATGTAAAATGTATGGAGAATCGGAAAAAAACTTAAACTAAATATTCAAATGTGAGCACACACGCGCACATACACCACAATAGGCTTATTTTAAAGATTTTTTTGCCAGCTTTTCAAAAATCTGGGTTTCATCTTGCGCAAACTTGCGCAATTATGGATCCGGGAGGTCAGTGTCTGGGAATGTATGAGAAATACGTAAAATTTGTGAAAACATAAATCTCGCAATAGATCCAATATACCACGATTTTACCCTTCTCACAAAGAAGTGTATATAAATATACATACATATGCATATAAATATAAGTATATATCTTGGGAAATCGCCATTTAAGCCAAGGCCTAGTGGGCCTAGCGTTACATACAACGAACTCAGCTCATTAAACTGAACACATGTCTGTGTGTATGTAACGAAATTTCTAACTCAGTTTCTCAAGCAACTACTGAACCGATTGAATTGAAAAAATATATGAAAGGTACTGTGATCTCATACGTCGTTTTGTAAATTTATTGAAATTAGTTTACTGGTTCCGGAGATACCCCCGGGGAAGTGGTCAATTTCGGACTTAGCTCATAACCCATTATGTGACACCTCAAATTAAATTAGAATTCAGAAGTAAGTTCAATGGCAATTCTATTACGAGTCCAGAACCACATTGGTCACATCCGGGTTGATGTTCCGGCGACTCCCGGGAGTGTGGCCAGATTCAAATTTGGGTTAAAACTCATCATGCGAAACGTCAAATAACTTGAGAATTCAAAAATAAGTACAATGGTGATGATATCAAGATTCCAGGACCACAATGACCACATCCGGGTTAGTATTCCTAGTACTACCAGGGAAGTGAAAAAAGGGTCAGATCTCACAATAGGTGGATCAATTAAGGTTTGTATTTTCAAATAAATGTACATGTAACTCACATGTAACGAATTCACTTCTTCCTTTCTTCCTTAGCGTTTCAAGCTTATTGCTTATTGCTTGTTGCTTCGAACTTTGCTTGTTGTTACTTAACTTCAAACCCCATCCCCCCTAGAGCATAAATTGTAAATGACCCTTCAAAGTTCAGTGACATGCTTTTTGATAGTCTCGTGTAGATCATCTCCGGATCCCGAGGTTCATGGTTCGAATCCCGATTGCAACTTTTTTTTTGTCAGGAAAATTTGCATACGATCATTTTTTTTCCATTAGAGAATCGTATGAAATATGCAATACTATCTTCTGGCCAATTTCCATACGATATTTCTATGATTTCCTCTCGTTTTTTTGTCAGTGTGTACCCTTCTTTTGTGATAATAATAAAAAGGATGAAAACGCATATTGGAATAAATCATTACAATCAATATAATGACTTAACGTACATAGTCTGATTTTTCTTTTTTGAAATATACAGGAAAATTGTAGTTGCCATTAAAATACTAAAACCTGGACCTTTTCATCATTGATAATAAAATAAGATTTAATTTTTCTATGCACATACTTTTTCTGCAAACTCATTTAATTTATGCAGAAAAATTCGGTTTAAATCTTAAAAACTATAAATTTGTCTAAAATTTGGTTTTGGACCACCCTATCTCAAAATGGGTCACCCTAAGGACAAAAAAAAAGTATAGTCATATACTTTTAGAAACGAACTAACTTACCAAATGTTGTGAAATTCTAAGACCCACTGCTTTTTTTGGTATAAAATTGCTGAATTATCAAGCTTTACGAATGTTCCGGAACTTCCGGAAGACCATGCAATGGCCACTCACAGAACCATAGATTGTTCTCCGCGTCATTTTACTTACATTTTATGTACAAATGGTTTTGAAAAAAATCAGGTCGAAACAAATTAATTTATCATTTTTTCGGATGTTCCGGACATTCCAAGGTACAATAAAGTGGCCATATCACGGTAGTGTGGCCTAAGACGACAATTTAAATAGCATATTTGAAATCAGCGACCTAAATTACTTGGAAACACATAGTTAAACTATGTATAATCAATTTTTTCCGCCTTTTGTATGGGATGGAATCACTGTGCGACGGGAGATGAACCAGCCCAGAGGGCTGGAAATCTCGATAATCAAGAAATTAAAGAAAAAAATGGCCAGCTTCAAGTTTTCCATCGTCGTAGCCCTTTAATGTAGCTACTGATATCCCAAAGCTGTACTTTTCCATCCATTACACATGCGGGTAAGTAAATGAAAATAAATGACTCTGAAGCTATAAGCACTGTAATCATAGACGATGTTCGGAAAGCCATAGAAAACACCAACGCCCCCTGGATTCCCCACAGACATGGACGGTATGAGGTTATCGATAGAATCTCAGCAGACCGAGCAGGGTGCGAGTTGGCCTTTCATCGCTGTGAGCCGGCATTGCTTAATAGATGTGGCGGGTTAAAATTGCCCATCTCCTTGGATACACGAACTAACCGTGTGGACCGGATTCTGGGAAATTCTCGTCGCTAGCTGAAAACAATTCCTCGTCCAGCTTTGCGATCAGTTCAGAAACTTAACGCGGCACTGCAGCAAATATGCAAGTCTAATGTTAAGCGCGCTGATATAGTGTTGTTAATCAGCCAGAAAGGCACTCACCTAAAGATAAGTCCAATGTTTTTATGAGGTTCTTAAAGGTGTTACCTTCATCAGTCTACCGCAGAGGACGTTCGTGTCAAATTGAAATATCCGGCTTATGGATTCCAATTAATTATCATAAATATACATTTTTCCGTATTCAAGTCCGAGTATAATGATCCCCTCTGGAGGGTCATCTACTAGATATAGTTGCGCCGAAATATTCTTTCATCGCATTTATCCCCACAAGTATCCGAGGCACGCAGCCGTTGCCGGAAATTTTCATCGGACCTTTTCCCGTGTTTGTATTTATGTTTTTTTCTTCGTAAAAGCCTTCTTAATGTTTTGTTTTGCTCTTTTCCACCATTAACGCTCATCGTCCTCGGTCGGCGTTGCTGTTGGGGCTGCAAATTTATAGGATGGTTCAGCTTTATTCGGACGTCCGGCCTTCGAAGGCACGTGTTTGGATTGACAGTAATCAGACGAATAGCAAGGTGGATGGTTCGTCTGCTGCAATTTATCCGTAGACTACTTTCAATTCTCGAACATAAAGATAGTGAAGCCAGAAATATTTGAAATCACTTGAATATAACGTAAGGCAGTCCGGAAAAGTGTGGAATAACTTGAAAACGAAGTCACAATAACATTTTTAAATCACTTTCAAAGGTATGGCTTATGGGGAGTTAGAAGTTATGGGGATGATGAGAATTATGAAAAAATATGCTTAAATCATTGTACACCTCTTAGTTTACAAAATCAGATACGTCGTTTTGTATAATTGCCTAACTTATTCAATACTTATTTCATATTTCTCAGCATTTCCACGAAAACAAGCATCACCATTATTGGAAAACTAGGAAAATTTAAATTAACACTTCAGTTGATCACTTGAAAAAAAATAAAGAATAAAAAACTGAATATATTGTTTAAAATGAAACAAAAAATACAGAGAGCTTATTTTTGACAGATAGGCCTATTTTGTCTGAAACTTACTGAAATTTCCAGTGCTCAATAATATTTTAAGGAAATATAATTCTTTCTGGTGGTGCTCCTGGATGTCCTGAAAGTGCTAAGGGTTTGACAAATTTTACGTTTTAATCTTTGTTTACCTATTTGCTTACAAAATCTGACACGTTATTTTGAATAAGTTGTCGAGAACTCTCGAGTACTTTTTCAAATGGACTTAAGTAACATTTGGACAAAAATGATAAAATCAGCATTGAAATTTTTTGAATTTATTTTTATTCCTATTTGAAAACCAGACAGGTTTATCCCAATTAAATTCCACTATATGACACATTGGTAAAAGATAGTTTATCACTGCGCTTAAAAATTATACTAGGAGTGAAAATTCAAGTTTCATTTAGAAAAATGTTTCTTACAACGCTCTGCAATAGAAAATGATAATACGTCATTTTGATAAGTCAGTATGATCGATGGCATGTTACTTGCGTCAAAATGATACATCATTCTGCGAATGATAATGTTGATACGTCGAAATGTTACGTCAAGTTGTCATACTTCACGATGACTTTTTACTAGATACGTCGAAATTATCAAAATGACGTATTAGTTTTTTCTGCAACAAAACGGTGTAAAAATATCTTCGCTAAAAAAAACAATTTTTACTAAACAAAATCTACATTTTTAACCTTTTGGTATAAAAACTTTTACTAACGCGCCTTTAAGAGGCATTCAAATGATATAACAATGATTGGCAAGTTACTTTTCAACACAAGCGGCGTATGTACATTATTCCTAAAAAGTGCAAAAGTAATTTTACACCGTTTTGTAAATAGTTATTTTAAATTTTCAGAAATAATCCTTCAGAAAGTTCAACAGATATGGGCATATATACATGAATTTTCAATAACATGCCATGAACAACGCGTTTGTTTACATTTTGTGACTTACGTCCTTTTGAAAAAGTACTCGAGAACTGCTCATTTTATTTCAGAACAACTCACCGTGTATTGTGTGGTATTCCTGTATAATATTGATTTTTTCCTTTCTTCCAGCCTTTGAAGAGCTAACGATCACGGTTCTGTTATGCTCAGCTTCAAAAGTGTTAATAAAATAAAATTCATGTTAGCACATTCCTCCCGTTAAACAAGATGAAAGCTTCAAGGGTTTCGTCTACTTTGTATACAAACAGCCCGCGGGTGAAATTCACAACGCCGACTAGGACCAAAGAACGCTAAATTGAAAAGACATTTCTTCGCGACTGCCGAGCTGAATTTTCCATTTTTTCTTCTTTCTCTTTCTTCGCTCTAGAATTCGGTATAGAAGTAAATCTTTGCCATCGTGCCTACCGCATTGATTCACTGCTCAGAATGCGTACCCGAGTAAAGTGTTACAACATGAAGATAGCTTATTTTGATGTCAAAATCAAATTAATATCCAAATTTGATTTCACTTTACAATTGTCAAATTTGATATCAAATTTACTTCTCAACTTACTCTACACTTTCATTCACTTTTCGCAGTGTAAAGTAATTATATTTTCATTGCCTTGACAGAGTATTTGCCAGAAATTTGCCAGCAACAAGTTGATAAGTACAGCCATTGCCTTTTCAGTTTTAATTTTGATGTCACAGGAATAATTTTCAGTTTTGAAAACGACAGCTACTTCACTGCTCATTATCAGCAACATCGCAACGTCATATTTAGTTTTCAATTTAACGCAGACTCCACTCGGGTACAACTTTGCTTCTAGCTTTCTTCCGCGGGTTCAACATCTTGATGTCGTTTTGCCACCCCAGCGAAAAGCGACTGTGTTTATGCCAGGGAATGGGAAGCTATTTTCGTTGTTGGTTGACATGATGTCTCCACTCCACACCCGGGTTATCATGATGTTTGCGGTGCGGTTGAAAGACTTCTAAGAAGCGGTGATAGATGTCGGTGAGCTTTAAAGTTGCTATCGTCTTAAACGTTTCGTTTCAAGGGCATCGGATTCCTATTAGCCACGAGATGCATATTTTTGAAAAGTTGATTATTAATTTAGTGCAACGAGAAGTGCATGTGAAGTGTATTTTCCAGCAAACAATTTTGCTTTCATCGTGTCTTTGCACTCGAGTGCAGGACAAACAACACTGACCTTGCAAAGGCACTTTTTTTTCGCTTTCACTCGTCAGTTGACTTTTTGTGACACAAAACGAAGCCTTCGCATAATGGTTCTTTTTTGAGATTTACTGGGCAGAAAGCTTTTTCCTAGGAATGATTTCATAATCTTTTTTAAACGTGATGGAGAAGTTCATTCGTTGAAGGTTCTGCTTACTGACCAGAAATTCGGGAGTTTAATTACCTCCTCGTTACTTGCTTCTTTATATATCCACAGGAAAGAAAGTAAATGTAAAAATACTGCGTTTTTAATGATAGCAAAACTAGGGATAGCACCACAGTGAATCTCTGATAATCTGCCTCTCTAACATACAAGTTTTACTTGCTTTGACAATACTCGATCAACAATAGAAAAAAAGCCAATCAACATTTGTAAACAAACGCTTCTGAGCCTTTTTCCTCGCAAAGAATTTGCCACCCAAGCAAACCAATACCGTCCTCTATTAGGAGAAAGTTTGCCCTACACGATGATGCTGTATAGGTTTGCGTGTATAGTCTCGGGCTTGCGATAAATGGGGCTCAAAAGTGTTTGTTTACAAATGTTGATAGGCCCTGTTCTATTGTTGGTCGAGAATTGTGCACAGGTAAACACGGTCTCAACCCGAGCGAAGGTTCATACCAAATTGATAGCAAGTTCTAAATTAGGCTTGAGTCATTTAACATCTGGACGCACTGTTTATTTTACTGCAGCGCTCCAAGTGGTTGGATCTGGAATGATTTGACTGCAGCATGTTTTATCCTTTCTTCAGTGTTAAAAAGTTCATTACGAATCGTTTTAAATTTAAAAGAAGTTATACTTGATGGAAGCCTTGAGTCGAAAATCAATTTTGGACACACACTCTTCGGTAATTCAACGAGACAAAAATCGCGCATTCGTTGACATTTTCGTAAATCGACCATGAGTAGTATTTTGAAACAATGTCGTGCGCAACATACCTTCGATCGGTAGGATCATAGCAAGTGGAACTAACGATCCAAAGTTGTAATTGAGGTGTTAAGTATGATCAGGATTGTCGGGTTATGTAATTGCTAAGAAATTCAATGCCAGCCAAAAAACACCGTCGAAAGGATTCGTTTACCAAATGGATTTCGATCGTTTCTAGCCTGAAAGAAACGTCTGATCAAGTTAGGGTGCAAGTAACTAATGACACTTTATTTAACAATCTTCATTCAATCTTATCTTAAGCGGAAGACTCAGAATTCCCAAGAATTGTTTATGTTCAAGCAGCTTTGAATTTGATACCCGTTAAGTGAGAATATCTATCTGATGATCTGATGGAACCGAATTCAAAGAAATGGCCCTTAATTTCATCATTTCTCGAATATAGTGATTTCTTATATCTATAAGTTTGCTTTTTAGGTGTGGCTTATTTAGTATTGGAACAAACCTTTTTAATTCTTACAGCGACCCTAGTGGTCGGATTTAACGAACTTTGCCGACGGATCGCAAGCCTCAAAGCAAGCGTCGAGCGGTTATTGTCAACCGTCAACTGCGGAACAAAGTCATCAAGAACATTAAGGCGAACCCCAACATCTCAGACCCCAACATCTTTCGCGCCGCACGCATTACCGTGCTATGGATTCGTCTCCAGGAAGGCTTCAAGTCATACCGTGCCTGTAGTCAACCAAATAGGGTACAAATGCAGAACAATGTGCCCAGAATCAGTTCCAAAAAACTGTATGATCAGGTGTTGACAAAATTCAATGGCTGTTTCATCATGGGTGATGAAACCTCTGTAAAGGCCGATTTCGAACAGCTACCGGGAATTTTACTTGGCTACGGCTCGGGGAGATGTTTCTGTCAAATCCAAGATTGTGTTTGCAGATAAATTTGCACGTTAATTCATGATTCGGCAAGGCATCTGTAGTTGCGGTAGTAAGACCAATGTTCTCATCACTGATAAGACATTTAATTCAGAGCTATACAGAAAGGAATGTCTCCAGAGCGAATAAAGTTCACATAAAGTCACCACTCCCTTGAACGGAATTCTTCTAATTTTCTAATCTCTTTCACAGATCCGGGTCTTATCGCAATCATTAATCTTTGGTTCCCATTCAGGGGTGTTGACACAGAATTGGACTCCTCCATTCGAGAGCGCAGTAACAGTACATCGATTTACTGCTCCTGGTCTACGGCTAGCATGCTGTTGGATCGTGAACTCGCAGCTCCAGTATCTACTTGACCTGTCCTACGTCTCACATTTCGAATTTGGTACACAACTGCTGCTTAGTGTTCTTGGTCATTCCAAAACAACAAGAAGTCGTCTACATAAACGGAAATGATGATCCATTGCATGGACTTTTTTGACAATGATCTGCCTAAGAATGTTTTAACCCAACGACCATATATAGTATAAATTGTAACAATAATGAATACATTACTACACCCTAGGAAAGAATGATTATAAAATATTTTAATTAAATTGAATGTGGGAATTTGTCATCAATTTTAGAACAATGTCATTACGCTTTCCCTTAAAGAACTACGGAAGAACCACGGAGAATTATGAAGTCAAAAAAACAAAAATGAACATGAAAATCAACGAGCATCATGACATATTTAATCATTTTTTACGCTTATAACTCAATCAGTTCTTGATTGATCAGCTTTTATATTAATCTGTTTGAAATTTCAACGGTTATCAATTTAAATATCAAAACATTCCATTCTAATATTGTTAAAAGTCAAAAATGACACGAACGAAAGCTTATCTCTTATCATCACCTTTTACATACGAAGTTCACGTAATCGATAGTATTATCCTAACACTGATTTCAAAATAAAGTACCTAACATCTCATAAGTAGCAGCCACGCAGCGTAGAGATATAAAGGGAGCACCATTAAAGGCATCCTTATTCGTATGTTACTCCTGGGGTTGAATGGATCTGGCCACCAGTGGTTACCCAAGCAAAGCTTTATACCAAATTGATAACAAGTGTTAATATCAAATTATCAGTGTTTGATCGCTTAATATGTTATCATTTAGGCTGAATAAACAAACAAAATATCGAAAGAGATAACAAATTAATATTCGTTGGATATTACAATATTAAATCGTTTGATTATCATCGACATCATTTTGATAACAAATTTTGTGATATGAACAAAATTCTTGAGATAATTTCAAATTATGTCATCAAATTGATATCAAATTCATACACCAATAACTGAAGTAGTGCTTCTGGTGAGAAGCTCAATTTCATATCCATGACATGCTGGAAATATTCAGCATTCAGCATTCGTCAGCATACGTCAGCATGCTGATAGAATCCAGTAATGTTCGTCAATAATCGTCTTCTAAAATTGATAACAGATGATAACCAAATTTGTCAATTTTGATAACTTAATTTGTTATGCGATAACAGATGAGTTCAAAATGATATCTGAGATAACAAAACATGTTACTTATTTGATATCAGTTTGTTATTTTACTTTACTAGGGTAGGCAGCCAGTGGTCAAGTGGCCAGTGGCTGAGCAGTTGGTTGCTAGGTAGCCCAGCAACTGACTACACCGTTGAATTTGACACCGCCGGAAAGGCACTATGACGAGTTGGATTAGGGTGGTGTCCTGTTAAACATTCAAGCCGTCATGCTGTCAAAAAGACCGATCAGAAGGCACAAATTCGGTCGTGGACCCTTTTTTCAAATTTCTTACCATCTAAAATCATCCTTTTCTAGATGATCACTTTGATTTTCTTAACTAAAGAGTTTGCTTTATTGAAATCTTTATTATGATCTTTTCTAACTTATTGTTGCTTATTCTTGCAAATGTCGGATGGATACACTGAAAATAAAATTTAGTTTATATCACGAAATCGCCACTAACATTCACGATTCTATTCGTTCATCCCAGCGGCAACATCAACACGTAAAAGTTCGATAGAAGAAGAGCTGGACCTCATCTTCACAAAATTGATATCGTGCATTGTTCAAAAAGGCATAATGATAGTATGCTGACAAGCAATTTAAATGTTTCATACAATTTCCGAGACATTTGTTCTATAGATAAAATAGGTTAAGGAAGCAAGCGAAAGTGACTTTACGGAAAAGTATTTCGAATGTCTTGTTGGCGACCAGTGATTAAAACCGTCTGACAGCGAAAAGAAAGTCAACGGCGAGTTGGAAGCTGATCAGCTTTGGATTATTTTAGTTTTAAAGACAGCCAACCAGAAAGGCTGCCAGTAAGAAGACTTCGAACATGGTTTTGAAACGGAATGGCTCTTTTCAGGGCACTATTTTATATTTGTAGAGTTGTTTGAACAGTAAAATTTATTTCCATGGCGCATGCATGTCGGAAGAAAGCTGCCTACGAATGGCAGTCAGTCAGAAGAAAGCCGACAAGATTTCAGCGAGCGAATTGGCTAGCAGAACGACTTTGAACACGCCTTTGAAACTTTATGGTTCTTCTTCTGTATTAAGAGTTGTCTGGAGGATAAATAACAATTATTTTCCGTAGCCTACAGGAAGACAGCCAACGGGAAGAAAGTCAGTGGAAAGAAAGGAAGTTAATATAGGGTGCCCTGAAAATATAAGCACGATTTCTACACGAAACTGCACGAAACTGGCATGCGTAGGAAAACTGATTTTCTCTGTGTGTCTATGTTTACATTCTAAAAAACAATTTCGTGTGTTGAAATTGTATTTTTGCAACAAAGTCATCAAAATGTAAGTAATTTCTCCTAAAAATTGTGAACAGATTGGGCACAACTGGTGCTGTTTTCCCAATATTTCAGTAAGTCATCTGGTGAAACTTGAAAGTGTGAGTATTGAGGCGAAATGAAATGCCATCTTGAAGTTTGGTAAGGGTTGTTACTTTGCGGACGGACCAAAAGTTGGTCGAAAACCACAACCAAAGGACCAAAACGTGGACCGAAAGATCATGATGGCTTTTTCTTGTAAAAAAGCAGCTCAGTTCGAGGTGTTGTCAAATTAACTAGGTACTTCTAAGAGTAACGTTCAACGTGCCAAGACAAGAACACATTTTAAAAATCTTCAATAAGCAGAAGATGCCAAAACGAAGTCAAAACAGACTGCAACGATTAAACTGCGGTCTCGGAAGCTGTATGACGGCCTACTGTGTGGAAAATCGGCGAGTATTATGATCGATGATAATACATTTATCAAATTTTACTATAATACGCTTCCGTGAGATCAATATTTCTCTGTTCATGAAGACCAGTTCGTCGATGATGCCGATAGGTCAATGTTCACCGAGAAATTCGGTAACTGATACGTTCATCCGGAATCAGGAAGCATGATGGCCCAGTATTGTTTCGGCCGGATTTGGCATCTGTGCATTATGAGAAAGACACCAATGGTAGGACGCCAATAAAAATCAACGCAAAAAAAATTTATGAATCCTTCGAACTTGCCGGTTTACGTTCGGAAATTTAAACTGTCCCTATATTACTTCAAAGGGCAGTTATCACCATCTAGCAAGGGTAGCATGCCAAATGGAAATTTTAAAAACGGTGACCGTCATTAAAAACTAAAACGTTCAATGCTAATAAATCAAAACGTTCTCGATAGATTTTCAAGATTTTTACCTCAATTTATCTGTTGAAATTTTTTGCGACTAACAATTTTACTCTCGAATGAATTATTGTTCAGCTAATGTAAACTATTGCACACTACAGGGTGAGTGGTAATTCCTGTCAGTATATTTTAAACATGTGTAGCTTTGAATAAATTTATCATAGAAATGTTTGCACATTTTTCTCTTAGAGTGTATTCAAGTGTCATCATAGTTTGCAAGTTTGTTTTGAATTTTTATTTGTTTTAGACTTGTGATAATTATGAACGCGCAAGGAGAGCTCGTGATAAGTCCGTTTTTGAGACATTTTAGACCGTGTACTATTTTGAAGAAGTTGAAACCATTCGGAATAAACGAACATAATCTTTCGCATAATTAAACGCTACCATGAAACCGGTTCTTGAAAAATACCTCTCAGGCGTGGTCATAAACGCACTGGCAAGTGTTCAGAAGCCATCAAACGAGTGAGAGAGTGAATTCGGTGGAATCCTGTTAAGTCTGGCCGAAAGATGGCCAAAGATCTGGGAGTGTCAACGGTCAGGAGCATTTTGAAAGATGACCAATCCATAGAAAAAACGGGTGCATGGTTTGAGTGAAAACCAGAAGATTGCAAGAGTCGAAAGATGTCGGATGTTGCTCAAGTCAAATTCTGTTTTCGGACGAAAAACTGTTCCTGCTACGTGGGGATCCTGTAAAATGAGCCTGCAAAATGATCGGGAGTATAAAGCACACCTTTTTAATATTCGTCGTGATAAACGAGCTGTTCAAAGGCTACACAATGTTTCAAGGGTGATTGTTTTGGGATGTTTCTCTAACACTTCGAAGGTTCAATTGCTGTTGATTGTACCTGGAGTAAATCAATAGTAAATATTTCATCGGTAGAGTTTTGAAGAACCATTCGCTTCGCAAGACACACTACAGGAATACACCCATTTCGAAAATATGGAATGCCATGCCTAAAAATATCGTGCGTGCCAGCTTTGACGCCTTCCAACAACGCATGTGGCTAACGTTCAAGGCAAAGAGAGACAAATTTAAGCTGAACTAAATTAGGATTAACGTTAAAGATTTACCAAACAGGATTTCATAGAAATTAAAAATTCATACAAACTTAACATTTTTATGACGATATACTTGACTGACATGAATTCTCAAAGGCAAAAAATAGGCATAGTTTCCTTCAAACACATGGCCATTAGCCTGGGACACGGACATATGAAAGAAAAAAATATTCGCTCCCCAATGATTTTTGGAAGCCTTTTGGGTCCCATAATAACTGTGCAAAATTTCAGTTTCAGCTCGATCGGTGAAACTATATTTTTGCTCTCGAGGTTTTAATTTTACATAGGATTTTATATGGGAAAACTTACTTTTACATTGAATAATCTGGCGAGGTGACCCGTTGCCATCTAAAAATAAGTAAACCAAATTTTCTTCTTGAAAATTTTCCAAGGAAACTTTTCTTTGAAGATTGCAAAGCGATTCGACGATTGTAGAAAAAGTTATTAAGCTAAAACTGATTACAATCCAAACGAACGGCTCACTGAACTGATTTTTCCTAACAACACTGCCACCTGCAGCATGGCCTGTAGCCTGCTGCTGGCGGCGCGAAGCAACCACGTTGTTGTGAGGCGTTTACTCAGCATGGAGGAAAGTCGATGTTCAACTTTTAATTTCAAAATGTTCAGTAAAATTGTCTTGCCATTGTTTCTAGATCAATAAAAGTTTCAACTTTTGGTGTGCTGAAATTGTCTCTATCCTATTTCAAACAAAAGTTATTATGGTTTTTGAAAACAAAATAAGCCATTTTCAAATGTTGATTTTTCTAGTTGGAGCAAACCAAAAAAATTTTTCTCAACAGCATTTGAAAGAAGTTTTATTACTGCATATCGTATCTGAAAGTTGGAGATAGGTTATTTATTTAATTGAGTAAAACACATATGAAAAGGACGTAATTTTATAAGAAAATAGTTAATTATTCGTTAACGGTAAGAGATATCGGCATGACTTATGCGTCAAAAGTTTTATCTTTTTAAGTTTTAAAAATCATCTGCAGACAACTTTGTTGGAAAATTTGAACTAAAAATGAAAGAGCAAAAAACTGATTTTTTGTAGGGACACCCAAAATTATCTAAGGAGAACTGCCTGAAGAAAGTTTTTACCTCCGATATTATTTCGATTTCTCTGAAAATAAGGGCCACATTAGTTTTCATTCACACCAAAAAAAGCGCCTTGCTATTAGAAACAACTTTGTAGAAGACAGTTTTGGTCCAAAACTTCAAACTTAGGCTGAAATCTGTATCTTTCCAGCTAAATTCGCATTCTGGACCAGTGTGAACTGGTTAATGATCCGAACAACCTTGAAATCCTTTTGCAGGGTTTTCTTGACAATTGCCCAATAACGCTCAATTGGGAGGAGTTGCGGACAGTTTGGTAGGTTGACGTCCTTTTCCACGTAATCGGTATGGTTTTCTTCCAACTATTAAATCGTCGAAAGAATCCGGTCAGAAAAGTGGTGTAGTTGTGTGCGGCTTGCATAACGCCAAAAGCTGCTTCTGTAGGCACTCTTTTCAGTAGACTTTGCCAATGATAGTTCCTTTCGTGAAAAAACTGAATGAACGTAAACGGCTACTGCAAATTATTTGTCAAACACGCACCTTTTGTTTGAATTTCTCATCCTAAACGAACGTCTACGAGTCAGACACATCCTTGCCAATGACTTTCGTGTAAGATTGCGGGCCGGGAAGAGTTTCTGAATCTCCCTTAACGTAAGTTTCGTCATCTTTTAATATACACTGATCGTCGGTCTCCGAAATTCCAGCATAGAGCTTCCACGATCTTTTTCTGGCAGTTTATAATTTTGTTTGGCGATTTTCTGTAATCTATATGTTTTGAGGCCATACGGCCGTTTGATTCGTTGGATCATTCCATACGAAGTTCCTGACTATTTGGCCAAATGACTCATGGAAAATCGATTTATTCTTATTGATCAATATTACAACGTATTTGTCCAATTTGTGGTCACTGGCGCCTTGTTTTCGTCTAGATCTCGGCAAATCGGCAACTGTATTGTGCGTTACATATTTTTCCTTATTTGCTTTATAAATGTTATAAATTTTTGAAACTACTTTTCGATTCACTCCTTAGATGCCTGCATCGACTCTAGAATATAACAAATGGTTTAAAATACACAGAAAATAATAATGAACTTCAACAGGGGCGTAAAATATCCCCTCGTTTAATTTCAAGCCAATGGATGCATAAACAACGAAATTGTCTGCAATTTTTTATGCGCCATGAAACAATGTTTACAATCTTTTATACAAGAAGCTAGATTCAGGCGTTATCTGGCTCAAATTTATATGATAGATCAAATTAATTTCTGACAAATCTAGTATTCCGTTTATGTGCATTAGATAACGCAGAAAATTAAATGTTTTTTTTTATTTGTGGGGCTTATATTTATAAAAAAGATCACATTAATTTCTGCCAAACCTAGCATTTTGTTAATGTTCATTACATTACGCAGAAAATTAAATGTTTCCTTTTATTTGTTCAATCTACGTCATGGTTCCGTATCTTTTAAAAAATATCACCGAATTTTTACACTTCTGCCAGCTGGAATGCAAATCCATCCAATTGTAAATGTTTGCGTGAAAAATTTCACTAGAACTGTCTTAGCCTACACAGATAAAAAGAAACATTGAATTTTCTGCGTAATCTAATGCACATAAATGGAATGCTAGATTTGGCAGAAAACAATGCGATAATTCATGTAAACTTAAGCTAGATAACGTCTGAATCTAGCCTGTTGTATGAAAGATTGCAAGCATTGTTGTATGGCGCAAGAAAGATTGCATACAATTTCGTTGTTCACACCTTCTTTGGCTTAGAATTAAACGAGGGGAAATTTTGCGCGCCTGTTAAAAATCATTATTTTATTATGTGTTCTGTTAGAAAATGAGCAAATCAATGAGGTAGCTTGGCAAAAAAGTGCTTCGCTCGATTTGCACTCGATTGAAACGACCCTTCGTTCAACTTCAACAACTAATCGAGGTTCAGACTGCCGTATTCTAACGGAACTAACAATATTTTCTTGTTCATATCTATCATTGCTCTTACTTTCAAAGTCTTATGTTGATATGTAAGAATATCCTTCAATATATTGTAATCGTTGACTTCCAATATGGATTAACAAAGAAACATAATGAGAATGAACCAAATGATTGTTAAAAAATCTCCTTATTTAACAAAAAACAATAATAATACGTTCTGTGTATGGAGCACCTTCTATTGCAAACTTGCCTTCACCTTAGTCTCCTAGAGCACTTCTACAGCTTTTAATTGAGAGCTGCCACCCTTTGTTTTAAGCTACATTTTCTCCCACTGATCTGGAGGAGTATACCAACAGATTTATGCATCAATAATGTTTTATACATTTATTCAAATCAGGCAACGAAAATAATCTGGGTGTTCTGCACTAATGACGAGACCCTACTTCGTCCCTTCCACTCTATTTTTTCCCTTAAAAATCCCACTACAGAACCACTGTAAAGAGCTCTCATTTCACGAGTCTTGGTAAACATAGTAAGATCAAAGCCAATCTAGTCTACTCTTTCGTTCAAAGGAATAGACCCATGCAATGCTTCTAAAACAGTTCACCTTCCACATATGCACGAGGGTTGCTGTATGAATAGAGCTTTTATTTTTGTACGTAGAAAAGTTTGTAATGAACGTTTTCTCGGAATTCTTCCAATACTCCAATGGCAGCCATTTCTACCGGTAGGCACATGAAAGGTCACTCCATTTACACTTAAGTAGAAAATACTACCGTCACGAGAGACGTAATTTTTATCAGAATACGAGGAACGTACACATTGGTTTCATGTGAAGCCAATCGGAATCGAAACATTCGCAACTCGACAAATGCTCTGTGGGATCGAAATGTTTTTTATAAATCTTTTCCAGATTATTTTTGAGCCTTCGGGAACAATTGCATGAGTCAGTTTCAGGGCACAAAAGATTACATGACTTTTGGAGCATTCAATCACAATTATTAGAAATCAAAAGCATTTGCCGATAATAAGCTAGAACGAATCTTTTTAACTGTCAATTGAAAAATAAAATAAATAATTAAAGCTCAAAGGAACTCACAATTTACTGTTCACGCAACGTTGATCCTCACATTCAGCAATTAAGGTGGATTTCCTGGAAACATTTCAACCTTTCCAAAGTTAGCAACAACTCACTAATCGTATTATAATGCACCACCCGTAAGTTTTTCACCACTCAAATTCTCCCCAAACGATCAATCAACTTCTTCGCCGTTTTCTTGTCGTCTGCCTTCATCGGCCACGCCAACGAATAACGGCGAAATATTTTCTTCTGTCTCCTTAGCCGTGGAAAACTTTTCCCATCATGCAGAACGTCGCAAGCACCTAACTAACTTTATTCTTCGCCGGAAACCGAAAAAAAAAATTCCAGGTATCACTTTCTTCGTCTTCTTCTATCAATCGAGGTTTAATCTGGCGTAGCCAACCGCACAAAATCACTCACTTCAGGCTTCTTTAAATTTGTGGACAGAACATCACGTCCGCGGAGTGCTCTTCCTTAACTCGAAATTCACAACCCGTGTGAAAGATTTTCACGTGTTCACCTCACATCGCACCGAGCTATATTTTGTCTGTTCCAATGTTTTGTTTTGCCTTCCGAGGAAAGTTTTCGAATTTATTGCTACAATGTCCATCTAAACAGTCACAAACGGTTGGTAAACGTAGTCCAAGGTAGGCAGCATTCGAAGGAAAACACCGCCCGATCAGGAGTTCAGTTACTCACTGAATCGAGTGGTGCCATACGATAGGAGTTTTATGGGACACCGTATTCGAGCTTCACCCGGTATGTTTTGACACTCAGGGAATCGACGAACTTGCGCAGTAGGCCGCGACGAATTCTCAAAGCTGTGTGCTAGAATGCCACGTGAGGTACGAAGTTGACCGCGAAAGAAGCTACCCAATGGAATGAAAGGGGGCACGTTGTGTCTACTTAAAGTCAGACGGTGAGAGCATAACAACAACAAGTGGTATCTTGGCGAGGATGCTGAAATGCTTCAATTGCCTATTGTTTCCTGTTTGGCGAGTTCAAAACCGAGAGTCCAGCGAGTTACTGGGCAATTTACCGCATGAATTTATCAAAGCTGGTCGCTGTGTGGTGTGACTTTTATTTCTTGGTTACCATTGCGTTGGAATGAGAGGGTAATTTGTCCGTTTGTTTAGATTTAGAGTCATTTATTTGTGGTTAATAACGAGGATGCTAGTTTTCCGTCTTGGCTTTAGATAATATTGTGGTTTGGATAAGTGGTTTCCTTCTAGTGGTAATGGCTATAGCTTGCAGGTCTAAGGATCTGCCTTGGACAAGAGCAGATGTGCCTACAAAATATGAGCGCCGTCGTGGCAAATCCGACTGCGTCCCACAGATGTCATACAAGAAGACCCAGGCGACCCAGCAGCGGTCAGACAGTGGCAGAAAACAGAGGATATCTGATTCGTTGAAGGCAAGGAAGGTGTCTTAAATCTGTTCAAGCGATGAATTTTGATACGCAGTTTGGCGAATAAGACGGAGGTTTCCATCAGGTTTGTCGAAAAAACGACGAAAGGTGCTGGCCTCCACGTCTACAAGGTCAGAAAATAAAAATAAAACACGGTAACCGAAACCCGTGCCAGAAATCTGTACCGAAAGCGCCTGACGAAACTTAAGGACTGTATCGAGAATAAGTTATTCTCATATTTTTTCTTTCAAATCACATAAAAAGAAATTATGTTTTATTCTAACAAATATATGATTCTTTATTGTATGGGATTGAACTTGAACATTTTGAAGACCGAATGAAATTAATATGATTCTTTCACGAATTTGCGAATTTTTGATTGAACAATTTTCGGACAAGTGTTTCATCACATTATTTGAACGCCTTGGCCTTAATTTTTCGGAACTCCTCCATATTTTCAGCTGCTTTACCAATATTAACAATCCCCAATTGCGTTAAATGGCGGGGGGCGGATTGATGTATTTTTCAACGAAATCTATGCCCTTTTCCGTGAGCCAATTGAGAATTGTTTTGACATAAGCCTAGACCTGCATGTTTGAAACCAAGTAATAGTCATATGGTCACTATGAACGGAGTTCCAATTTCTTGGTCATGTCAAGTTAAATATCTTGGACTGATACTTGATCAAAAATTAACTTTTAAAGATCACATTGACGGCATTCAAGCCAAATGCAATAAATCTAGGGTTTTTTTTCATTAGGGCGAATCTACAATTGAGAGATTCTCTCTGGGCTCGCTCTCTTTCATTCATAAACCAATCACCTTTACGTTTTTCATTCTACTATTTGTAGAGTATGCTAGCCAGCACTGTTGTGTTTCGATCTGTACTAAAGAATCCCTCGAAAATTTTATAATGGCGCTGTAATGAATGAAAGAGAGCGAGCACGGAGAGAATCTTTCAATTGTAGATTCGCCCTAATGAAAAAAACCCTAGAAATATATAAGATGCTCATATCCTCTTATAAACAGAAAATCCAAACTTTGTTTAAAGATCAAACTTCTAATATTCAAACAAATTTTAAGACCAGCCATGCTTTGTGCTGTGCCAATATGGTCTTGTTGTTGTGCTACTAGGGAAAAAGCACTTCAAAGGATTCAGAACAAAGTTCTAAAAATGATCTTGAAGCTGCCACCCTGGTTTAGTACTATTGAATTACATAGAATTTTAAACGTTGAGACTCTAGAAGAAATGTTCAACAAAATAATTCATTATTTTAGACAAAAATCATTGCAATCTTCAATTGCAATGATCAACTCTCTCTATCGATAAGAACTAGTTTAAAGAAGTCAACTGTTATTCTTACACGCAGGCAAAATAAACCCTGTTAAAAATTCTGAATAGACGAAGTAAAAATAATATTAACACAATTAGATATTTATGATAGCATATAAGGTTGAAATGTTAATGACTTAGCATAAGCAGCAAGGATAATATATGAATGTAAAATAATGTTAAATTTGGAATAAATAAAGAGTTCCAATGTGTTGTAAAATAATGTAAAATTTGGAACAAATAAAGATAAGAAAAAACAACAGAAGTACTTTTACTCATTGTAAGAAACCAGCAAATACTAAATTTAATGCAAACACATTGTAGGAAGGAGAAACAATAAATAGGAGAGCAAAAGTAGGAAAAATCAGTTATTATGGTCACATTTTGAGAAGAGCAAAATTACATCCACTTAAATTAGCTTACAAACTAAAATTCAACAAGACAAAGAAGGACGACCAAGCCTTACGTAGAAAAACTCGCTAGGACAAGATTTGAGTAGATATAGGGAAATAAGCAGTGAAGAATGGAAACGATTAACGAAGGATAAAGAAAAATTAAAATAAAAGGTAAAAGAAATAAACAAGGAATCAGAAAGCCAAATTTCGGACGAAGAAACAACGGAAGAACAAAAAACGAAAAATTGCAAAAATACAAATTTGGGAATAGAAACACTAAGAACTGAAAAAATAGGGTTAAGGCCGAATAATTGAATTAAGAATAATAAGGTTAAAATTGATGTAGGTACGTTTGTATAGTTGGTTTATTTGAGATTGTAGTATAAATATGAAAAGATACGCATTTCAAGGTCAAGGTACAAAGCACATGAAAAAATACATGCATATGTGATGAAAAAATAAATAAACTGTGTATAAAAATACTAAGTCTAAATACATAAATACTTAATTAATATAATACTCTAGATATTACCCTTGGGCTCAAGAAAAAAAACAATCATTAGAAAAATCAGACCTAAACACAAAAGATAATTTTTAAATACTAGAACCCTAGCAAGATCCCTAATAAAACATAAAAAATAAAAAAATAAAGCAACATTGAGGTTTGATATTCATAGATTCATCAATGAGCAGGACAAAAGTAGCCTCACGTGAATGAGTTCTTCACAAATTTCAATGTTCACCTTTTGGGTTGACTAGACTTAAGCAAATATTAAAAGTTTACATATTTTTTAGCTTTACTACAAAGCAGTTCGACTTATTTCACATCACGCCTAAACCCTATGATCAAAAATGAGAAACGAACCAGGAAAAAAATTAAAGCAATCAGAAAACATGTCATACAAAAAAGAGATACTTACACGACAGGGAATTATAGAAATTTGGTTTTTAATGCATTTTTTACAAGCCCGCCCAAACGTTTTTGGCCCTTCATACAGGAGCTGGAGGATCACAAACAACAATAGAATCCAGATCAAATCGTTTTTAAGATTATTCCACTGCTATGGAAAGTTATATTGCTACAACAGACGGTAGTATTACATCATCATCATCATCATCATGATGATCATCATCATCATCATCATCATCATCATCATCATCACACTTGTAATCAGGAATGCTTAAAGGCGTACAAGAACAACGTCGTGTGAAATAAAATCCATTCATAAGTCAGCCTTATGAAATTCCAAAGCATCGTTCATAACCCTAGTAGCACACTTGTTGCCATTCAGTTGAGATAACATAAATATAACTTGCTAAGTCATAATCAAGTTACTACAACTAATTTTGAAAGTAGTGTGCTACTTGGGAAGTTGAACCTTATGAAATTCTTAAGTTTATTTGGCTGATTGTAGAGTCCTCTTTGACATTGGTCTCGTCGTCCATCACAATACATGCAAAAACTGGAATACAATTTCTCAGTCCTTGTCGCTGCGCGTTGATTTTGTTCTGCACTTTGTTGTATGTCTTCAGGTAGTTCCGTTTCTTTCTACGTTGATTCATTTCCACTTTATTGGTCAAATCACGTATCGACATTGATGTATTCTTCCGAATTAGAGCTACCACTCTTTGATTAAGTTTTGAAGTTCCGGGTTTACTGCCTCTTCCTGGCAGTTCATTCAAAGAACAGACTCACGTGAAGAATTCCAAAGCACTTCGCCAATTGTCGCATAGTTAGAATGCGCGAATTTACGAAAACGAAGAATTTAAACCTTGCAAGTAAGTAAACAAACGAAAAATGACAGTCAAACGCGCAGCATGCTATGATGCACACATTAAAACCGAAAACGGAAAACGGACGCTGTGATCGGCTATGCTCTATTGGACTAGAGTAGGCTTGGATCGGAAACTATTGTGACATTGGTGAAAGACGGACTTCACGTACATCTTATGGAGAGTGGCCAGTACACCCAATATAAAAAAGCAAGATTGTAATTCTATTTCGCATAATTTTGTATTATTTTTCGTAATGAATAGTAATGGAGATAAAATCCAAAATTGATCGTGGGAAAAAAGCAACACATGTGTGTATGAGGTTGTGCAGTGTAAAGACTGTATTCGATGAAATTTGGACACACGCAATTGTTCGTAACTTTTTAGCGTATGCGTAAAAAATATTGAAATTTTAACTGAATGTATTTCATTGTGTTGTGTCAATTGTGTAATGAGTTTCGTGAAAATCGGTCAAGTGATTTCAGTGATGGCTTCGAATGAAGAAATAGTGCGCCAACAAATTTTGGGCACTCACTTCGAAAACCCAAACGCTTCTCATCGATGGATCGGAAAACAGCTCGGAATCGCACATTCAACCGTATCTCATGTGATCAAAACGTTCAAGGTCCGTAAGACAACCAAGCGGAAAAATGGTAGTGGCAAAAAACGTGGCACATCAAATCCAGAGGAGGCCAGGATGGTATTGAACCAATTTAAGCGTTATCCCAACATTTCGATCAAGGATGTTGCGAAAAAGGCGAAAGTTTCAGTTTGTTTTGTGCAGAAAACAATGAAACGTTTTGGATTACCTGTGTACAAGGTCCAGAAGGCACCGAACCGGAGCGATAAACAGAACTCGGTGGCCAAAACTCGTGCAAGAAAACTGTACAGGAAGTGGCTCACAAAACCGTTCTGCATTGTGATGGACGATGAGACCTACATTAAAGCCGACACCAAACAAATGCCAGGACAGGAACACTACGTCGCCACCTCTAAGTTGGCCGTTCCGGAGAGTGTACGGAAGAAGAAACTGTCGAAATTCGCCAAAAAAATCCTTATCTGGCAAGCGATCTGCAGATGTGGCAAAATGAGTCAGCCCTTCATCACCTTTGGGACCGTCAACGGACAAATCTACAAGGACGAATGCCTCCAAAAACGACTTCTGCCCTTCTTGAGATCTCACGATGGCCCGACACTGTTTTGGCCGGATTTGGCATCTTGCCACTATGCCCGGCCCGTCTTAGACTGGTACAAAGATAATAATGTAGTTTTTGTACCAAAAAACGTCAACCCTCCAAACACTCCGGAACTTCGCCCAATTGAAAATTTTTGTGCAATCATGAAGACAAAGCTCGTTAAAACTCCAAAACTGATAGAAAATGAACTTGAACTAAAGAAAGTGTGGTTAAAAGTAAGAAAATCAAGTCAGTCCTATCATTGCCCAAAATTAGATGAAAGGGGTCAAGGCAAAGGTTGGGAGAAGAGGTTCAATAAACCAATGATGTCAAAACTTAACCATTTAGTAGTACTTTTTTTCGAGAAAGTTTGAAAAGAATCGGGCTCAAGGAAAATTTTTGATGACCTATTTTGTGTGTACAAATTTCATCGAATACAGTCTTTATTACTGGTTGAGTGTGAGATTCGAGTCCGAAATATCAATGGCTCAAAAAGAAAAATGATCTCGATACATAACCAAGATTCAAACTGCGGTCGTCAGTGTGATGGGTTTATATTGTTACCATTAATGAACTTTAACAAATTGTTGAAGCACTTAGCGGTACAGCAAAAAAGCAAATGTCGCTCAAATGGCGCACTTGCAAGGCTTCGTTTATTTAATAAAACGTGCATTATTTATTCTAAAGATTTTAAAATATCAACAGAAAATTCTCTTATATTTTGTAATTTTGTAACATCTATGCAGGAATCATCAAAAGTCGTCATGGTGGATTAGAAACACTGTCAATCAAAAGTATTTTTAAAACATAAACTTTTTCTAGATTATCGAGCAATTTTCTTTCTTACTCAAAATGTATCTTCTCAATCATCGACAAAAAAACAGCTATTGAAATTTTTAGAGAAAATTGTAATCATGGTTTCAATGGCGTGACGTTGAAATTGAGCCCAAAATACATCTTGAGAGCAGTCTAATAACATACTTATGATGGTCCATTGCATATTGAGTTAGTTATTATAACATCATCTTGTGGACAGTCACAAGGAATCAACTGCTGATGGTGATTCTTATTGCATGATATAGTTCAGAAAAATAAGTTCATTTTTTTCTTGCAGTTAGACCAATTCTGTAAATAAATGTTCGGCGATCATTCTTGTATGTCTTATTTTTTTTCGAGTACAGTCTTTATAAATAAAAAATTGAATTAAATGGTTCCTAATGTAGGAAACGATTCATCTGAAGGCCAGAGTGACGAAAATTCAGGATTCGATTGTTTTATTTTGTTTGTTTATGAAAAGCTAGTTCTTCAATATGATTTATTTGCACATAAATCAAGCAAAACAATGCATTAGGTCCTAAGTAACATTGAGAGACTCTCTTTGTCGACTTTCTCTTTGCGTTCCTACGGCTATGTAAAAGCATGTTCAACTATTTTCAACATACAGTACGGTAGTATAAAGTGTGATTAGTGATCCAATACGTTGAAAACACCAGGAAATTGTTTAGTAGACAAGCTATTAACCAAAGAGAAAGTCGACGAAGAGAATCTCTCAATGTTACTTAGGACCTAATTAATGCATTGTTTTGCTTGAAATGGTAGCGAACAGTTCAGTATCCACTGAACGAAACAATATCAACAAATACATCAAAAGTCAATAAGTAACCGAAATCATCCTGCCAATTTCGGCAGCCATGATGATGGTGAGGTAATACTTCTGACTTCATTCACCTTCACCCACCCACTCAGGCCGCGGTCCGATTTTCCTTTATTCTGTCTGTTGCTGTCAGTGAATGATGAAGAAATTAATTTCACCGGTAACAAGCGAATTTTGATCGATCACTCCAGACGCCATTGCAGCAGGCGGGAAAAACTGTAAATATTTTCCAAGTGTTTCCAAACAAGCGTAATGATTTATCGAAAATATGCGCGGCCCAGGGGAGCTTGAGGACCCACGGGGGAAAGTGGGTTTCATTTTCTGATTATTCGTTTCGATGACGATGATGCCAATATCGCAGAGTGGCTACTGGGGCTGCTGCGGAGAGATAATGACGAGAACGACAACGACTACGGATGATTGTAGCGCTGGTGCAGATGGTAGAGTAAGTAAGCCGATCCCCCTTGACGAGTCCCTGTGGAAGAGTGACGTGAAAGCTTGTTCAATACAATATTCCGTGAAGTTGTCGTTCACGATGAGAGCGGTTCGTGGAATTGAAAACCAATGGCTGTGCTCCGAGCAGAGTGGGCTTGTGTGATCTCAATTAGGTAAGTATTTTTATGTTTAGGGATAAAGGTATTGTTGATTTAATATAAAGACTTAAACAATGTTATTGGTTTTTGGCTTAGCTATCATCGTGATTGTCATTCTTGGGCTAGTTCATCTTGTTTGGTTGTTTTTGGTTGTTATGTGACAACTCCGAGGGTGCGATTTAAATTCGTGACTTTAACGTTAAAATGCAAGTATGAGTTTATACAAGAACGCCGAGTTCATTTTATTTTCCAGGATCTATTTTAAGCTTCATACGTACACTACCAAAAAGTTTTATAAATTTCAATGCTTTGAGACTGCCACACGGGAGTGGATTGAAGGAAATAAGAATAATTTAGAAGAGACAAAAAATCTTAGGCTTTTCAAATTGTAGTTGTAGTTGTAGGTTAGGTAGGTTATTAAATTTTAACTAACAATGCCGCAAGGCCTGATCTGAAAATTAATTTAAATGGAGTGTAAAAAGGGAGCCCAGGGCTGAAAATCTCGGTCATAAAGAAATAAAAACAAATTTAAAACAAAAAAACACACTAAACACATTAAACACTTCAACAAAACTAAAGAGCCCATTGGCCCAATGTATAGTAGTATAAAAGACAAAGAATGTAAAAAACAATTTTAGTAGTAGTACTGAGACGATCAGTTTGTACTTTTATATCAAATTTTGAAACATTTGAATTTTGAGCAGGTATCGGTTTGCTGAATAGCAATCATCTGCTACATATTTGCTTAATGCCTACCTTTAAAGTCATTTTTTGAAATGTTATGGTGGCAAAGTTGAACCTATCGATTCTATGTTGCTAACTTTAAGCTTTTGTGCGATTTTTGTCAAAAAGTTGCAAAATAGGTTCTTATAAGGTACTCCATATTTGAACTCCGATTGCGAGTATTTTTCTTTATAACTACGGGGATCTACCTGCCATAAACCTTAAAGTTAGCATACTTTATCCGAAGTCATTCGATTGCATCAGGCGCCTGAAAAATTCTCGTGTTATCGTTAGTGTTAATTTGTCTTAATTTATATTTGAATCATAGACAATCATGTAAAAGTTTTCTAGAAACAAACTACGCGTTAGATTAGTAGCAAATAGCAGCAATTTGAGAGCTTGATGCTCTTTTCAACAAATGATAAACAAGCTATGATGAAGGGATGGATCAGCACACTTTTCTTCCGTGCTATTTTGGGTGTTCCTGAACACTAACATTTTTTTTAGTTTATAGTACGAAATCGAAGGTAGAACTAACGAATCTATTCGTTGTTTTCTGCAACGAAACTGATTTATTGACTTTATTGACTTTTTTGACCCGTAACGTAACGAGTGAATGAGTCCGGCAAATCGACTCGAGTTGTCTCCGACGATGGATCTACCCTTCAACGACGGAGAGTTCCTTGACGTTGGAACATCCCCCAAGACCGACAACCACTCGCTTCTTGATTCTACCGCCACTTTACTTTAGAGCCGACATTATTTGCGAAACGGCTGGGTTAGTCGGATTCTACGCACTTTCGTCACGACACATTCTATAGACGACGTTAACTGGACTGGTATCTGCACCGGTGATGGCAACCCGGATAAAAATAACCGTACAATTACAATACAATAATATAGAATAACATTAAAATCAATTTTCGACCGTGAATCTTATTGTTCGAACAATACTCTTAATCGTAAATACTATCGAATCTATTGTATGGTTATATTGGAAATCTATGAGAATTTTTTATTCGGGAAGCAACTTGCTTTGTAATGATCCGAATCGTGACAGTAATTGACCACGAGTTCCGGTTCGGTGTGGTTCAGTGTTCGGTCAAGGATGGAACCTTCAGAACACCGTGATGTTCACCGATTTCCGCCTCACTGAGGTCTAGTAGATCAGCACCCGGTGCTGAAAGTACACAGATAAAAAGAAACATTGAATTTTCTGCCTTATCTAATGCACATAAAAGGAACGCTAGATTTGGCAGTAAATAATGGGATATTTCAAGTAAATTAAAGCCAGATAACGCCTGAATCTAGCCTGTTGAATGAAAGATTACAAAAATTGTTGTATGACGCATGGAAGATTGCAAACAATTTTGTTGTTTACGCCTCCTTTGGCTTGGAATTAAACAAGAGGAAATTTTACATGCTTGATAAAATTAATTATTTTTTTCTGTGTATAACTTTTCAGAACTCTGCAAAGAAAATCAGGGCCGTCATTCTGTGCAGCGACTTGGCAATAGCCTTCCAGTTCCGTTTATGTTTGGACAACTTTAAGGCTGGTTTACAGTTCGGGAAAAGCATCATGGAATTTTGAACGGAATTTTGCTCGGGGTTTGGCACGGCGAATTTTCCAGTTGAGGTTTCTCCACATTTCTTTACACTCAAGGACAAGCTAGCTCTGCGTATCAGGTTTTGCATAATATTTGCATTTGTGTGAGGTTTTTTCTTTCAGAAAGCTTTTACTTACGATGTAAATTCAAGAAATTTTGGATATATTTTATTTAAGTTAACTTTAACGATGTTCGTTTTTTACTTGGTCGATACTCTCAAATCATCCCAGAATATCCACCACTTCTGGATACTGACAGATTTATTCAGGGGCAATGAAATAAAACAACTTATATGTTACAAATAGCATCTTTATCGAAAAATGCAATTCAATTTATACCAATTTCCTTATTCTGTTTTGTCGTTGTGTCTACGAGTTTTTTTTTTGACACGGTTTATATATTTTTGTATAAATTATTTATAATAAATAGATTTATATATTTAGAGATAAATATATTAATTATATAAATTATTTAATAATATGTAAATGTTAACGTCCAATATTTTTTCCTGGGTTTGCTGTTCATAAAATCTATCCTGACCAAGGGTAAGTCGCTAAGAACAGTGTGCCAGCCACAAAGTCTTACTTCAATTTTCAATCTATGCGACATATGTGGCACACTGAGGAACACCTTTGACAGTAGACCTTTCAGAAGAAAAAAAAACAGCAACCCTGCCAATATGCATTGTTGTTGCTGACATTTTTTTTCGCTCTGTTTATTTCGTCACGTCAATCTAGCGAGAGTTCTGTATGTTGAATTCGAACTGCAAATCTTATGAAAAACTAATCCACGTTAATCGTGAAGGTGAGCAGTGTGATTCTTTGCATATTTCGTTTGATTCTAGATCGGGTTGCACTGGGAGTTGCATTGGACTTTTGACTAACCGAATTCGACCACACGAACTGCTTTTGTAACCTTTATTGTGTATCGATCAGCCCTAAAAATCAGCCCTAAAAATTTTCCCTCTAATAAACTGCAAAAGGATCAAATACGGAACAACTCAGTTACATTCTTTCATCCTTACATTGACGTTTGGTGCACGGGAGAAGTACGCTATAGGTAAGAATCAAACAGTTCTGCACCAACTTGAGCGAAGTCCTTACCACTATTAACCACTTTCTTAACTTGGAAAGACTGGTTTCTCATTTAGACATTCATAATTTATGACCTCAAAATCCTAGAAAAGACCCGCTTTAGTGCACTGCTGCTTATTTTCTGTATTGTTTATTTCTTGTAGAAACCAAAACAAATGCCTGGTTGCCAGGAACAGCAAAAATTAAAATTTGGACTGTCAACACATTACAGGAACGTTACAGGAACATGCAACGCTTGTAGGCACACTAAAAAAAATAGCACCGGAGAAAAGTGTGATGAGCGACTCACCCTTGATCCTGACGGTCTATTCCATCAAAATTTTCATCTATCTATTCCATCAAATTCCATCACATCAATTATAAAACAAATCTGTTTCCAAACTCGGCTCTCTTTCTGACATTTTTTTTTTGTTCGAACACAAACTTGCAAAATCCGAACGGAAACAATTCGGAATGATATGTTCCGGCCGATGAAGCTGTGTGTAGAGATGAATTTTACTATCCGGAGTAAATCCCGCGGTTGGGTTCATACTTCAGGAAAACATTTTTGTGTAGAATTAATTCCCGCAGCGGGAATTCAAATCCCGGGCTCCATTTAAAACACACAGGCGCCCAAACCCCGTGTAGCTTTTCTCGAACTGTAAACCAGCTTTACGGTTGTCTTCCAGGGTGGCCACACAATCCTAATATGAAAATTCCCGCATTTTTCCCGAATTTTTCCCGCATTTTTGCTTTATTTTCCCGACTGTTAAGATGAGTTAATATAAATTACTCGTAGCTAAATCTCTGAGCTCCCAACATTTTTCCAGTTTGATTTACCACCAGACACTTTCCATTTATTTAAAATATGCCTTTTTGTGCGACAGGATGAGCCAATTTTCAACAAATGTTGTCAAGTTTGGTAGCTTCTTCTTGGTTCTAGCCAAAATTTGTCCAAACCATTTTCTTTTCTCTGGAACGGCAAACAACGTCAGACGGCATTGAGCACAGCTGCGCAAATTTTTGTATCACCATGTGTTAACACCCTTACAAACGCAATTCGCCAAACTTCAAACACATTCGCCACTACTTGAAAGATAAGTTCATTGCCTCACCTGTTACAGCCGTGTAGCCAGATCTTCTAAGGGCATCTTCAACGGTGGTTCAAATCGGGGTTTGGATTTATTTGTTTAGACCAAACGCAAAAACATCGCTGCATCGCTGGTGTTTGTAAATTTTGTTTTATACTGGATCTATTTTGTATCATTTCAGAACTTATATAAGCTTCTAAGTTTTTTACTGAACGCACTCTTTGAAAATTTAATTTAAAGAACTTCGGAATATCTATGAAGATTGGGTGGAAATGTCTATAATGAAAATGCCAGAAGTTGATTAAACTTCTCGGCAGTTGTATAAAATAATTGGAAGTTTCCAGATAATCATGAAGCTGGCTCGTTGTCTTTCGAGAAGAGAAATGGTGGAACTTTAGAGAAGTTCATTAAATTGCCGAAAAATTATTAACGTTTCTGGAAACTTGGATGAACTTCCAAAAAGTTTGTTGATGGAATAGGAACAACTTTCTGCAAAGGACGGGAACTTTGAAAATTAGATTTTGCTTCCTAGAAGTTGTTTTCCCTTCCAGCAGGTACATATTTTGTGATAAAAAGCAGAATATCACACATATTTAAATAACTTACGAGAAATTGAAAAAAAAATCTTGGAAGCCGTGGAATTTCTGTGGAATAGTTAGCATTACCGAGATGTTGTTAAACCGTACAAGAACTTTTTTTGATCTCCAAGATTGAGAATAGGTGGAAATTCTATGAAATTGATTAAAAAGTAGTTGGTTTCTTCATTATTGTTTTGGTTGAGTTCGAAAAATTATCGAGTAGTAAGAAGTTTAAGTTCTTCTTAAAATATAAATACCCTGAACTTTTGGGATGTTTTCGGAACGATTGGAAAGTTTCTCCATCACCTGGAAATATCCCTGCAGTTCTAGGAAGCTCCCCAAACTTATGGAAACATCCTTTGAATGTTTCCTAAACTTTTCGAATGCTCAAAAAATCCAGTTTCCTGTTTATCTAGGACGTTTTCTGAAATTCTTGAAAGTTCCCCGATCTTAGGGGAAGTTTTCTGAAATTCTTGGAGGATCGCAGGACTACAGAGAAATTTCCTGAATTGCTGAATCCCCTGAGCATCTGGGATTTTTTCGATCTTTTGGAAAGTTTCCTGAGCTTCTGGGAAATTCTCTGAATTTCTGGGATGTTCTCTGAACGTCTGAGATGTTTGCTGACCTTTTGGAAAGTTTCCTGATCTTTAGAGGATTTCCATTATCTTTGTGAGCATTTCCTGAAGTTCTGAAAAGTTTTTTGAATTCATGAAAAACCCTAAACTTCAAGGAAGTTTCTTGAACTCCTACATGTTCGCTGAACTTCTAAGAAGTTCTGTATATGTCTAGCAAGTTTTATGAAATTCTAAGAAGTTCACTAAACCTCTAGGAAGATCCGCAAACTGTTGAATAGCTTCTTATTTTCTGTAAAGTTCCTTGAATTTTTGGGAAGTTCCCTGAACATCTTGAGTAGTTCTTTGACCTTCTGAAAAATACTCAAAATAATCTGATAATTTTTCTAAACTTCTGGAAGCCCCTTGAATTTCTGTATAGTGACCTGAATTTCTGTAAGGAACCCTTTACTTTTAGAAACTGCCCTGAACTCTTGGTAAGCTCCTTGAAAAACGGGACAATTCCCGGAATTGCTAGGAAACAATCTGAATTTCAGGAAAGTTGCCTGATCTTCTAGTAAGAACCCTTAATTACTGGAAAGCTCCCCGATTTTCTGGAAAATTTCCTGATTTTCTGGTATGTTCCTTTGACATCAGAGAGAATAGCTAAACCTCGGGAAAGTCTAAGTCAAATATAAAAAGTATGCCGAGTTTCTGATAAGTTCTCTGAGTTTCTAAGTGCACTGAATTTACAAGATTTTTTTCGAATTTTTGGGAGATAATTTTTGTCCATCAGGGTTCCTTAGGGTCACCAACCCCCAAGTTTTCGTCGAGAGAACTAGCTGAGGACATAGGCCAACATCCGTTAGGCTGCAGTAGACCTATGTAACACCAAGGCCAACATATCCAGCTGCATCGCAACAGCTGAAAAAAAGTCTTAAGTTGACTCTAGTTGTCGCATAATGTCTAGGATCATATCCCTTGGCATGTTGAAACGTCGCAGAAAGTTCTTCTTGTCATAGGTTGGCGTGGCGCTATCTATCACTATCAGCACTATCTAATATCGTTTAAATGAGATGCATGCATTCACACACTCACCACCACTCGAACCATGTTAAAAAGTTTGCGAAAAATCCTCGGTCTCTGAAGAAAAAAAAACTTCTGATCTCTGGATATGGTATGATTGACAAGATGATAGGTTTTGTTGGGTTTAACAACAAAAAATACTACACCGGTGCGGGGAACGCAAAGTTGGTCTGTTTTAGCTGGTTCTTTTTAAGTTTGCTGATGCAAATCAACTATAAAGATGTTCAAATAGACCACCGCTGAAGATGCTCTAAGCGGTACGTTTTGAACAGGCTGAACAATGAGATCGGTGAACCGAGTAAATGACAAAAACGTTACTCAAATCATTTGAAAAAGGTGTGAGTATGGTTCCTTCCATATGACAACAATTCCCGATGACTTTTGAAATTCCCGCCTTTTTCCCGCATTTCCCGATTTTCCCGAGTCTGTGGCCACCCTGGTCTTCGCAACTGGCCGAACAACATTCACAACAAAATTTATCTTCGTTTAATTCCATACCAAAGGAGGCGTAAACAACAAAATTTTTTGCAATTTTTCATGCGCCATACAACAATGTTTGCAATTTTTCATACATCAGGCTAAATTCAGGCGTTATCTGGCAATTTTTCGCAATTTTTCATACATCAGGCTAAATTCAGGCGTTATCTGACTTAAATTTACATGAAATATCCCATATTTTTCTTCCTAATCTATCGCATCTATCGCAGAAAATTCAATGTTTCATTTTATCTGTGTAGACTTCGCTTCCCGTAAACTTAATTGCATCCTCGATAGCCCGTGTTCGTTCTTGGTAAATTTCGTCAGCCAGTTGAGTATGGACCTCTCCAGAAGTTCAACGAGCGAATCCAACAGGCAGATTGGCCTATATGATGCTGGATTCTCCGGAAGCTTTCCTGGCTTTGGTAGCAACACTACCTAGTAACCAATAAGAATTAAATAAAGCACGTAAGTAATCTTATATGAGTCTTAACGACAAGTGAGATAATGCATATGAGCATTATATTCACCTTAAATGCTATTCAAAAGCAGGTTTTGGCCCTCCACATGGCTAATTTACCAAAAGAAGACGTCTATGTCGATAATAAGTCAGTCATTGGTACCATAAATTGGATAGTTTTGCAAGTGACAGCTAGATGACAGCAGTTGGAATGTTGTTCTGCTGTTGGGGAGTTTAGCTTTTAGAATGCTGATTAAATGCGAAGCAAAAAAAATTAAAACCTGTTTTCAATTTTAGAATTTATCCACTTTCCTGTTTTGCCTCTTATATTTGTTTCTTCTCCTTTACTGGTGATGATGATGGATGTTTGCTTTCTGTTTGGACTCCCTATTTTTTCTTATGAAAGGGGAAATTGAAATTCGATGCAATTTTTGGATACCCTAGGATGGGATTGGAACTCGCTGCTTTATGGTCGACGTGTTCTTAAACAGCGTCTTTACTCTCTTACTTATATGAAACGTATGGGAACGGTTTCAACATTTGCCCCATAGGGAACGTCGAATAATTATGTCACGCAATAAGTGACTTTTTATAACCCCCTCTTGTCACGTTTTTTATATGGACCTTCACAGTTTTTTGTATGGATTATCACGATTTCCCAAACTCCCCTTCCACCCTTACTGCGTGACATAATCAATGAACTTTCCCATATGAACTTCAATGTCCCCAGGTAACCAATAAGCAGATGTCTTATAATGTCATTTGGCAGAGTAAATTTACCAAATTTCCTATCACAGATTTCAAATCGAAGCAAGGAACGTCTTGCATCATCTTCTTCTTCTTTGTATTAGAGAGAGACTTTAACCAATCATGTCATTCGTCTTTCCATGTTCGTCTCGCATGCAGCTGAGAACGGTGTAAAACGAACACTAAGGAAAATTTTGCCTCAGTCGTTTGGCAGCATTGAAGCTGTGCGGAGCTGGTCGCTGATAGCTGGTCGCTGGTCGCCGGTAGTTGGTCGCAGGCAGATGATCGCAGCTGCTTTATTCGTTATTCAGCGGAGCTGGTCGCAGAGAGGCAGCTGGTGGTCGCGTAGCAGCTGGTGGTGGTAAGTACCAAGGCTCTCCCAAACAGCGATTGTCGCGATGAGGTAAAATGGCGGATTATGGGGGCGCAAAATCGCGTCGGTTTTGTGCAAGCCGCCATCTTACCTCATCGTGGCAATTGTTTCGCCGCGACTTCGAAAACGCTGCTGTTTGGGGGAAAGCGTCCTTGGGGGCGAGCAGCAGTAGGTGGAAATAATCTGTCCTTTTGAGGACAATAAATTAAAATAAAAGAGTTATTATTATTATTAAAGAACTAATGTTAGATTTAGTCGGTGCTCGATGGAGGGCGAGCCGTCGGTAAAAATTTTACCCAGCTGGTTGGCGCAATCTTTAAATTGATAATCTGTCCTTCAGAGGACAACCAATTTAATTAAAAGAGTTGTTTATACAAGAATTAAACTTTTATTTCGTTCGGTTCGTGGTGCCGATTCGTTCGCCGCAACTGCATGGAGGGCGAGCCGTCGGGAAAATTTTACCAGCTGGTTGGCGCAACCCACCAATAAATAATCTGTCCTTTTGAGGACAACCAATGCAGTTCAGGGAGTTGTTAGTATAAGAATTAAATTAATATTTCGTTCGGTTTGTGCACCATTTAATCAAGTGCCGATTTGTTCGTCACGACTGCAAAAACGATACTGTTTGCGGAAGAGCCTCCATGTAAGGCGAGCAGGACAATTCTCCCTCGGTGGAATTTTTTTCCTAGCTGGTTGGCGCAAATCAATCAATTCAATTTCTAATATATGAGAATTATTTGAATAAGAGTTTATCTTACATTTTGGTCGATTGGCAGTCATATTGGATTTTGCGAAGTCGTTACTGTGTACTTTGCAGCGGATCCATAAAATCAGTGAAAATAAATCAAAGCCTGCCGGTGCTTTGATTTATTTTCACCGAAAAATCCTACCAGATACAAATCCATCTTTGCTACTTTCAATTTAATATTCTCAGCTTGAGAGTTTGTTTGATTGGGATTTTCGTTTCAAATTAAATCCTAGAGGGTTTTGAGCTGTTTAGTGGAATACCTGTAACTAGAAATTAGAAGAAGAATTAGTATCTTCCATTTAATTCCAACTACCTTTGCTTATCTTCGACAGATACGCGTATTTCGTCTACAATGTGCAGACTTCTTCAGTGTCTCGTACCCAGTCGAGTTATTAGTACGAGACATTGAAGAAGTCTGCACATTGTAGACGAAATACGCGTATCTGTCGAAGATAAGCAAAGGTAGTTGGAATTAAATGGAAGATACTAATTCTTCTTCTAATTTCTCGTTTCAAATTGTCGATTGGCAGCCAGTGGTATTAGCAAAACTTGTTTTCCCTTCGTCGCATACCTTAAACCACACAAATTTCCTATCAAGGACACCATTTTCGATGTCGAACATGATGTTCCGAACCAAAATTCTCTGTAAATTCCAATTAGTAGTGTGTTATAAACAGTTGTTCTGTTATGTTAACGATTCGCGTCGCATAGAGTCCTACCTCCAGGAAGAAAAACGTTTTGAGAAACATAGTGAAGGTGAGAATGCCTAACCGATTTGATCCAGAATGCTTGCGCAGATTCAGGAAGCGCATAAAGAGCGAACATACGGGAAATCCTCCGAAACGACCATGCACCGATGCCGAGCGAGCTCGTAGTTATCCGGCGAAATTGAAAGCAGCAAGAGGTAATGCGTTGCCAACAACTAGTTGGGACGCTGGAGAAGGTCCTTCAACTCGAGGTAGGAAATTGATATTTATTAAATTTAAATCAATTTGACAAAGTGCATGTCATCATAGCAATTGAATATCCCTCTATGTTATCGCTTCCTGTCTTAATAAATTTCAACATAGTATTAATTGTATTCTGGGGATGACATGCACCGCGTGCTTTTACATCATACGAACCTACAAATGATATCGATACAAATAATGCGCTAAACATGTTTTAATGCGTGAATATTTTCTCAGGTGTTTATTATATATATATTTATGAATTTATCATATATTAACCAACCATTTCTTTCATACCCATTGCAAAGAATAATGATATTTTTTAAAACTCACTCGCTTTCTTCTGCGAGATCTAATATATTTATATAGATTTCGATTTCCCTAACGTTTTAGCCATAATGGATTCACTAATTAATCTGACATTCACATAGAAACATGAATAATAATTTCACAAGAGAACCCTAGACCACATTTTAGGTACGAATTTAACCTTATATTCCCAACTATGGCCAAATGTATTCATCACACAGTAAAATGTAGAATATAAAAGTTTTCAATGGAAAAGTAAGAGTGAGCGGTTGTGTATTTTTCGAAGGGCTTATTCATACCAACACCTATATAACTAAATGAATATAGTGGGAATTTTAATGTTTTGAAATGGAATGGCCGATTGATCACATGAGAAAGTCATTGAGATGTTATAAAGTAGCTTTATATTCCGTATAGTATACCGAATATAGCCGAATGCCCGGAGCGATAATATAAATAAATTCCCGAAGCGATGAAACAAACAAACTTTACTGAAATTCGTCCGAACAAGAATCCTTAATGATATAAATATCCATCGAAAGTTTTCGACTCAATGTTTTTTTTTTTTTTTTTTAACAGTCATTTATTTGTACAGGCTCAATCGAATCAACTTTACAGAGCCAAGTTTTCATATAAACATACATCAGTTGTCTTAAAACTAAAGTTAGGGGGATATAACCGATTACTCGCGGCCGTCTCGAGGTTAATAGGAATAACAATTTAACGGGTGGGGAGCTGGGAGGGGACTTAAAGTAAGGTTTACATAACACATTAATTTTAAAGTCTAAATTGTCTCAAAACTAATAACTATACAACTTTTGGGTTTCTTTTGACTTGAACATTTTTGAAAAGGAAAACAAAAAACCAACACATACACTGCCAAAAGTTAAAGTTAACATACAGGTTAAACAAACTACAATCTAAGGTTAATGTTAGTCAAAAACAGATAAATGAGATTCATAAACTCCAGATCACGTGCAGCCAAAATATCTCGAACAGGTACATTGGGTTGTTTACCTCGAGCCCGAAGGGATTCGTAAAGTTCAGATCTGACTCCGCGATGCTCGGTACATGACCAAACAATGTGATCTGCGTCCTGGTAACCTTGTCCACATTCACAGAGATTGCTGTCGCTCAGCCCAACCCGGTATAAATGAGCGTTCAAAGAATAATGATTGGACATGAGGCGAGACATCACACGAATGAAGTCTCTACCCACATCCATACCCCCAAACCAAGATTTCTTCGACACCTTTGGGATGATAGAATGTTGCCATCGCCCCAAATCTCCTTTACTCCATTTATACTGCCAGCTGACGAGTGACTGTTGACGAAAAATAGGAAAAAATTCATTAAAGGCGATTTGTCGATCGTAAATATCGCCTTCCATAGCGCCCACCTTTGCAAGCGAGTCCGCTTCCTCATTGCCCGGAATTGAACAATGAGATGGGACCCATACAAAGGTGATGATAAAATAACGCGAAGATAAAGCACTTAGAAGCTCCTGTATTTTCTAATCTAATCTAATCTAATCTCATACTAACGCAGCCAATTCTTGAAAGCATCCTGGAAAATGATGTTTTCTTGAATACATCATTTTTCTTGTCATCGGCCAGGCCAACTGCGTAGTATGTGCCGCAGAGGGGATTCCAAGAAATAGAGCGATTCCAGAAAGATCTAAAATCGCTTTACTACTCTGAATCAAGGGAAGGAAGAAAGCGTGGACCTCCCGTACCAAACGCTTCCACGTTGAGTTATACAGTGTGATAATTTGTACCTTATCGTTGGGAGCATAGATGCTAGAAAGATTAGTTTATGCTCCTTTTGCCTGTGGGTGAACTTTTGGCATTTGAACCAAAAGCGTGGCAATAATTGCCAAGGTTATAGCGCCTTATCTCGCTCCATGGGAGGTATGTGGACTAAAACTTACGATGATGGATAAATACGAAGCTGAAAATAGCATAAAAAATATTGTGAAGGGATGTTATAATATAAAATGAGAATAACATGTGTACTATCTGCATGTCTTCTAATTCCATGGATGATCCAAAATTATATACCGTATAAAGAAATAAAGAATACTTACATTTTTCGTGGTAGGGTAAGACTTCAGCATGCTATCTTACCGCGCTGCCTACATTGCGTTGGTGGGACTGCCTCCTAAGGTATAGCTGCCGAGGTACAGCGTTTCTTACTCAGCCGCTGGTGAACAGACCTCCTTGGTGGACAGACGCTCGGCACGCACCTCCTCAATCTAGCTGAAGTCAGAAGGACAACAGTGCCCAGGCTGCACTACCAGCTAAGTACGCAACCCTTAGCTGGCGGTCTTTGTCATCTGCTGACCCGTGGAAGCATGAGGTAGGAACTTGTGAGGACCAGAGCTATGTTGCGGGGACGCACGCTCCATCACAGTTGTCGACTCACCATTTTGCAGCCCGCACTTAGAAGCTCCTGTATTTTCATGAGAAAATACGAGGAGTGCTTTACCGGCCTCAATGAGCGAATAGCCTCTATAGAACTGAGACTATCCGTGAAAATGAAATACTGATCCGGTGTAAGTGAGGCAACAATTTCTAGCGTAAAGTGTATTGCCGCTAATTCAGCGACATATACGGAACAAGGAGCTTGAAGTTTACGGTTGGCGCTATAAATGTCCTCTATCAAAGATCCGTCAGTGAAAAACGATTTAGTGGAATCAACTTGGCCAAACTTTGCAGCAAATATTAGCGGAGCAATCATAGGACGATGATGCTCTGGGATTCCATGAAGCTCCTGCTTCATGGATAAATCAAAATGAACCGAACTGCCGAAATCTGAGAAGCAAACACGATTGGAAATGTTCGGCGAAGGGCTGACATCCTGTGTTATGTACAAATGGTACAAGGTCATGAAGCGGGTTTGAGGATTCAACTCAAGGAGCTTCTCAAAATGTTCGATTACCTGAGGGTTCATAACTTCACACCTGGTGAGGAGCCGGAGAGATAATTCTGTAAACCGATCCGAGAGTGGCAACATGCCCGCCAGCACTTCAAGACTCATGGTGTGAGTCGAGTGCATGCAACCTAACGCGATACGAAGACACCGATACTGAATACGTTCCAGTTTAATGAAGTGCGACCGAGCCGCTGACTGAAAACAAAAACTACCGTATTCCATAACCGACAAAATCGTTGTCCGGTACAACGTTAGAAGATCTTGTGGATGAGCTCCCACCAGGTTCCGGTAATTGTGCAGAGAAAATTGATCCTTGGCTGGCACTTTCGCTTCACATACTCAATATGGGATCTCCAGGTGCACTTAGAATCGAACCAGACCCCAAGATATTTAAATGACATAGAATGAGTTATCGGCTTACCCCAAATTTGAAGCTTCGGTTGTGCTGGGTTATGCTTCCTAGAAAAAACTACCAACTCAGTTTTCTCCGTAGAGAATTCGATACCTAGCTCTAGAGCCCAAGTAGACAAATTGTCTAAGGTATCCTGTAAGGGTCCTTGCAGATCGACCCCATTGGGTCCCGTGACAGACACTACGCCGTCATCTGCAAGTTGTCTCAACGTACAGTTGTCACCTAGACAACCGTCAATGTCTTTGACATAAAAATTATACAAAGGGGGCTTAAACATGATCCCTGGGGAGACCCATGTAGCTGAATCGTGAAGCTGTAGAGGTTCCATGAGAAAAGCTCATATGTTTCTCTGACAGCAAATTGTACAAAAAATTATTCATTAATGGTGAAAAGTCACAAGCGTGGAGTTTATCTGAAAGAACTTCTACAGATACTGAATCAAAAGCCCCCTTTATGTCCAAGAATACAGAAGCCATTTGCTCTTTTTTAGCAAAAGCTAACTGAATATCTGTGGAAAGCAACGCGAGACAGTCGTTCGTTTCCTTACCCCTACGGAAACCATATTGAGTATCTGAAAGCAGGTTGTTCGTCTCAACCCATTTGTCCAGACGGAAGAGGATCATTTTCTCCAACAACTTTCGAATACAGGATAACATCGCGATGGGTCGATAGGAGTTGTGGTCGGACGCGGGCTTACCAGGTTTTTGAATGGCAATAACTCTCACCCGTCTCCAATCATCCGGTACAATGTTGAGCTATAGAAACTGATTAAACAAGTTCAACATGCGCCTCTTCGCGACGTCTGGGAGGTTCTTGAGCAAGTTGAACTTGATCCTATCAGCCCCTGGAGCCGTATTGCCACACGAAAGGAGTGCGAGAGAGAACTCTACCATTGAAAAGGGTTGGCTAATCTCATCTATCGAATTCGTGTTTTCGCGAGGAATCATCCGTGCCGGCACCGAATCTGGACACACTTTTCGCGCGAATTTGAGGATCCATTGGTCCGAGTACTCTTCGCTCTCGTTGTTCGTAGTTCGGTTACGCAACCTTCGCGCCGTGTTCCAAAGAGTACTCATCGACGTTTCGCGCGATAGCCCGTTCACGAATGTTCGCCAGTAACCGCGTTTCTTGGCCTTGATGAGGCTCTTAAGTTCGCGTTCGAGAGCCGTGTAAACTTCGAAGTGCTCAGGTGTTCCACGTCTACGGAAAACTTTAAACGCGTCGGACTTTTTACGGTAAACCTCGGTGCATTGCTGATCCCACCATGGAGAAGGAGGTTTCCTGCGAGATGACGTCCCTGGAACTGGTCGAGTTTGAGCTTGAAGCGCGCTGTCTAAGATCAGGTTGGAGAGGAAGTTATATTCTTCCAGCGGTGAAAGCCTTTCTACCGTCGTTACGGCTTCATCTACTGCTGTCCTAAACTTTGTCCAATCGATGTGACGGGTAAGATCATACGCGACGCTGACAGATTTCGACGGATTGAACCCGGTGGCAACCGAAATTTGTATGGGCAAGTGATCACTACCGTGGGGATCTTGAATCACATTCCATGTGCAATCCAACGATAATGAATTCGAACAAAGTGTGAGGTCTAATCTACTGCCAACTGAGGATGAACCAGCCAAACGTGTTACTTCTCCATTGTAAAGTACTGTCATATTGAAGTTGTCACAGAGGTCATATATCATGGAAGACCGGTTGTCATCGTACAGTTCTCCCCAGCCTGTACCGTGAGAGTTAAAATCTCCCATGATCAACCGTGGAGCAGGAAGGACCGAACAAATATCTGAAAGTTGTTTTCGGTTTATTGAGGCTCTAGGAGGAATATATACAGAAGCAATGCAAAGGCTTTTATTTTTAATAACAGCCTGACATGCGACAACTTCAATACCTGGGATTGGAGGAAAATTCACTCTATAGAAGGAGTAGCACTTTTTGATCCCCAAAGTACTCCTCCTCCACGTGAATCCTCACGATCAAGACGAATTATATTGAAATCGTGAAAATGAAGATCGATTTCGGAAGAGAGCCATGTTTCACAAAGAGCGAATGCATCACAACCGGTAGTGTGAGCCATAAATTTAAAAGATTCCAATTTAGGAATCAAACTTCGACAATTCCACTGTAGAACAGTGATCAAATCCCCGACCTCATTTGGAAAATTATCCATCGAAGGAAATGATTGCTGCAAGGAGGGGCCACTTGATTGTCAATTGCTTCAAAAACGTTTTCACTGTGGGAAGCATTGCCATAACAATGCTTTTAAGAGGGTCAGAAATTTCGAGGAACTTGAAAATACTTTCAACAATATCATCAAATGAGAACAGCCCACTTGAGGAGGGGGCTTCTGTTCTTAAAATAGGGGCGTCAGGGGTTTTGGATGTCCCCGGGAGAGATGGAAAGTCCTGGGTGTAGTTAGTACTACGGAAACCAGGAGGAATTGTGTTTTCCTTTTTCCACCTCTTTTGAAATGGGCAAGCTGGTCTCGGGCTTCTTTTCAACAACTTTCCGTGGGCGGACGCGTCTTCGCTTCCTTGAAGCACCTTCCGGAAAAGTGTAGGATGTTCCCTCTTCAGCCGAATCAAAGTCAGACTCATCATCTGACAGAGGAGCAAAGGGATTTGTATTGGCATCGGGTGATGGTGAGGCTTTTTTCACCATTTCGGCAAAAGATTGCCTGGAACGCTGTTTCAGCGAGCGTTCTAATTGTTCCCCGCGTTGTTTGTACGCCGGGCATGACGAGAGAGCATGAGGAGGAGTACCTTTACAGAAAGCGCATTTTGGTGTGCTGTCTGCGCAGGCGCCATCCTCATGTTTCTCCCCGCATTTGGAGCAGCGTGCCTTATTGCCGCAATGGGAGGTCGTATGTCCCATCTGCTGGCATTTTTCGCGAATCATGACCCGAGGTACAAACAAACGCACAGGTAGTCGAAGTTTTCCCAACTCGACGTATTGAGGAAGGGCTGAGCCAGAGAAGGTCACACGAAACGAGTCTGACGGTGTAAACTTTTTTTCACCCTTGTTGATCGATACTGTGCCAAGTTGTCCAGTATCTTCACTGGAGAAAGCAGAGGGTTCTTATATCGACCAACCCCCTGCTTTAGCAGGATCTCATGGGTCAGACTTGATTCGGAGACCACACCTTCAATTTCAATACCCCGAGCTGGGATATACACCCGATACTCGAGAGTAAAGAGCTGAGAGACAGCAATCTCATTAGCTTGCTTGAGGTTGGACACAACGACCCGAAGTTTATTTGGTCTCACTTTAATTATCTCGGTCACGGCCGAGAATCGTTTCGTCAGATCATTACTGATCTGATAAACATTTAGAGGTTTCGTTTTGGGCTGAAAGTAAACAACCCATGGACCAGCTGAACCATCCGGATATGCACGTGATCTGGTAACTCTATGAGCTACCTCATCATTTCGCGCCATAGATGATTCGTCTTGCGACAAATCATCCATGGCTCGCTTGTGGGAGCTTGTGACGCTCAACCACTCACGTAATTATCTACAATCAATCACAGATAAATAAACTAAAGCTAAAAACACTCTCTCTCTCTCTCACTCACGCACTCACTCGATATCAAATTTAATGTATTCAGGACAAACAGAAACAAAAACTTATCTTATATGTATCACTGATCTGCTGCTGCCGGGTGACGAATGTGCTGCTGCTACCGAGCGACGGTGTGTGGTCGCGTGTACCGGTTAGAAGGGGAGCTCAACGATGATGATGGTGATGATAATGGTCGGTGGTAGTTGGCAGATGAACAAATGAACTTTAGCAGATAGACTGCTGCTGGCTGGTGTGCGTAATCACGCACTGATGCGATGCAAGATGGCTTTCCTCTTGCCAATTGCAATTAATTATTAACCGTAATTGCACTGCTTAATTTACTTTTTATCAAAAAAAAAACTCGATTCCAACTGCGGAGAAACACTATCGAGAAAAAATCAATTGGTTTTAGAATCAAAAAGATGTGAAACTCTTTCAAAGCAACGGAGCGTGAAAATAAAGAACTTAACCGTTTGCTTGTTCACTGGGTGTGCCTCAATAATGTTAGCTGGTGACTTTTCATGGTCCAGTTAAGCATGTCCTTGTTAGGCATGTCTTAGCAAAGGTATAACTAGTTGAATATCGTTACTAGCTAAATTATTGTATGAGTTATAGTTAAAACTGTAATCGTGCGCTACATAATCGACTGAGTCAAAGGACATGTACCCTATATACTTGTATATAACCTTACAACAACTGCAAGATAATTTTTGTTATTTTCTGTTCGATGAAACTTTCTGAACTATGAACATTTTTAGATACGCTTACACATCTGAAAATGTTGCAATTGATTATAGTGTTTTCATAGCAATCACTAAACATGTCGAATATCTTCTGATAACGAATTTTATTGTAATTTGAATTCTAGAGTATTTCAATGTTTATTATTACCCTTGAAATCCAGAATTGTTAAAATTGCATAAATTGCTAATCCTTGATCCTTTGAAGTTGAATTATGCAAAAGCATACTACAGCTCAGATTGTATACAAATGATCCGAATGGTATGGTATTTAAATGGTGAATGTTGAAAAGGAGACAAGGTATCAGTCAAAATATATGTTTGTATTTTAGGGCCACCAAAGAATTATTAAGAGGGGCCACCAAAGAGTTATAAAGAGTGTACAAGAGAATTTTCCCACATACTGGCCACCAAATAATATCTCAAGAGCGTACAATAGATATTCTTACATACTGGCTTCAAAACGCTGGTCTAATGTCCCATAAGAGCCGCACCGATAGTGAGCTGTCTAATCGAGAACATACATCTACTGTACAGCTGTTGACAAAAGTTTTTCAACGCAAAGTTCTAGAATAATCCCGCATCTATGCATCGTCGTCATTCGAGCAATCAGCTTTGCAGAGCAAAAATCCGCATGGTCTCTGATAGCACCATATTTTTGGATGCTTCTCATCAAATCGCAGCCTCGCACCTAGTGGCACGTTCTTCCAATAACAACCGATGGCTGAGCAAGAAAAGACAGCTTTCGGTTTGAACCGATCGCCAGCTGTCATCCATAGCCACCCGATGGCTGTCGGGACGTTTCTTTTACTTTTCAAAACGGTTCACCTCAGATCGAAAAAGAGAAAATTGGATCTATCTGAAAATTACATAAATTGCTCATTTTTACTTCCAGCTGGCTCTGCTGTGTTCAACGTGGCTGTACACATTTAAGTGGAAGTGGCTTCCAGTATCTTTCTAATTTCCGCCTTTTTTATATCAACCGAGGAGAAGCAAACAAAGGGCACTCAATCCAGTGTTCAGTGGACGGCAACAGAACGTGACCGTGGCGTACGGTTTGTCCTTGTTGATGCGACGTAATATTCGTTTCGGCGCGCCGTCGATATTATTGCTGTGAGAAGAAAGGCGGAACTGACTGGGGAAAGCATGTTTTCCCATGACGAGAAGCTCCAAAGAGACGGCAACACACATTGCTTACTATTTCCGTGTCCCCTATCTCCAATCGACAATGAGATACACTTCTAAAATAAAACACATCGTTATGAGTGAGTATTGACATGTACGCTAGTTGATATTTTGTGATGAAGAAGTAATTTATTTGAAAAAATGTCAAGTTCGTTCATCGCCGAGACAAGGTGAAAGTTTTTTTCAGTGTAGATTCAAGCAGCCTCATGTGGCCTTTCGGTTATCGCATTTATACAAATACGTATTTCTCTACGTCGTGGTCACCCGTTTGTCAACGGACCGGAACGTTTGGGAAATGGACATGTCGAGTACATAGTATCTCCTTCGCAAGGGACCTATTAGTTGACATTTTTGTTCCTATTCGTTGGACCTTGTCACTGCTGATGATGCCACTTGACTGGTGTATGGATTCGAATGAGTATTTCTGGTCGTAGCTTTAATGAAAGGCTTAACACTAACTTATTGTTGACATTATGCTGAACGAGTAGTAACAAATAAACTGTGTTGGTAAGGCACCCGTTTAGATTTACGGTGTTGGCTAATGATGCTCGATGGGTCAGTTAGCGTAATAAATCTAGTTGGGAACAACCATAACTTTGGCCTTTCAAGTTGAGTTAAAGCAACCGTTCCATTATAAGAATCTTTTTCAAACTTTCATCGAGTGGGCTGCTTTTTTAACTTCGTTTTGTTCATTTCGCAAACAATTTACTAAATGCAACGAAATCTTTCCTCCTCTTCAAGATACACGAGTTATAGTTTTAATCAGCCTTATTTCTGGTAGAGAGTGAATTGAAAAACTTTTCGACACGCTCACTGCATCGGAACAACCAAACAAGGGGGGAGGGGGACTGGGGCTGAAAAACGAAAAATAATTATTCAGTCTTCTTGCTTTAAGCTTATTCGAAGAGTTAGTTCGCTATGGAATAATAAAATAGCCTTCAAGCCCGGTGTAGTATTGGAAAAATGATCGCATGCCTGTTACGTGGTCCTGAGTGCTTGAATTAACCATTTGTTTTTAATAGTCTTATGATTGGATGTAAATTTTAGATCATGTTTAAATTAGGTTTTGTATGGATGATTAATGTAATCATCCCTTAACAACTTAAAGGGTTGTTAAGGGATGATTATATTCATCATCCACACAGGTTCATACCAAGATTAGGATAAATTCAGTTCTAACCGCTTGAGAGCACGCAATTAACTAGTTGTGGCAAGCTTGAAATTATAAGAAAGAAGAAGAAGAAGTTTAGGCTGGCTACTCTCTGCTTAACGTATGAATTTGCGAGATGTTCTTTATATTGAAAGGCACGCAGACACGCTGATACTCCGGCTGATAATGGATATTTTGTGATTTATGATATCAGCCTATCCTAAGTTTGAAAAAAAGGAAATGCTGACATTTTAGCCCAGAATATGAAAGGTAAAAGCTTCATTGCTGATTCAACACCCCATTAGAAAACTGGCTGTTCCTCAAAGTGCAGTTTGAGGTCATCTTCAAGTACAATAACCCCTCGTCCCAATCTATTTGAAACATGAATGGCATGCACTCTTCTAGAATTAAAAAAAAACTTCTTTTTAAATCTGCCGCGTCTTTAGAGTTATGAAAGTTTATCACAATAATCAAAAACTTTGAACGATCTCACCGATGTTTTGTTTCTTCATTTCTCTGCCCCACTTGTCCCCATGACTTTGTGCTGTTTGGATTTGGATTGGATTTGGATTGGATTTGGACTGGATTTGGATTGGATTTTGATTGGATTTTGATTGGATTTGGATTGATTTGGATTGGATTTGGATTGGATTTGGATTGGTTTGGATTGGTTGGATTGGTTGGATTGGTTGGATTGGATTTGGATTGATTTGGATTGGTTGGATTGAATTTGGATTGGTTGGATTTGGATTGGATTGGATTGGATTTGGATTGGTTGGATTGGTTGGATTGGTTGGATTGGATTTGGATTGGATTTGGATTGGATTTGGATTGGATTTGGATTGGATTTGGATTGGTTGGATTGGATTTGGATTGGATTTGGATTGGATTTGGATTGGATTTGGATTGGATTTGGATTGGATTTGGATTGGATTGGATTGGATTTGGATTGGATTTGGATTGGATTTGGATTGGATTTGGATTGGATTTGGATTGGTTGGATTGGATTTGGATTGGATTTGGATTGGATTTGGATTGGATTTGGATTGGATTTGGATTGGTTGGATTGGATTTGGATTGGATTTGGATTGGATTTGGATTGGATTTGGATTGGATTGGATTGGATTTGGATTGGATTTGGATTGGATTTGGATTGGATTTGGATTGGATTTGGATTGGATTTGGATTGGATTGGTTGGATTGGATTTGGATTGGATTTGGATTGGATTGGATTGGATTTGGATTGGATTTGGATTGGATTGGATTGGATTTGGATTGGATTTGAATTGCATTTGGATTGGATTTGGTGTTAGAATTAGAAGAAGAATTAGTATCTTCCATTTAATTCCAACTACCTTTGCTTATCTTCGACAGATACGCGTATTTCGTCTACAATGTGCAGACTTCTTCAGTGTCTCGTACTAATAACTCGACTAGTCGAGTTATTAGTACGAGACACTGAATAAGTCTGCACATTGTAGACGAAAATACGCGTATCTGTCGAAGATAAGCAAAGGTAGTTGGAATTAAATGGAAGATACTAATTCTTCTTCTAATTTCTAGTTACAGGTATTCCACTAAACAGCTCAAACCCTCTAGGATGCAATTCTGGACCAAGCGATGGAAATCACTCCTCATCAAGGATGATAATAACTCACAGACAAGTAGACAAGTAGACATTTGGATCCATGTTTGTTATACGATATTGATAGCATTCATAGCATTCACAGTTCGAGGTGAGGTAGAATAAAACTCCTAAGCTCATGAATTGTTGCTGTGGCTTGGCCATTTTTACAGAAAAAATGATGCGACTAAGAACTCTATAAATTGTTATATTTGTTTTCTAGACTGGGGTTCAATTTAAATAAAATCGCATTACGACCGTCAGGTTTAAGGTTTTGGTCAGGTTTTGAGCTTTAATATCTCAATCGTTTATCAAAATATTTTCCAAATTTTTGCACCAATCGATCGGAAATATGGCTACGCATTTAAGGTCTGTATCTGCAATTATCCGGACACCTCAAAACATGAATAAAACATAAATTTTACATTATATTTCGGTCGAAAGTGTTTATTTCAGATTCATGGGATGTGTTTTAACAATTCGTGAAGACAAAACATAGTTATTCGGTATTTGCATAACATTTTAGAACTTTGCGCTTAACTCCGTCCATTAGGGTTTGTACAGGCTATTCAGAAATCGTAGAAGCCGTCTTTGTCCAAATTTGCTGGAAGTGTTTGATGTCTTTGATTCCTTGCTTCTTTTTAGAAAGCTTCCGCTTCATCAGAACCCAATATCTCTGGATTGGTCGTAGCTCTGGGCAATTTCCCGGGTTTGAGGTTATTGGTACAATGTTCACTTGATTTGCTTGGTACCACTCCATCACAGTTTTAGCATAGTGGCATGATGCCCAATCGGGCCAGAACAAAGGGTTTTCTTTGTGACTTTTGATGAAGGGTAGCAATCGCTTCTGCAGACACTCTTTCTGATAGATCTCCTTGTTGATTGTGCCTGTAGTGAAGAAAGATTTACTCTTTTTGCCACACGTGCAAATTGCTTGCCACACAAGGTATTTTTTGGGAAATTTCGATGCCTTCTTCGTTCTGAAATGCTCAACTGTAGCATTTCTGGCCATAGCAGAATAAAAAGCCAGCCCTAGGAGCTGCTTGAAATCTTCCAGGACATAAGTTTCATCGTCCATAACAACGCATGAAAACTTCGTCAAATATTCGCAATACAAACGTTGAGCCTGTGATTTTGCTGCCAAGTTCTGTTTGTCGTTGCGATTTGGAACTGTTTTTACTTTATACGACTTAAGTCCCAAACGTTGTTTTGGTTTTGATTTTTGAACAAAACCAAGCGTCGTCCCTATTTTACGAGACACCGTTCGAAAGGAGAGATTTGGGTTTTTCGTTAATATCCTTTTAACCTTTCGGTCTATGACAGGATCAGCGCGTCCAATGTTTTTGTCACTTCTCGGTTTCCTCTCCACCATCAAACGTTCCGAAAATGATTTGAGCACATCGTGAACAGTGGATTTAGGCAAATCCAATGTTTTTGCAAGATCCTCTATTGACAAGTCAGAATTTGCCGTACGCCCGTACGAAATTCGCTCGCGCACTTGTTTTTCTTTCGTCGCCATCTTGAATACTAAACATGTAATGTAAACATCAATCATAGTCATTTTCATCATAGACTCTCAGTTACACCACAGTGAAATTTTTCATTCCTACGTGCAATATTTCAAAAGTTACAATGATTTGAAGGTGTCCGGATTACTGAGGAGACAGACCTTATTTCAATAGAAAAAATGTTGATGCTTGTCTTAAAAAGTATATTAAGGCCTAAAGGGGCCTAAGGGATCAACTATGATCCCAAAAGGAAAATGGCTGAATCACACCACAGACTGAATACAGTGAACACTGTCTTCGGCAAATTTTTTCTACATAAATTCTTCTATCTGGCGATAAAAATAATCTGAATTTGAGGCTAATCGACTAACAAGAACATCTTGAATATGTAGAAGTACAGGAAGAAAACATAAATGCCTTATTTATAGTATAAAGCGTTGCACAGTGGGCAAAAATGGATCCAAAATCCCATTAATTTAGACGGCGCAGGGTAGGAGTCCTGAAAAATAGCTTTTCTTATGGAAAAAAATGCGGGAAATCGAATGGTGTTAGTTTCATTTAGGGTTGACCACAGTAAGTGTCCCATTTTGCCCATTTCTCCCCTCATTTTGGATGCAAATTAGGTTTATTACCCAAAAACAGAACTTGGTGCTATCATATTGCATCAAAATGCACTGTAAATTTGCAGAAAAACCTGAAAAACTGAATGGAACAGATTTCACTTTGATCGGATGCCAGAAAGTGGTCCATATTGCCAATTTAACCCGATTCTCCCCTCATACTTGAATAAACTCATATACCATGCGGTTCTGAAGATCGGCGCTAGTAATATTACTCTCACTTGAACTGATCTTATGTAAAAATGTCCGGAAAATTGAATGGAGAGGGTTTCGTTCAGGGTTGACCTCAGTAAAGGGTCCATTTTACCCGATTTCCCCTCATACTTGAATAAACTCATATACCATGCTGTTCTGAAGATCGGCGCTAGTAATATTGCTCTCACTTGCACTGCACTTACGTAAAACTGTCTGGAAAATCGAATGATGATGGTTTTGTTTAGTGTTGACCTCTGGAAATTGTCCATTTTACCCGATTTCCCCTCACAATATAATAATATCATATCAATCATGCTGTTTTGAAAATCGGCGCTAGTAATATTGCTCTCACTTGCACTGCACTTATGTAAAAATGTCCGGAAAATTGCATGGTGATTGTTTCGTTTATGGTTGACCTCTGGAAATTGTCCATTTTACCCGATTTCCGTCATACCGGAATAATCTCATAAACCAACTTGAGGATGCGTTTGAGGTGAGCGTGAATCGACCAAAAATTGGAGGCAGCGGTAGCAGCAACACAGGCAACAAGGCGCGACGTCTTTTAACAGATCCGTAAAAGTTCACCGAAATTCTCGGTAATTCGAAACAACTGGCCAATCATGTGAGGTTGATTAGCAGCTTAGCCGTTTCTTCAAAGCAGCTCGATGCTCAAAAGGTCAAGCAGTTGTACTACAAAATGAAAAATCTCATCATGACAGAATTCAACTATGTGAAACGACTACCTCCATCTTGTAAATAATAAAGTGACCGTAGATAATACTGACGACAGCTTTACAGATTTTGATGGAAGCGACCCTAAACCCTAAACGAAACTATCACCATTCGATTTTCCAGACAGTTTTACGTAAGTGCAGTGCAAGTGAGAGCAATATTACTAGCGCCGATCTTCAAAACAGCATGATTTAAATGATATTATTAAATTATGAGGGGAAATCGGGTTAAATGGACCCTTTACTGACGTCAACCCTGAACGAAACCCTCCCCATTCGATTTTCTGACATTTTTACATAAGATCAGCGCAAGTGAGAGTAATATTACTAGCGCCGATCTTCAGAACCACATGGTATATGAGTTTATTCAAGTATGAGGAGAAATCGGGTAAAATGGACCCTTTACTGAGGTCAATCCTGAACGAAACCATCCCCATTCGATTTTCCGGACATTTTTACATAAGATCAGTGCAAGTGAAAGCAATATTACTAGCGCCGATCTTCAGAACCGCATGGTATATGAGTTTATTCAAGTATGAGGGGAGAATCGGGTTAAATTGGCAATATGGACCACTTCCTGGCATCCGATCAAAGTGAAATCTGTGTGCATTTTGATGCAATATAATAGCACCAAGTTCTGTTTTTGGGTAATAAACCTAATTTGCATCCAAAATGACGGGAGAAATGGGCAAAATGGGACACTTACTGTGGTCAACCCTAATGAAACTAACACCATTCGATTTCCCGCATTTTTTTTCATAAGAAAAGCTATTTTTCAGGACTCCTACCCTGCGCCGTCTAAATTAATGGGATTTTGGATCCATTTTTGCCCAGTGTGCGTTGTCTTAGAATATGATTCATATGCATACGTGTTATTAAATGTTTGGTGAAAAACGCTTAATATTTTTGTATTTATCTGGGATGTTCTAGGTTATCCATAATGCACTTAAGTTCAGAACTTCAGATCTACAGTTGTAACATTAACGTACAGGGCTGTATAAGGTGATTATATGTATTCAAACATATTGGATTCATTCAATTTGGAAGGTAAACAGTAATATTTGACGATTTAGGGTTGTTCTAGGTCATCATAACTATCCTTGCGTGCAGAACTTAAGATTTACTGTAGTAACAATAGTTTTTGAGGCTAAACTAAGTAACGCAACGTATTCAAACATATTCAGTGAATTTTTTAGAGCTTTTACAAACATTACGAGGTAAACTGGGATGACCATCCAAACTGTCCTTAAGTTCAAAACATAAGATCTAAAGTTGTAACAGTGACTTTTTGGGCTATGTAATGCAACAGTCAAAGTTTTATAACCTTCTGAACCTCAGGTCATCCAAACTGTCCAGGCGTTCAGAACTTAAGATTTACAGTTGTAATAGTAATTATTGGGAAACACAAAGTTACAATACATATTACAAACATATTAAATTAATATTCTTAAAGGTCAACAAACATTATAAAGCAATATAAAATGGTCTGAGTCATCCAAACTATCCTTGAGATCAGATTATAGGACCTACAGTTGCAGCAACAGCTTTCTGAGTTATGCAAAGCTACGCTGTTTATTGAAAATTATTCCTTGGATATCTTAGAAAACCAACAGACATTATGAGATAATCTTCTAGTTTATCCAAACTATCCTGGAATTCAAAACTGAACATCTACAACTGCAACTGTAGCTTTTTGGGCCAAACAATGCATTATATGGAAGGTTAACAGCTATGAGATATCTTAGGATGTCCTAGGTCACCAAAACTATCCGTGAGCTCAGAAGTTATAATCTATGAAAAGTGACGATATGCATTCAAACACATTCAGTGATTCTTCTGTAAGGCCACCAGTCTTCTTGGGATGTTCAAGTTCATAAAAACTGACTGTAGTTAGGCTACAAAAAACAACAATAACTATTCAAACATATTAAATGAATATTCTGAGACGTTCACAGACATCATAGGATAATATTGTTAGTTTAAAGGCATTCAATTCATAAGGTCTACAATTATAACAGTATCTTTATTGGCTATACAAAATTGAGTTAGTTTGTTCGGCATGAATCTCTCAAAGTTATTTCATAATTCGAAGATTATCTCATAATGTCTGTTGGTCTTTCAGGCCAGGGCATTCACTTCCATAATCTATACAAATAAAAATGAGTTGGGGTTTCCTTTGTCATGATTTAACTCGCGAGCGGAAGGACCATTTGGCATGAAAATTTGTATGCAGGGGTTTTTGAGGCCGGGAAATATTTTTAAGATAGTAAAAAACTCCTCCCTCCTATGAAACCCCCCCCCCCCGGCTCTCATACAAATAAAACACATTTTTCTGCATAACTCGAGAACTGATCAAGTAAAGGAACCCAAATTTAGCATGCGGAAGTTTTTGGAGGCAATAAATGTTTCTATGGAAGTTTGAGATACCTCCCCTTTCTAGAAAGGGAGGCTCCCATACAAATGAGACAGAAGTTTCTGCATATATCAAGAACTAATCAAGCAAATGGAACCAAATTTGGCATGTGGGGTTTTCTGATGGCGAAAAATATATCTATGGTAGTTTAAGACCCCTCCCCTCTCCTAGAAGGGGTGCTGTCATACAAATGAAACTGAAATTTCTTCATAACTCTAGATCTAATAAAGCAAATGGAACCAAATTTGGCTTGCGGGGATTTTAAAGGCAAACAATGTTCTCCCCCTCTCTGGTAGGGGGGGAGGCGGGGCTCCCATACAAATAAAGCAGTTTCTGCATAACTCTAGAACTAATCAAGTAAATGGAACCAAAATTGACAGGTAGAGGTTTTTGAAGGCAAGAAATGTTTCTAATGTAAATCGAGACCCCTCCGCCCTCTGTAAGAGGGGAGCTTTCATACTAATGAAACTGTAATTTCTTCATAACTCAAGAACTAATCAAGCATATGGAATCAAATTTGGCATGTGGAGGTTTTTGGAGGAGATAAATGTTTCTATGGAAGTTTGAGATTCTTCCGCTTACTGAAAGAGGGGTCTCTAATACAAATGAAACACGAATTTCTGCATAACTCGAGAACAAATCAAGCAAATGAAACCAAATTTGGCATGTTGAGGTTTTTGGAGGCAAGGAATGTTTCTATGGCACTTCACCACCCCTCCCCACTTTAAATGGGGGGAGGGCTCCAATACAAATAAAAAGCAAATTTCTGCATAACTCGAGAACTAATCAAGTAAATGAAACCTTTCTAGCATATGGGGGTTTTTGGAGGCTAGATTTCTATATACATAAAAATGAATTTCTGTCTGTCTGTCTGTCTGTCACACCCTTATAGACTCGAGAAGTTCTGAACCGACCAACATGAAAATTTATATGAAGGGGTTTTTGGGGCTGGGGAAGGTTCTTATGATTGTTTGAGACCCCTACTCTCTCAGGAAGGGGGGCTCTGATACATATGAGACACAAATTTCTTCATAACTCGAGAACTAATCAAGCAAATCGAATCAAATTTGGCATGTGGGGGGTTTTGAAGGCAAGAATGTTTCTATAGTAGTTCAAGACCCCTCCCCTTTCTGAAGGGAGGGGAGGCTTCAAACAAATGAAACTCAAATAATTATTATTATAATCGATGAGCCCAGTGCGATGGTTCGAGAACTAATCAAGCAAATGGAACCAAATTTGGAATGTGGGGGGTTTTGTTTCAATGATTGTATGGTGGTTTGAGAAACCACCCCTCGCTGGAAGGGAGGGCTCCCATATAAATGGAACACAAATTTCTACCAAAAATGAGAAGTATCCAGCTTACTTAAACACAAAACGTGTGTTTCTCGGATAAGAAGCATGTTTTGATAGAAGTTTGAACCCCTATTCAAGAAAAAAAACTCATTTTAAAAAAAAACCATAAACGTGCCAGTTATATAAATTTTTCCTTCATTTAGCTGCAAGCGTAGCAGCGCACGCACCGGGCTCAGCTAGTGTTCGAATAAATATCAGGACAGTTTGGACGACCTGGCACATCTCAAAAAAAATTATCCTACTGTTTTCAATAATTTGAGCAACAATTTAATCAGAACACACCAAATTGCTTGTATAATAACGCTTGGAAATTTTAGGCCTGAAAGGCATAATTCAAAGAATACTGCAATGTACAATCTGAATGGCTTGCATTTAGTTGCATAGTCCTACGTCATCATTTCGAACAATGGAGATGTACCTGGAAGTTTTTTCATTCAAATTATTGCATTCCCATAACACCACAGCATGTCATGGTACCCAATGGAACTTGTGAATAAATGATGTAACTGTGGATACCAACATCTGCCAAGAGAGGTCTTATCAAGTACTTAGGATACAATTGAATATTATGACATAAAGAATCTAACAATCAGAAAAAAAAAATAGTGGTGGGTTATATCAGGGATAGAACCGCAAAGTTCACGTAGGACCGCGTTGGTTTATGGTTATAATGGTATCATCTAATTTGAACGTATCGTTACAAATATGGTTGCATAAAACAGTTTTATAATTTTGCTTTGGACCCGTCCCTTCTTATGAATTTTCTCCATACTGCTTTTTCGTAATCCTCATCTTTCTGGGCCACGCAATTCAAAGCTAGTATATAACACGCGAGACGAACCGAAATGATTTCATAAGAGACATAAACGCTATATACTAGCGTTAATAACATAGCCTTGAATGAAGAGAGGCACGAAAATACAGTACGAAGCAAAATTCTATAGAGTTGACGTTTTTGAAGACCCGGATAGGGAAAACATATTTTCTACCTGTTCATATGGAGAAAAAAGTAGGTCATTTTTAAGAACAAAATTTACCTCTTTATACTTATAGCACTTAATTGTTATTTCAATGCAAGAATTTTTTATGTTTTTCTGATCAAATGGTGTATAAATGAAGTCATTATGTTCAGTTGAACGAGAGTTATTGGCGTCCAAAAATGTTTCACTTCCGGGTAACGCTCTCATTTTGCAAAACTTTGAAATGACACTCGGTAAAGAAAAAAGAAACGTCCCGAATAAAAAAATCTCATAGATTCACAATTGAATGTATTGTAACCATACAATAGAATCTATAGTATGTACAATTAATATAATTGTTCACAACTATAAGATGACTTTAGGAGTTATTGTTACCACAATAGAATCTAATGTAAACTGAGACATCGACAATTGAAAAGGGGGGTTGTTATGTATCTTAACTATAGAAAAAATCATTATTTTCAGAACAAATTTGAACCAATAACAATTAATTGTATTGTTTCACAATTGTTTGAAATCCAATCATATAGAGTGAATTGTAGATCTATTCTAATGAAAATATGCATTTTTCCTTTATCTGATTCATGAACAATAAGATTCATGGTCGGAAATAGATTTTAATGTTATTTTATATTATTGTATTGTTATTGTATGGTTATTTTTATCCGGGGTAGTCCTACGTTGAAAAATGTTTCCTTGAGGAAGGTCCATTAACTATGTCACGTGGTAGGGGAGGAGGAGGGGCGTTTTGAGAAAACGTGACGATCCATAAAAAAAATTTAAGGTCCATACAAAAAACGTGACAAGAGGGGTTATAAAATGTCAAGCGTGACGTAATTAATGGACCTTCCCTTGTGACTAATTCAAATAAATTAAAATCGGAATAATGTTGCATTTTTATTTCAAACCATTCTCTTCGAATGCTTAGAAAATCATATTAAACCAGGTATTGAGTGTTACAAAAACCATAACTCACGTTTATTGCTCTTGTTTTCAAAATTATTACGTAGCATGTGAACAATAATGTGTTAGCTTCCAACATCTTCACCAAATCATTGCTTTTCTTGTGGTTCATTACCCTTCCTATCAATCATCTTTATCTCCATAAACCTACCTATTCTCTTTCGCATGGTCAATTGAGTTCAATTTTATATTTTGATTACCTGCCTAGAAATGTTTTCCTTCCATCTGACTAGTCAGGAGAAAGGATAAAGCATCTCTAGGCGAAAGAAAGGTCATGACTTTCGTTTTGTTAGCTGGCTTTATCCTTCTATGGTCTTCCACCGATTCACAATTTTACCTCTGCAAGCAATGATTTGGAATACAAGAGATTTATTGACCGCCATAAATTGAAATAGATGGGAATTTGATATTGTTATTAAGAAATCCATGTTTGTGTAGGTGAGCACAGACTTTAGCTGATGTGGTAGGCTACGATGATTGAACAAACTTAGTAGGCATTGCATGATAAATTGTTTGTTTGAATTGTACCCCTGTAGCAAGAGAGTTCTGATTCCATTTTGCATTCACAACACGGGAGGATTGATTTACGTAGATAATTAAGAGGTTGAAACTTAGGCAAAAGTTGTTAAAAGCACACTTCGAGTTACAAAAATTACAAAGATTTCTGACTGGCATCTTCTTCCGCTATGCAGTCAATTTCCTTGCTGTGAGTAATTGTGCCAGGACACCATTTTGTTTGTGTTTGGGAGTCATGTAGGTATAGAAGCTTTATTGGTATAAACGTAATCCATTAAAATGTGATTGATGGCTGAGCCGACAAAGGTGAGATTACCGTCGGTTCGTGTGATACTTAGACCTTTCGTTTTCTTTCGGCGCTGCCTTCGCCAGTAGCAATATACAGTGATCGGCATTTAAAAAGCGCATAAAGTCGTTTCAGGTTAAAATGGTCATATTTTCCACACATTCTACGATTTTTTTTATAGGACTCAAACTATCATGTGAAAGAAAAACTGAGACTGATGCTACCACAGATCAAAGGGCGTCCGTTGCTGTTTGGCCCATGATTTTTAAATGATCTTGACCTTAGTGAGACCATTTCAATTATGATGTGTTCACTGAGAGCCGGTTGATGAGTAGGAAACGATAAACAAATTTTCTTGAACAGTATTTTGATTTTGAAAAAAAAAGAACTCCTTTAGAATTCTTGAGAAACAAATTCGGGCCCCATATGTTTTGTGGAAAAATGGTCACCTGTTGAATATAAAGGTTCATCATGTGGACGAGACTGGTTTTTATTATACCCACTAGCTGAAGGTTATTGCAGTTTGAATTTAAAAGCAATTAAATTCATCAAAAGCTTCGATTTCAATCTGCTATTAAACAAAACGTTACTTTATCGTTGCATTGTAACTTTGGTGAGCTTTTACATCCCAGTCAAACCAACATGTTGAATGATACCAATAATGTTCCATTTAAATGATTCGGTAGGCACAGTGGAATTATTTTGAAAATAAATCGCCCTGATGGGTTGAACAGTTGCGCCTTAAAAGCCAAAGTTGAGTGAAACAAACATAACCATTCGGTACCATGAAAAATGCTATTTGCCTTTTTTTGCGATCACTGTATTTGCTTTTAACCTTTGGGGATTTTTTTTTCGGTCGTTGCAATAAAACAACGAGAATTTAATTGTGGGGAGGATGGTAAGCGAAAAAAAAAATCCAAATCCGCCCCTTCAGTATGCTTACAATGCGGTTTAGTATGAAAAAGGTTATCCTGTATTTGCGTTTGCAGTATCGGAAAGGACTGGCAGTAAAAGGTTATCGGCCAAAATATAATGGATTTATCGCTGTAAAGGAAGGGAAGGTTTATGCAATGTTTTCGATTTTTTACGCACTTTAGCTCATGCGAGTCATGTCACGATCGGATTCCCAAGTCAATTGATACTTTAGAAGGGATTTATCGTCAATGCTAGCGGTCTTATAAGCTTACTTAAAAATGGAAACAGAAAGGTATTGTCTAGCGCACTGTTCTGCCCCCATAAAACATGTTCTTCCAAAGGTTTAGGCTCAATCCCGGTGTTCAACGTGTTTTCTTCTTCTGATGTTCTTTTTTCGAAACATTTTTTATATTCAGGGTCATCTTCGATCTGAAACGCGTTCCGCGGAACGGTTTCTACAGTCGACCGAATAGGAAAAAGTCGCAGGGAGCCAAGTCAGGTGAATTCGGAGGTTGCTGAACAGTATTAGTTTTGTTTTTAGGCAAATGTGCACGGATAACGATGGTATTTTGAGGAGACAGTGTGTTATAGTGGTGCTAGATCCACGAGTTGTTTGCCCAAAAATCCGATCTTTTTTCGACGAATTGCTTCATGCAACTTGTAGAACTTGTAGAAAGAATTCATGAATCATGGTACACAACACCCTTGTAGTCCATGAAAACCTTTTTGTTTTATTCCGATTATATTTTTTTTATTCCGATCATATTTACGCAACAGAACTTTGAATCGATGTGCTTGGAATTACGGGAAGATCAGTCATTTTCTGTAGGCGCTAGGAGCTCTGTTTGTCCTAAAAGAATCGGATAGGAAGTTGTATGGACAATTCAAAATCTCGAAACAGTTGCCGCAATCACTGGAGTTCCTGAGTACTCAGCCAACGCAACATATTCAGCTTCACAATTGGGAAGTGCCAATTAAGTCTGTTTCGGAAAATGCACACGGCAAATAATGTGTTCTTCTAACGATTGCGTTAAAAAATGGTCTTTTTTCGGATGGTGATAAAACAAAAGCTAAGGTCGATAATTGCTTTTGATAAATTTCCAATGGAAGGTAATTATTTCAGCTAACTTGCAAAAAATCTACGCCCTTCCACCAGTTAACCGGAACATTTGCCATGTAGGACAAAAACATGCGTGAAGGAAGTTCTTTCTTCGTTTTATTTATCAATTCCTCCTCAGATTTCGCGACAAATTTGATGAAGTAGACCTTACGCTTCAGGTTGGCCCAGAAATTCTCGATGGGACGCAGCTGGGGGACGGTGGGTGGGTTCGCTGACTTGGTTACCACATCGATATTCAGCCGCTCCATCTCCTCCAACGATCGCTTCGAGCAATCGACCGATGCCAGATCCGGCCAGAACACCGCGTCTTCGCCCTTATGGTATTTCTTGATGAACAACGCAACTTTCGGCAGGCATTTCGTAATATACATTTCCCCGTTCACAACCAGTTCGGAGCGAAAGAAGAGTGGCTTGGACATCCCCTTTTCGCTGATTGTCAGCCACAGCAGCACCTTCTTGGGGAACTTGTTGTGTGAAATGAACTTCACATCGGAGCTCACTGCCTTCGTGAGGGAAGTAAAATACGAAGTGCCTTGCCAGCCGTTGCCATCCAGGGTAAGGTCTCGTCGTCCATCACCACCGCCACGTAGCGATTCACTGAGAAAATTCAGTTGACCATCTTAATGACGCAGTGGCAGCGGCCTGCAGCTCCGAAACCAGTGGACGCGACTTCCGCTTTCTGACATGTATGGTCATGTTCGCCTGGTACTTTTTCACTGTTTGGCCGGTTGAACCTACCTCCCGGCCAAGCGCACGCAGCGATGTAGCCACCCTTTCCCTCGGTCTTCATTTTCAGCATCCTTTGGAGATTCTTGTCGCTCAAAGTCGTCGGCCGTCCGGAACCGGGCTTTCTTGCAATGCTCTGGATCCGGAACGGACGTATCCGGCGCCCACAAAGTGCCACACGATGTCCGTTTTCGACGCGGCGGAGTGCCGTTCTTTAAACGCGCACACTTCTGAAAAGAGTTGCTTCACTGTTTTTGCCATCACGGTTAGAGTTCAACTGATAGAGCTGTCAAGTAGTCTGCTGTCTCATGGATTCCCAAGTAGCACACAACGGTCATAATTAGTTGTAGTAACTTGATTATGACTTAGCAAGTCATATTTATGTTATCACAACAGAATGGCAACAAGTGTGCTACTAGGGTTACTATGATTGATGCTGCATGGGTAGTTTTGTCAGTGTGGGTGAAGGTAATCCCATGAAAATCGACAAATTTTGCCCACTTTTTTTAAATGCAAACGTTAAACGAGAAAAACAGGTTATGGGGTCAATAATAGAAGTCGAGTCAAGCAACTTATCACTGTCGAGTCGTACAAAATTTCACATTGCAGAAGCCGACTGAATCTGATCGAGTCAGCAACGGAACTCGACTGTCAACTGTATTGTTGAAAGTTTTAAAAAAGTCATTGAAATATAACACCATGCAATATAAACTGTTCCGAAAAATATAAATACACTTTCTTGCTCAAATCAAAAAGACCAAGCTGTGGTTTTTAATTATTTTATTCTGAAACGTAGTAAATAACATGCAGAAGTTTTCTTTCTACCTTCATTACAATTTGCTTGATTTTTCGTAGGGTAAGCGAGTTTTTGAATTTTTCCCACTACTCATAAACATCTGCATAATGCTTCCTTGTACCAACACTATCCGCTGGTTTCATGTGTTTTCTCAGTTTCGGCTTCATCAAAGCCCAGAAATTTTCGATAGGGCGAATCTTTGGGCAGTTTGGTGGATTCATCTCTTCTGGTACAAATACGACATTGTTCCTTTTGTACCACTCTAGTGAATATTTAGACTAATAGCTGGAAGCAAGATCAGGCCAAAAGATTGTAGGCTTGTTATGCTGTTTGATCAAGGGTAGCAATCTTTTTAGAAGACACTACTTCACGTAGATTTGGCCATTCATTGTGTTTGTCGTGTTTGGCCTGCCACACCAACATCCTTTTGCCGAGTTTTTCGGTGTAAATGGCTTTCACGGATCCAGGAACATCATTTTCCTTCGGCTAGGTATAAAACGGTGGTCCCGGCAAAATTTTAAAATTAGGCTTTATGTAAGTTTCCCAATCCATGATTTCATTTCACAGTCCTATTTTTGCAGTTTGTCGTACAACTTTCGAACCCTTAGTTTCACAGATTCAGCCTGTTTGGTACTTCTTTTGGGATGCTCCTGCTTCCGACGATTCGTCATCGAAATACTTAGCTTATTTGCCACATCTCAAACTGATGCTAAAAGATGACGTTAGAAATAGTGCCTTACATTTATGTCAGTGGCACCGGGTTTTCTACCCCGTCTGGGAGAATCTGCGAAAGAGCACTATCGTTGTTATTTCCGTAATGCGGTTTGTCCTGCTCCGACGCTAATACCTTCTTTCTTAGTCAGTTTTCTGATCGAAAGACCACTGACTGATGGGTCGGGAAAAAGACCACGCATTTTCAAACTTACGCGCGAAAAATTGAAAAAAAAATAATCCAGTACTTCCATCACCTTAGTTGTCATTTTTGACATTTGAAGGAGAAGAGTTTTCAATTTTCACTCTTGTTTTGTCAATTATATTAAAACTTTTGTTATTCTGAAAATCTCATTGAAAGTCTGTTTCATAGTTGCAAATTTGAATTTTTTTTGGCGAATGTTGTTCATTCTCTCTTCCCATTAAATTTTTTCTCCGTGTTTTCTGACCTTCTGATAAAATCTCCGAACTTTTTCCTCAGCTTCTGATATCCTAAATGGGAAGTTTTGAAGATTATCGTTTTGAATTTTTGGAGGATTTTTAGAACTGTGGCAGAATTCTGAAAAACTACTTTTATATTTTTCTGAACTTTTTGAAACTTCTTTCCTTCACTACACTGAAGTTCTGAAAAAATGTTTACCTTAACTTCTATGCTAAACTTCAGATTTTTTTTCTTTCCAACGAACTAACATTGCCAAAGAAGGTCATTGAATGAATCAATTAGATGAACAATCAAATCTGTCAAACGAGGTGAGATAGAAAACGACGAATTTTAATTTTTATGAGTTTGTGTCCTATCTCAAAGTCCGATGCTAATGGTTGAGGATATGATGGAGGTGCTTATAATATTTTAAAATGACATTGTGGGCAATTAATATTATATCTGTCATATGAATGAAGTTTTTATAGGCTGATTCTTCAGTTCTTTAATGATTATCTATATTGAATTTAAGGGAAAAGTTCTCTTGATCTTCTGCAAAACTCCCAGATAAACTTCTAGAAAGTTTCGTCATAAACTTCTGAGCAGTCGCTCCGGAATTTCTTGGTACTTTACTTCTAAAGTTCGGAATATTCTCTCACAGAATTTCTGAGAAGTCTAAGCAGGTAAATTTCTTTCTGAACTTTTTATAAGACCTATCCTGAACATTGAGGAAAATCGTTACAAACCATCAAGAAGTACTCCTCTGAACTAAATTAACCAGGTTAGTTTCATCCTCAACTTCGAGGAAGTTTATTTCTAAACTTCTTGAAAGTATGACCGTGAACTTTACAGATGTGTGTTCTTAAGTTTCTGAGGTATTTTGGCTTGAAATACTTAGAAGTGCCCCCTATACTCAAGTAAAGTCCCTCCTTGGCCTCAGGAGAAGAATCCTAGAGGGTTTGAGCTGTTTAGTGGAATACCTGTAACTAGAAATTAGAAGAAGAATTAGTATCTTCCATTTAAATCGACGATACTAATTCTTCTTCTAATTTCTAGTCTCAGGAGAAGTTTTTCATGAGGAATTCCTGATATTTTCGAACTGCTCCTTCAAAACTTTGATGGATATTTTTTTCTGAATCTCTAGGTAATTCCTTAAAAAAGTTCCTGGTAGCTTTAGCAACATACTAAAATTATGCAGAAAATTTAACATGCTAACAAAACTTATGAAAAGTTCTCTAAGATTCTCTAGCATTCTTTGTATGTATACGAGACACTAACGAATACTGTGCAGTACTTTCTACATTTTTGTAGAACTTCCGTAAAATCCTAAGTGGATCTATTGGAAAGCTTTTATAACTTTCGACATGCTCATATAAGTTTGCATTATTCGAAAAACATGCTCACAACTTCCAAAAAGATCTCAGTACTTTTTAGAAAATTCTGAAAAAAAATCTAGAACAGCTGATACGTTCATAAGTTTGCCTATGATGACTACCATCGAATACGTGCCAAAAACCGTCAGTCCACCAAACTGTCCAGAACTTTGTCAAATAGGGAATTACTGGGCTCTAGTTTAGCGAAAACTCTTTAAAACTAAGAAGAAAGCAAATGGTACCGATGGTTTCAAGAGAAGATTGAGAATCGTCACGGCGGGCGTTTCTGAAGATACCGCACCCCTAGTAGCACAATTGTTGCCATTCATAATAACATAAGCATGACTAGGTCATAATCGAGTTACTACAACTAATTATGATCGTAGTGTGCAACTTGGGACGGAACATGATGGCGGGTGTACCACAGAAAGTTTGAGAATTTTACAGAAAAATGGATTAACATCTTAATCTTAACTGTTTCTAATGTAGATATAACTCTTTTGTTGTGAAATAAACAATCGGGTTTGTTGAATTATGTGTACATACATATTTTTTTTGCTGCTATTATTTTGGTGTCTGAAATTTAACGTGGACAGGCTTTAAGGTTTAAGAAACGTGAAATGTCGTCATAAAATGACCAAATTAGGAACACTAAACATCCCTTGTAGAACAATTGTTGCAGTCAATGTTACTTCAGTGTGACTCAGTTAAGGCACAACAAAGTTGCTGCATTCAATTATGACAGTTTTGTGTAACTTGGGATGGAACTTTTCAGGTGGAAGCTGATCAGTAAATCAAGATGAAACGTAGAGCGGAAAAGATTGAATTGAAGGTGAATGCGTCGAAGACTAAGCATTTGTTCGCTGGAGCAACCGAATAGGCAAAACTGTTACAATCTACGGAGATAAGTTCGAGGCGATGGATGATTTTGCGTACAATTGCAGCAGAGAAATTCGGAGACGCATTATTACCGACAGATGTGCTAACTATGGAATCCACATGAGACGTAGAATATGCTCGAAGAGGACCTGCAAGCATTTGGAGATTTCGACTGACGCCTGCTTAGGACTATCTTTGGCGGTGTATGTGAAAACGGCGTATGGAGGAGAAGGTTAAACCACGAGCTTGCGCAGATCTGCAGAGAACTCAGTATCCATAAAGTAACTGGAGCTGGAAGAGTACAATAAGTGGAACATGTTGTAAGAATGACGGACAACAACCCCGCAAAAATAGTGTTTACCTCGAATCTGACCGATACAAGACGCAGAGGAGTGCAGCGAGCTTGGTATTTAACCAAGTGAAGCAAGACTTTGGAAGGCATTCGAAGAACTGGAGACAAGCAGCCCTCAACCGAGCGTCATGGAGAAATATTGTGAAACAGATGCGGTTCTAATAGGACGTTGGACAAGCATTAGTAAGTAAGGGTAAGGGATGGTATTATTCTAAAATTTCCTCACCCGAGTAGACCATTCGCATCACATTATTGATTGTTTTTTTTTTATTTACATGGCATAACGTCACAATACTATAACATAGCCTGATACACAATATCCCTCCATAACGCCCGATTCGTGGCTGCTCCAATCCCTTGGGCACCTTGTTCCCCCTAGGTCTTGCTCCACCTGGTCTGACCTTCTTGCTCGTAGCGCCCCACGTCGTCTTGTACCAACCGGATTCCCGTCGAACACCATTTTTGCAGGATAGTTGCCCGGAATTCTCGCAATATGTCCTGCCCAGCGTATCCTTCCAGCTATAGTCCGTCCTCCTTTACTCCACCAAAGATGGTTCTTAACATCCGTCGCTCAAAAACTCCGAGTGCTCACAGGTCCTCTTCAAGCATTGTCCACGTCTCATGCCCGTAGAGAACAACTGGTTTTATTAGCGTTTTGTACAGGATGCACTTCGTACGGGAGCTAAGTCTGTTTGACCGTAGTTGCTTGTGGAGCCCATAGTAGGTACGACTTCCACTGATAATCCGCCTACGGATCTCACGGCTGTTATCGTTGCCGGCAGTAATCAGTGAGCCGAGATAGACAAATTCATCGACTACCTCGAGCTCATCGCCGTCGATCGTTAAACTGCTGCCCAGTCGGGTCCTGTCGTACTTGGTTCCGCCTGCCAGCATGTCCTTCCTTTCGGACGTATTTATCTTCAGTCCAATTCTTCGCGCTTTGTTCTGCCGACAATATCAACGTCATCGGCAAAGCAGATAAACTGACCGGATCTGTTGAAAATCGTGCCTCGCATGTTAAACGCCGCTCGTCGCATAACACCTTCAAGAGCAATGTTGAGCAGGAGGCAAGAGAGACCATCACCTTGACGAAGCTCCCTGCAAGATTCGAATGAACCCGATAATTCACCCAGCACTGGGTTCCATCCATCGTAGCCTTGATAAGTCGGGTCAGCTTCCCCGGAAAGCTGTTCTCGTCCATGAGCTTGCATAGTTCATATCAGTTAATTGTATCATATGCTACTTTGAAGTCGATGTATAGATGAAGCGGACTCTATATTCACGGCACTTTTAGAGGGTCTGCTGCAAAGTGAAGATTTGGTCCGTTGTAGACTGTCCTTCGATGAAGCCGGCCTGATAACTTCCCACAAATCTATTTGCTAGTGGCGACAGTCACTGGAAGATGATTTGGGATAATACTTTATAGGCGGCATTAAGGACAGTGATCGCGCGATAGTTTTCACAGTCCAGCTTGTCGCCTTTCTTATAGATTGGGCAGATAACCCCATCCTTCCGCTCCTTCGGTAGCTGTTCGGTATCCCAAATCCTGACTATCAGTCGATGCAGGCAATTTGTCAACTTGATAAGTTCTGCTCCGATTGCATCCCTTCCAACCGATTTGTTGTTCTTCAGCTGCTCAATGGCATCCTTAACGATCAGGTGATCGTCGAGGGAGGCACATCTCCGTCATTTACTGCATCGACTACGTCTCTTCCATCGCTGTCTTGGTCCTCTTCCTGTACTCCATTCAGAAGTTCATCTGCTTCCACCATTCGGTCACCTCACGATCGTCCGTCAGGATTCTCCCTTCCTTATCCGACACATTTCGCTCGCGGCGCGAAGCCTCTGCCGGATTGGGTTGAGTTTCTGGTAGAACTTTCGCGTTTCATGTGCAGCTGTTCTAGTTCCTCACACTCCTTCTCCTCCTGGCGGCGCTTTTTCTCCCGGAAGAGTTGGGTCTGCCGTCGCCGCTTTTGTCTGTATCTTTCCATACTATGACGGGTAACTTGACGCAGCATAAGTGCCCGCGCTGCGTTCTTCTCATTCAACACCTGCTGACATTCCTTGTCGAACCACTCAATCTGTCGGCTTCGTTTCACATTTCCTAAGATGTTCTCCGCTACGCTGCCTGATAGGCTGTTTTTCACGGTGTTTCGCAACAGTCCTATGCAGAGTGAGGTTTCAGTCGAGCTCGGCTCTCTTCCGGCAGCGTAGTTTCGAGCGATTGCGATGTTCGCGATTCGGTAGTTTCTGACATCAGTTATGTCTGAGAAGTTCCGGCCATCTATCAAAACGTGGTCGATTTGTGATTCCGTTTGATTCGGTAAACTCCAGATGTACCGATGTGGGAAGCTGTGCTGGAAGAAGGTACTACGTACGGCCATGATTGTCGAGGCAGCGAAGTCGATAAGTCGAAGGCCGTTTTCGTTGGTCAGCTGGTTCTACGATTCGTCGGAAAGCACGCGAGTCGGCAGTTCCACGTCCCGAGTTTACAATCGTTAGATCGTTTTCGTAGCCTAGGTCCATGCCGATTGTTCCTGATCGAATTTCTTCCTTGTGTATTATTCGTTGCAATTCCTTTTTAATGGTGTCGGCTCGCAAGGCCCACAACCAACCCCACTATCTCGCAGGAGGACCATCGTGATGCTCAGTCCCACGCACCACCAGGACTGTCGGCTTTTGTATGTAGAGTCCTGGGCGCACAAACAAGACGGTGAGTCAGCCGCTCCTAACATGGAGAACAGTCGCTGATTTGAGCCGCCCCTAACAGGGAGAACAGACGCTCAAATGTGTTAAGCCTTGGACTTTTACCCTCATATTTAAAAACATCCTAAACAGTCCCCGCCGCTCGTTCGGGGCTACTTATTTGTGTATTCAATAGCTGTCCATCATATCTGATGGAACCGCACCATCCACGACCCGTGGACCCGCCGGGTTGCTTGCAGTTCAGCCCCGTAGAGTCTTCACCTACTCTATGCTCTATGGTCTACCCCCTTCCCCCCCCCCCCCATCCCCCCCGTACTCTACGGTCTACACTCCCATGACAATAAGTTGTAAAAACTTGTTTTGACTACATTTAGTCCTCTAAAATTTGAACTAATTAAAGACAATCGTGCTATGTGGGTTCTCTCATGGTGATTTGCTGAAAGTCATAGCCGCTTTTTATGGTAAAGATTTTCCCGCAAGCTATTTCGATCTTGGATTTTATCCAATTTGCACTAATCAAAAAAAGGCATACCGATGAAGCAATACTCCAACCATTTTCTGCTCTCAGAATCGTGTTCCATTAGGTATCGCAAAAGTTTCCTCTCTAATGTATTAATTGGGAGATAGCTACTTTAATTTTCAGGAATGCGATGAAGGCGTCTTCCTTCCTGTCTTTTCATTTTTCCCATCCTGCCGTCTGCCCGTCGCTCAGAATAATGAGTTGTTATATTCATTCCCCGAGAAAACGGTGCTCTCGTAGCGTGACTGTAATGGCGTTGCCCTCGGCTCTCCATCTGATGAGCTATGGGGTCGGTTGGAGGAGGGGGTGGACGAGAAGCGATTTCAGGTAGCAATTATTTTCACCTGGAAGCACGTGAATGGAAAGGAAGGCAACTGTTGAGAAAAGTTGCTTCCCTTCATTAAAAGTGGAGAATTAGGTGCTTTAGAACAGAGGCCGTGAACCTCTTTATGTATAGCTACCTGTTGTGAAAATACCGGAAAATTATTTAAATTTGTCTTAATTCAATTACTGATCAAGCGACAATTCCCTGTGGAGAAACGTAGAATAATTTCCGGGAAAAGCAAAATTTGGAGTTAATCCCAATAGGATACTTTATTGCAATCAGTTCATCCTACCAAATGAATGAAAATGAGTAAGACAAAGAAAAGTGATCTCTTCCAATGGGAAACGCTCGTGTAGGTCATAGAATTACAAATGAAACCCATGAATTATTTATTTTCTTCACCCCAGGAAACACTCATTTTTGCTATATAACAACAACGCGAACGACGATGATTCTGCGTGCGATGTAACGTTCTTCATCTTCACATGTTTTCCAATCTCCGAAAGCGGTAGCTAAGAATGCTGCTAAACGACATCGTTTAGGATAGCATATATCACTTTTGGATGGAATAAATTACCCATTAATACTGCCTCCCTTCAGTGCTACGGTTGTGCTTTAAACGATACGATAACTGTTACCCAGGGGGTTTTCAAAAAATGATAGTTCTCTTGCTGGAAAACAACGACGCACGCTTTCCTATCAATGTTGATTATCGATATTTCGCTACCATCCTACGTAGTCGGTATAAAATAGAAGCTTATTTTTCAAACAATAGAGGAATTTCAACTGCGCATAATCTTCGAATCATGAGAACGTTATACAATGTTCCATCCCGAACCAAGTCACCCACAAATATTCTAAGGTTTGTCATATTGACAGGTTGTTTTTTCTTCTTAGAGCCATCATTACACTGGAAGCAGACGGCCTGGAGGAAATTCCTTATCAATTCATCTGCAAACAAAACCATCCTTTCGTTTTCCCATGTGCCCGTGTCATGGGAAGCAATTCTAATTTTTCCCTGACTTTTATACATATGATTCCATACCACTCAATCCATTCAGATGACGACAGGGGCAGGACTTTTCATTCCTCTTAGAGACAGTGCTATTGAAACATAAATCGAGCACACACAGAAGCACACAAATACACACGCATACAAATAAGGAGAGAGAGAGAACCGAAAGCTTGGAAGTGGGTCTGGGAAATTTCGGTTGGGATTCATTGGTGGTTTTGTTAATCGACATAATGGAGCAGATCAGCAGCATCAAAAGACCAGGGAGTGTAGAATGTTCCACGAAGACAGCGGCGTTACTTCTGCTACTGTAGGATTATAATTAAAATTAATTAATTCATGGTCTTTCTTTTGCTCCAGCGTCGAGCATTAGCGGTTAATCCGATTGTTTGAAGCTTTGAGACAGGTTTCAATTTAATTGCTTTGGAAAGCTGTGTTTGACGGCATGCTATCATATGAACACACTGCCAACGGATCATTAGCAAAGAACAGCAGAATTCGCTTGAACGTTGAGCTTTTGGAAACGAATTGAGGGCTTAAATCAAATGTTCCTAACACAGTTTGAAATTTTCAATTTACACGGGAAAAAATCCGGTGCTCGAAACTAGCAAAATGGTTCATGATATCATGAAAAACGTCTTTTTTCATGTTATGAATATACACCATGAATAAAAGTCATGAAATCATGAATCAGCTTACTATGATCCAACGTAACGCCACTATGGCGTTATGTTTTTGATTTTTGATGATGAAAGTGGCAACTTGATTCATGAAATCATGAAGCATCTGATTAATAACCATAAATTAAATTCATGAAAACATGCACTGCTATTCATGATTATTGGCACCTGTCATTTATGATTCCAATTTTAGTGACGAAAACGGACAGTTTGGTTCATTATATCAGTGAAGCATTTTCGTTTGGATCTACGAAAAAAACATGAAAACATGAACATTATTCATGATTCCATATAGGTACCATGAAGCGAGTTCGTGAACATGAAACATACTTATGAATATGAGAAAAAACTGGATTCTTTCAGGAGTTTGATAAGTAAACTCATTTTTGATTTCGTTTCAATTTAAGTATATTACGGAAATGGCATGAATACAAAGGAAATGAGGATTAACAATCGATAGCCTTCAGCAAATCACGTGTGCTCTTCGGCAACATCATGGGTTTATGTAGAAACAGCCACAGTGGCCTGCAATCCGGCGTTTACTGCAGGTTCAACACGTACGTTACGTGCATGCACATACATATGGATTACAGTATGTTTTCTGCTTTGTACTCGGAGCCGCCGAAAACCACGATAATGGATTAATCGGGTCGCGAAGTTCCTACCGTGTTTATTTGCGGCTGCATTTGGACATTTTCAAATTTTGTCCGAAGAAACTCCAATCGCTGGTTGATCTTGACTTCGACGTCACCCGCAGTCTACATGAAAAAAAACTAGAAGGGACAGCCCAATGGGGTTGTACGCAAAGTTGACGTAGGACTACGAAGCAATGTGCAATCTAGATCGCTTGATTGTTTAAAGAGTGGCCGAAAATGGTTTCCTTCCAAATCGAATTCCCATACACTAAACGTTCGCACTACAACCTTTCCTCATTTCGTCATGAAGCTGATTTACTTGACCATGGCTTCGGTTCGCTCGGAAACCTCGTGTTAAGCTAGCTCTCCCGGCAGCTTGATCGAGGGGCAGTTTGAATTTCCAGAGACGTCAGGGCCATCCGCCAATTGATTTAAGTCAGTCGGGCAGATACGCTTTCAATCCGCTCGGAAATGTCAATTATGAAGCTGGTAATAATGCTTATTGTTTTGGAGGAAACGACAGGATCGGGTTAAAATGCTTCAACACCCGGTAGATAAGGTGCTATACACGGAAGAAACAAAGTACCTATAATTGAGTATTTTTAAACTCAAAGTTGAATACTGTTGTTGAACTGGAGAGAAGGGTAAATTTGATTCTGCAGATTAGGTAAACATTACTCAATGTGTGAGTACTTCATTGACAACAAATTTTTGAGTAAAAATGGAAGTCATTTGCATACTTTTATTATTTGAAGTATATTAGATTTAAAAACCGAAAAACAATAAATATGTTACGGTATTAAACTAGCCGTTATTGTTAAAAATTAAGAAACAACAAAATGAATAAAATTATCAAGTAAATTTATGTTTTTATTCTATCATCACGAGATAGGCACTTTATATTAGAAGTTGTATAACATTTACTAACTAACCGTGCGGAAAAGTTCTCTTTTTTGGTTTTTACGAGTTTTATTGCATTCGGTTAAATTTATCCTCCATAAACTTTGTATACAGTTACTCAAATTTGAGTACTATGGCATATACTCAAATTTGGTTTCCCGGACCGAACTCCAGAGATGGGGGAAATGAAATTTTGGGGACTTTGTTTCTTCCGTGTACGTTTTCTTCTTCCGAGCCTTGCAGCTGGACATTTGCCTTCCGAGATGGTGAAGCAAGAATGCACCTGAGAGCATATTCTGTAGATATGATCGACCACCTGGTAATCATTATCCTTATTGCGTTGTAGATGGTTGTGACCTGTTTGGGAATTCATAGTTTATTATTTCCGATAGACGTCTAGGCCAAAATAGTGCTAATTGAACGATAGACCAGCATTGGGAAATAAATATGTAGGATAATTCTATTGTTAACTCTTTAGATAGCATTTGGTGGCCCTAAAAAGGACCGTTTGGTTTTAATAATGATACGGCCCTAGTTGTATTTTCTACGATGGTTGAACCACATACATTCCCAAAATAATTTGATTCCTATCGAATGATTGAGATTTCAAACAGCACAAGAGATATATTCAACCAAACAAACTCTTTTATAAGCACCTGATTTGGCAACTGATTTGGTCGTACTGAAAAAGGACGGAAATAGTTGACGGGGGAGAAACATTGTTCACGGTTGAACTTGGGGTTTCTTCTTGGTATTCTTGGTTCAGCTCCTCGTCGGTGCGGGTGGCCATCTGCAGGTGACGTGGGCTGATTCTTGTCCCGTTGTTGTCACGGGCGGCATTTTTCCATCAACTCATAGGCTTCAGCAGCCTTTTTTTCTCGCAGCGTCCTCGTTGGATAACGAATGCTCACCAGTGCACCCTCCAGTATGGTCGCTCTGTACAGAACTACGACTACCGTAAGACTGATTCAAATTTTCATTCAACGAAGTCAATGTGATACTAAGTGCATCAAAGGAGACGAACTTCAGTTATTGCCCCACAATAATTAGTTTTAATCAGTGCACGCTAGACGGATGATTTTCTTAACAGAAATGTTCCTAATTTGCTAGCCACTGCCAGCAACTAAACTAATGCACAACTAGGAACTAAAACGAGCTCAACCACATAGTCTAGTCGGTCTATGACGTGTCGCAATTCGGCTCGAATTATCCCTTCTAAAATTTCGTTCGATAGTTGTTCAACGGTCTTTGTGATATACTCCGGGACGCGGCGTATTTGAAGTACAAACCGACTAAAGAAAAATTCAACCAAACAAACTCTTTAGTTAATAAACTGATTTGGTCGTCCTGAAAAGCACGGATTTAATTGACGAGGGAGAAATAGTTTGCGATTCCCCTAGGGTTGTTTGTCTCTTCACGGGCGGCTTTTCCAGCCAACTCGTAGGATTTAGCAGCCATGTTTTCGCAGCGAGGTTGACAGGAGCATCGGCACCAACAGCCAACTGTACCAACGCCTTTATGCACTCCCGCTTCACTTAACTCAATTTTTGAGTACAATTGTGTGCTATCTCTTTTTCTCTCGCGGAAATGTTACTAAATGTTCGTAAGAAGCTGATCTAATCAAAAATTGAGTTGATCCATTGTTTAACGAAAATTGAGCAGCACATCCTTGAGGGAAAAAGAGATAGCATACAATTGTACTCAAAAATTGAGTAGAAAGAAGCGAGAGTGTGGACAACGACTGCTCGCCGGTGCACCATCCAAGGTGCTTGCTGCCGCTAACTGCGTGCGAACAGCCACTGCACAGCCCCACGACTGTTGTAAGACTGAGTCAAAATTTCAGCTAAGCGCTGGTATGTCATGGCGTCGGATGCTATTGCACAAAAGAAGGCGGTACCAACGAAGGCAATGTGATACAAATTGCACCAAAGGGGACGAACTTCTGTTATTGCGCCACAATAATTAGTTTGAATTAGTGCACGCTAGACGGATGATTTTCTCAACAGAAATATGCCTAATTTGCTTCCCACCAACAGCAACTAATCCGGTATGCATAACTAGGAACAATGGCGAACTCCACCACATGGTCACTGATGTGTTGCAGTTTGGCTCGAATTATCCCTTCTAGACTTTCGTTCGTTTGTTGTTCAACGTTCTTTGTGGTATAATCGGGGACGCGACGTTTAATGATTGCCATATTCAGCCGTGATGCGGTAATTGAATTAACAACAGCACAATAGAAAAATTCAACCCAACTCTTTAGTTGGTAAACTGATTTGGTCGTCCTGATAAGGACGGATTTAGTTGACGGGGGAGAAATGTTTTCGATTCCACTTCGGCTTTCTTTCTTCGTTCGGCTCCTCGTTGTTGCGGATGGCCAGCTGCAAGTGACGTGGGATGAATCTGGTCTTCTTGTTTTCACGGGCGGCGTTTTCTACAACGTGCTCGCCAAACACGTCTGTCGCATACGGATGCACAGCGAGAACTGATTATTGGTGTTCGGTCGTTCCCACGTGTTCCATAATTGCTGGCAAGGTTACTGTGGCAATATGAACCAATCAGAGCGTAGCGCAAATATGTTGTCATTTTCGACCAATAGCTTTGTGCGTTCAGAAATTTGTGTGGGACGGGGAAAAGTTAGTTTGAAGAAGAAGAAGACATTTGTTACTCGTTTCCTATGACCTTGCTAGGGAAAACACATTTTTCAATCTGTTGATATGCAAATTTGTATGGGAGCAAAAGAAGGTCATTTTCAAATGAAAAATTGAACTACTTATACTAATTGAACTTCATTCAAATTTTGATGTGAAAAATTTGTGAGTCTTCTTGATAAAATGATGCATGAATGAAGTCATTCTGCTCAGTCGAACGAGAGTTATAAGCGTTCAAAAACCTTTCACTTTTGCGTAACGCTCTCATTTTTCATAATTTTGAAACGGCGCCCGGTATAGAAAAGAAAAACGTAGTCCTACGTTAAAAAGAAAGTAGCCATACAAATATGAACTCAACAACAAAATAGCACCAGATTGTTGAATTTTAAAAACATTTGTTTGTGACAATCGTAATCACAGTTTCAACCCTATTTTATTTACGAGAAGTCTCGTTAATAAAGCAATAAAACAAACTGTTTTGTTTCTTGGGTAAATCAAAAAAAAATATTTGTTCCACCGTTAATTTCGCTTTCCGGCCATCTGGTAGGTGATGTAGATGAGACGGAGAATGAGTGATTACTTCAATACCGCATTTACCGATTTCATAGTTATGCGGATAAACTACATATGCATCCAGGTGTTCATCGAACACACAGGCCTTATATGTATGGCAGACAAATGTTATCACTTCATTATTTTTGATGATATGGCGCACTTCTTGGAGAAAAATATCATGTCTCCTGGCAATCAACACCGTTCCAGCTGTTATTTTCGTCATTCCTAACATAACGTAGTTAAGCACTCGAACGATTACACTACCGTCACCGGAAATCAATTTGTGTTGAATTGGAATGCAGTTCAGTTTTATGTAAAATCCAGTCCCTTCATCCAATTGCAGCGGTCCGAAATTATGAGTGTTCGTGAATACTTTAAATGACATCTTAAATTGGTCATTTATCACTAATGTAAAAGCGATATTCTTCCTCGATGATGTGATTGTTGATGTCTTTTTGAAGTATTTATGTTTCATTTCTGGTATGAACGTTGATGTAAACCGAGTAGGTCCTGTCCACTCGATTGCAAGCGGATAATGAGTAAGGAAGTGTGCATTTGGCTTAAAGTGTTTATCAAAAAGAGTTTTATATTGGGTTAATGTGCATTTTATGAGATATTTTAACTTTATTTTAATATTTTAACTATATTTCCTCGGTAGTGAATGACGGTTTCTTTATACATGAGATAACTTTAGTGACATTTACGAGAAATGTCCATTCATCTCCAGCCGGCACCAAGTCTCCAATCATTAGTGTGACATTATCTACAAAGCATTTTTCTATTAATTCAACGCCGTCATCAGTTTCCACGGGGATCAACTCATTGCTAACTTGATCAATAACAGGCATTTGGAAATGACATTCTTCCTTCAACAGCTTAACAAATTTGTGTTCAGTTCAACTACATCGAAAGCATGTGTAATCTTCATTACATTGTTCAAAACGGTAGCCTTCTCTACTTCTGGAATTATTGGTCTGACGACTTCACAAGCAATCGTCATCAATGGTTCCAAAACCATATTTTTCTCAATGAAGCGATAACTTCAAACACCATTGCTCGATTATAGTTAGGCAAGCTGTGCAGAAATATGTTCCAGTTTTCTGAATTGATGTTAGTAGATCAACATCAAGATGCCTTCGCATATCCTGCCATAAGTCCTCGGGTTGATTCTCATCATCAACTTTGGTATCACAATTTCGTGGTGTTGATAACTGCTCGGAATTAGATTCATTCCTGTGGTCTGAAGCATCAGCAACGCTAAAACAAAACAAAATAAATAAAAATTATCCTTTAATCCTATTTTTTTGTGAAATAAGGGTAAACAACGTAATTTGGACACTCTTAAAAACCACTTTTATTTGGACACTTTCATTTGATTTTGCTGGGAGTGTCCAAATTGAAAGGGTTGAAGTTATCTATTACCTGTTATCTTCTGGTGCAATATGTAGCCTCTTAGATCTCCAATCTTTCGGTTCAATTTGAGGGTGTTCCTTTCTTAGATGGCGCACAAAACATCTACTGTTTGTATATTTTCTGCCACAGTTTTCTTGGACGCATTTGAAATGACTGTGTTGATTCAGATGGTGAGAAGTGACACTTGACAAATGTGCCATCAACACTTTTGCTTCAGGGAATCTCCGATTGCAAAGGAAACATACTAGCCCAGGGTTACTCATGGCGGGTGGTGTTGACTATAATAAATTTAAATCAAGGTTGGAGTAGTAATCTTGTATTTCGTTAGAAAAACAATGCATAAGGGAAGGTCCATTAATTACGTCACGCAGTAAGGGAGGAGGGGGGTTTGGGAAAACGTGACGATCCATACAAAAAAATTTGAAGGTCCATAAAAAACGTGACAAGGGGGGAGGAGGGGTTTTAAAAAGTCATTTTTTGCGTGACGTAATTAATGGACGTTCCCTGAGGCGAAATTAAAACTTGCCTGCTTGCCAAAGCTATCACGCTAAATTAGTCAATATAGGGGAACTGTTCTATTTTTCATCTGATGCTCCCATATTCATCTCATTCTTAGAAAAATTTAAACATCAATTGATTGATTTCACTCCGACATAAACAAAAAAAATGTGATAAAAGTGCACGTTTACGTCAAATCGTTTCCTGTCTTCAGTGAACGTATACCTTTCAGCATTCCAAACATTCTTATCTTTGTTTGCAGAATGCTGCAGAATATCTCTATAGAGATTGATCGAGGAGATTCTGATTCTATCGTGTACATCGGCAAATACAGCTTTTAGGCCCCACTATTGTAAGGCCCCCCACACACGCTCCGAATGTTGTACAACATTGACTCCGTCCCCTGGAAATTTGGTCGAGTTGGAGTGTCTGTGTCTTACGACAGATTTGGCAAACCTGTCATACAACTTCGCCACAGATTCTCCGACTTTACACCAACTCGACCAAAGAGGGTAGAGAACGGATCAATCACCCCACGACCCTATTCCAATCATGGGGTTAACAAGAACTTACGGCACTCATTTTGTGTAGTATGATACTATACATAACATTGCTTTACATTTACATGTGTTAATTGCTGCTGTCTTGACATGACCGCGAATTGACAGTGACAGTGATGCGAATTGACTGCAGTGATTGACGTATAGGTTGGAAGTAAGTTTGGAATTCGAAAGTCAGACTTCCGAACTTTAATTTAGTGAATAGTCTTCAAAGCTGTCGATTTACAAAGATTTTCTAACTTACCTCCACTTCCAGTATGAAGCTGTCTTGAGTCTCTTTAACAGAAAGCTTCTAAACTATTTCCAAACTATTGAAAAACAAAAAAATCAAACCTAAAAATTATTTGACACAAATAGCTTATAGCTTGATGTGATTTTTGAATAAAAACGTTTTAATTTCGCCCTAATCGAATAAAAATCAAGATGAAAAAAAAAAACTTACCGCTAGGTTTTGTTGCTGCTTCTTTTACTGCTGCTGCGGCTGCTGCTGTGTACCGTTGCTGCTGCGACTACGCGGTAAGCTGTGCTCTTGATGTTTTCACACTATAATGAAGCACAAGTTAGTTTTTCTCGAGCATTTGTTAGGATTTTAAAACCTTACCCGAAAATTACCGCCGACCGGTAGGCATGCTTCGATTGAATTGATAAAATTTTTAGACAGGTTGACAGCTATGCGTTACGCTTATAGAGCGACCATGAATCAAATTCATGGATACGTTTGTTTTGGTTCATGATTTTTTGGAATTTCAGTTATAAAGCATGAATGAGGGTCATGATTCCATGACTCAGCGGTATGATATTTTATTCCGAGTTGGATTCATCCAAACGGTAATTGATTTATAATAACGCTTGTAGCGATCATGACTCATTTTCAACCGAGCAGTAGTTATTTTTCATGATAATTGTGGTTTTCGTCATGATTTCATGAACCATAGTCATAATGTCATGAAGTGACGTATTTTATGATTTCATGAATTTTTATTCATGAATCCGGCAACGGATTTTTTTCCGTGTATTAACTAAAAAGCAACTCCTTTTTTTTAAAGGGCCCAAACTTATTTTTTTAATGACGCCATTTACTTTTCTTGCAACTGTGGCAAAACAGCCCTGGGAGCTGCTTGAAATCCTCAGGACATAAGCGTTTTCGTCCACAACAACGCACGAAACTTCGTCAAATTTTCACGAGTACTAACGTCGAGACCATGATTACCTACAGTCATGTGCTGTTTTGTGGTTTTGGAACAATTTGGAACTGTTTTTACTCTGTTTGACTTCAGCCATTTTTGGACAGGAGATCGCCAGCAAGCACTGCTCGCGCACGGTTGAGTTTTTGTGTAGTCGCATTTTTTCCGTTTGTTCTACGGTTTCAAAGTTTAATGTTATTCTCGGTTTCAAACCTGGGTCTGGTCTGACTCTGACTCGCAATTACCAAAAACAGATCCAGAGTCGAGTCAGTATGATGGTATTAGTGCAAAAACATGTACATAAGCATACGTAAACATTTTATTTTGACAGTTCATTTCTGTGTATTGGTGTATCAGGGATGCCATATTCACAGACATGTCTGTAAATTTGCAGACTTTTTATTTTTGTTGCAGACTTTTCTAACGACGCAGACATTTAGCAGACATTTGATATATGTTGCAGACTTTTACAGACATTTGAAATAATTTTTAAATTACAAATAAAGGTATTATCTGAAGTTCAGATTTAAAACGTACAAGGAACTGAACAGTATTGTAGATACGGTAAGAAGCTTTGTTGAAATTTTTTTTGTTTAAATATCGTAAGTATTATTTGAAGTAGAAATCCTTGAAGAAGAAGAAACGCAAGCGGTGGGGCACTTGGAGTCACAATGGGCCCGGAGATAAGTATCGTATAGGCCCTTTCCAAGGTTAACATGAAGTCCCTACTTATGGTTCCAGTATTTTCAATCCCACGCGTGTTCAATCCCATGCGAAAAATTATTGTCAAAGCGTTGGTAATATTGGTCCTTTGCCATTAAGTCACAATGAAAATCAAGGTTCACAACAATACAAATCATATTTAGGAAATTTAACAAAAAAAAGAGGGGTTGCTGAGTATTTTAAACAAAAAGCACTTATATCTACTTACTACTATAAACTTAACCATAAATACAACCCGCATGAAAATGAACAATTTGTTGTATAGTCAAAACTATAGTTCGTATTGATGAAACAGTTATAACCAAAATTATATGAAATTGTTTTCAAATAGTTTAATCTCGTTTTCACCATATAACCTCTACATCAACAAATATTGTTAATGTATGCCATATTGTCATTGAAAGGTTTTTTATGCTCTACACTCGGTCTAGACTACATTCCAACTTTTTGGCATAGCGAACAGCAAAAATTTTGTTCGGGAAAACTGCCTTATTTTCATGGTAGCTAAACAAAACCGCCTATTCAACGTATAGTTATTTGACCTTTTGCCATCTGACATATTAACTAGAAATGAGAAGAAAAATTAGTATTTTCCATATAATTCCAACTACTTTTGGAATTAAAAGGATTCTGACATATTGTCAAAGCTATATAGGAGATTGTAAGTTTATGGTTGTCATGAGTTCCTTTCACCCTTGCCTACCACGCACTGTGGTAGCTAGGCAAGAGATTGTCTGTTTGATCGGATGCCGCCTTTTAAACATGCCCTACGCACAATTTCAACTACTTCTGTTCAATTTCACAACCTGCCGTGCTCTTACGGACATATCAAAACTTTCTCTTCACATCTTTGGTTCTAGCTGAAATTGCTGTCCACTCCTAGGGTTGCATGTTGATAAGAAGGATATATCCAATTTTCGAACATTAATATGGGTATCGCCAGAACAAACTAATGCTTAGCAAACGTAGTAGGATATTGACTAGGAGCTCGAATTATTTGGACCACCAATACGGGTCTGAATAACAAAAAGTAAATTTTATTTTCTCGTTTGAATACTATTACTTTTGTGATCCTAACATTTGCTCTAAAGCTCAGTTGGCTGGTCAAAACAACAGTAAAAGTTCTGAGCTATTGAAATAAATCTTAAAACTCTGAATTTTCCAAAGTACTACTAAATGCATCATTTCAGTACATTTGTACTAGGGATTTAGAAATATATCCCTGAATTAGTCCTAGATTCTTAGAAGTATAGAAAGAAAGGATCCAAAATTTAGGGTACAGAAGTATTGAGAGCAAGCAGTTCAAGCAAGAAGAACCTTCAAAAATTCCGAACCGAGCATTTCCGAAGTTCAAGATCATCAGAGGTTTTGGAGTTCTTCCAAGAATTTCAAGATTGAACTTCCCAGAAATTCAGAAAAGACTTCCCCAAATTTTAGACGGGAACTTACCAGGAAGTGCACTACCTATAATTTCTAAAAATATCAGGTAAACTTCCTGAGGAAATGCCTTCTGAGGAAGAGCTAGGCAAAGGTCAGAGGAGAACATTTCAAAAATTCATAATAAAGATTTCTCAACATTGCTTAGAGAGAACAGAATGAATGTTTCCAGGAGCTTTGGGGGTGCTTCTTTCTGATTTGAGCATGAATTTCCCAATAGTTCCGGAACAAACTTCCTCAAAGTTCTGGAGAAAACTTCACAAAAGTTGAAAAGTACAGGAAGAAACTTCAAGAACAAATTTCGGGGAATTTTCCAAGTTATTTTGGAGACGGCTTTCCCAAAGTTTTAATTAAAATTTCCACTCAGTTCAGGATGGGAGCAATCAGAAGTTTGGAAAGAATAAGCTCAAGAAAAAACTCCCCAGAATTTCAGAAAGAAACTTACCAGTAAGAACAATACCTGTAGGGTCAGGAAAGATTTTTTTTCCAAATATTCAGTAAGAACTCCTCAGAAGTTCACAAGATGACTTCTCAGTTTCGAATCGAACATTCCATCGTTTCAGAATGAGAACTTGTCGAAGTTTAGAAAATCCCAGAAGTTCAGGTAGATACTTTTGATAAAATCACGATGAAACTTTCCAGAAGTATAGAGGGAGCTTTCTAGTAGTTCACGCAGGAACTTCTCATAAATTCAGGAACAAACTTCCCCGGAGTTCAGGAGAATACTCCCTGAAGTTCCGAAGAGAAAATCTCGGAAGTTCAGAAAAGAACTTCTCATACGTTCAGGAAAAAACTTCTTACAACTTTAAGAAGATTTTCCAAGAAATTTTGGAGAGTACTTTCCCAAAGTTCTGCGGAAATTTTCCTCGTAGTTAAAAATGGGGCTTATCAGAAGTTTAGAAAGTAGCTATGTTCAGGAAAAACTTACCAAATGTTTCTGGAGGGTAAGGTTGGGTTCTCGAATGTGTATTTCGAAGAAAATAAGAAGTGACTGCCAAGAAAATCATGAGAAATTTTGTCTGAAGTTCAGGAGGAAACTTACAATCCTAGTCCATACAATCCAAGAAAAGATCCAGAAACGTTTACATAATCACACATATAGCAAAAATACATAATTCGCTCTCTTATTACGTCTTTTTGTTGAAAGAAGCCTAATTTTGTAAAAAAAAATTACAGACTCTTATAAACATTCCCAGACATTTCAAATTTTTATCGCAGATATTTGAAAAAAATATCTGGCATCCCTGTGGTGTATCCAAGTTGGACCTGGAGTAGGCTGTGGTGTTGAGCGAAGAAGACGTGTTTTTGCGCCTTGAAAGCTCGTCGCGAGTGATTTGTAAATTTGTTAAATTTTTTATCAAAAATGGAGTAAAACGCATTGAAGAATTGTGAACTACTAATTGTGGATTTTAAGTGCGCATGTACAGATGGATTCGATAAGAAGGCGCTGTCATTCATTTCTCCTATTACTGTTTTCAAGGCTTATAAAGGTAATGTAATGCAATGTAATAATAATCATGAAACGATTTTCTCTGGGATTGGAAGCAAACAGGAAGTGGCCGCGTGGTGTGAAAGATGGCAACGCTATGAAACCGCGTGTCTTAGCGTTTCGTTGCGTGTGCCTACTCTTTGGTTTGCAGTTTCGCGGGTGCCATTCAGCATCCCGAATAAACAAGTATTTTAAAGGTATTATACCATTTATTATTTCATAATTATTCAATTTATCTTCCCACAGTGACAAAATAAAGTAAAATTATC
>JASCZW010001074.1:50000-99918 GCA_034211315.2 Aedes japonicus | reverse complement strand
ATGTATGAATATTTATCGTAGCGTTGTATAGCCCAAAAGGCTACGGTCACTACTGTATATCTTAAGTTCTGAACTCATGGTCAGCTGCTATGTACTTGAACCACCCAAAATAAGCTGATAATGACTGGTGACCTTACAAATGCTTCACTGAATGTGTTTGAAGGCATATTGTCACCTTTCATAGGTTATAAAGCTAATGTTACAACAGTAGATCCTAACTTCTGAACTTAAGGGCAGTTTTGATAACCTAGAACATTCCAAGATCTCTTATTTTATATGTTTACCTTCTAGAAGACTCACTTAATTTGGTCAAATACATATTCTTACTTTGTTTGGTCCAGAAAACTACAGTTAAAGCTAAAGATTTTAATTTTTGAATTCTAGGATAGTTTGGACCACTTAGAACATTCAAAGATTATCTCATAATGTCATTTGTTCTTTCAAGATATGGCTTTGTGCACAAATTACGTAACGCATGAAGGGGGGGGAGGGCGGTTGAGCAACCGTTACTTATTGTGACATATTGGGGTGGGGGGGGGGTTTTTAAAATCGTTACGTAACAAAATAACCAATTTGAAAAAAAATCAAAAGTGAATAACCAATTTGCATCAACAAAATTTCCTGTGCGCCAGTTATAGTACTTGTTAAAAACTATTTTTAAAAATTCTAGGAAAAACCCACTTTCAAAAATTAGTTTTTTGGCATTAATACACTTTTGCATTGATTCGACCAAAGCAGTTGAATTGAAACAAAAAAATCATATATTGTTATTTATATTAGAACCATTGAAATAATAAGAAGTTTAGTTTGCTTTTCAAAAGATAATGTTATGAAAATTCAAATGAAATAAAAAAATAGTATTTTTTATCTATTATTTTATCATTACTATACAATCTTACGCAACTCATATGTTCATCTTCAAATTATTGATATCAGACTTCTTGTTAAGTGATTAAGACATTGAACTATTTGAAACTTTATATTATTATGACCTTCGGCTGACTCGAAATAACCTGCTTACTTCGATTGCACTTTCTCCAACTCCAGCGAGGTCAGCGTTAGGAAGTGGAAACAAAAATAGGGCACGTCAAAACAAATAGATGGTTCAACCGTAAATGGTTATTTTTTGTAAGATTGATATGATTGATTGCTTTTTATATGATTTCACCCTAATATGATATGATATACATATTGAACTGTTGTTAATTTTTTTGTGTAATGCTTTTAATAATTTTAAAACATTTGAGTTATTTTGTTAAACTAATATTTTTCACAGTTTTAAGAACATCCAGTAACCTAAATAAATGCAATACAATGAGAGCAATGTTCTTTTTAATCTTTACAATTACTTAAATGAAATAAATTGGCTGATGTTTGCAATGCTTACTAATTTTATGTTACCCAAATAAAAAGATTGAACTGTTCTCTGGATACAATAATTTTGAAACAAATGAGAACTAAACATGAAAACAACAACAATAGCCATTTTTGTGATGTTTCCATTACAATTGAAAAATAGGGGGGAGGGGTCCGTGAGCGTTACGTAATTAAAGGGGGGGGAGTCTGGCCATGTGTTACTTATTGTTACATAGGGGGGAGAGGGGGTCCAAAAACCCGTTATTTTGCGTTACGTAATTTGTGCACAAAGCCTATTCAATGAATATGTTTAAATACACAGCGTAGCTTTGTATAGCCCAGAAAAAAATTGTAACAACTTTAGGTCCTCCTGATCGCAAAGATAGTTCGGATGACGTAGAACGTGTCATATTGTTCTAAAATGTTTGTTGACCTTTACAATATTGATTGAATATGTTTGAATATTGTTTGTAACTTTGTATTGCCTAAAAGTTATTGTTCAAGCTTTTAATCTTAAGTTCTGAACGCCAAGACAGTGTGGATGACCCAGACCATATCAGGATTATCTTATTGTGAAGTTTTGTCCTCGAAAATATTCACTGAACATGCTTGAATACGTGACGTAACTTTGTATAACTTAAACAGCTTCTGTTTCTACTGTAGATTTGAAGTTTTAAACTCCAAGACAGTTTGAACCTAGAGAATCACAAAGTCATAAAATAATGATTGTTGATCTTCCAAAAGATTAATTGAAAATGTTCGAATCCATATAGACACCTTATGTATCCAAAAAAAAACGGTTACAACTGCAGATCTTATGTTTTGAGTTTAAGGATAGTTTGGATGACCTAGAATATCCCACGATTGTCGCATTATGTCTGTTGTCCTTCCACACTATCCATTGAATATTCCTAATTCCATATTGCCCTTTCCATTGCTCTAAAACCTACTGTTACAACTGTAGATCTAATGTTCTGAACTCGATGGCAGTTTGAATTTCCTAGATCATCCCAGTTTATCTCATGATGTTTTTTACGTTCGAAAATACTCACTGAATACGGTTGAATACGTGACATAACTTTGTAAAGCCCAAAAAGCTATAGTTACTACTGAAGATCTTATGTTCTGAACTCATGGACAGTTTGGATGACCTAGAACATCACAAAATTATCAAATAATGACTGTTGACCCTCAGAAAGGTCCATTCAATATGTTTGAATGCATTTCGTCACCTTTCATAGGTTATAAACCTGCTATAGTTACTACTGTAGATCTGAAGTTCTGAACTCAAACACGTTCTGGGTAACATAAAACATCCCAGTAAGACACAAAAATATTTCACGTTTATTAACAAAAAAGTAGTAATACGTTTGCATAACGTTTGCATTATACATAATGGACGTTTTTCGGATGGTGATAAAAAAAAGCTAAGACAGATAATTGCTTTTAATGAGTTTCTCATGAATGGTAATTATTTGAGCTTACTAGCAAAAAAAAAAAAAAATCCACGCCCTTGCGAGCGGCCTTCCGGCAGTTAACCGGAACATTCGCCATGGCGGACGAAAACATGCATGTAGGCATGTTTTTGAGTTCTTTCTTCGTTTTATTTATCAATTCCTCCTCAGTTTTCGCGACAAATTTGTTGGAGTAGATCTTACGGTTCAGGTTGGCCCAGAAATTCTCGATGGGACGCAGCTGGGGGACGTTGGGCGAGTTCGCCAATTTGGATACCACATCGATATTCAGCCGCTCCATCTCCTCCAACGGTCGCTTCGAGTAGTGGGCCAACGCCAAATCCGGCCAGAACACCGCGTCTTCGCCCTTATGGAATTCCTTGAGGGACGACACAACTACCGGCAGGCATTTCGAACTATAAATTTTTCCGTTCACGGCCAGTCCGGAGCTAAAGAAGAGCGGCTTTGACATCGCCTTCTCGCTGATTGTCAGCCACAGCAGCACCTTCTTGGGGATCATGGTGTGTGTGAAATGAACTTCACCTCGCAGCTCACTTCCTTCATGTGGGAAGTAGAATACAAAGTGCCCTGCCAGTCGTTGCCATCCAGGGTGAGACAGGTCTCGTCGTCCGTAGAACGTTTCTTTTTCATCGTCGGGTCTCCCTTCGTGTGGGCAGTGTTCGTTGATAATGCTGTAGTTGATGAATCGACCCTTGATCCTCAGTTTGCACACTCTTGCATTGATTGGAAACCATCCAATCACGCGTTGACGCATTTCGCCCAGCACTACAAAGCCGGTTCCCAGCTCTGGTAAAATGTAGCCGCTCGATGCCCGCTTTTCCATACCTCCTGTCATGTCTAGCAAACCTCCAGCAGTGCTACGACAAGTTACGTGGCAAAAATTCGTCTTAGATTATCCTATCGCAGCCAGGGAAGCAGAGCGGTTTGCAGTTCCATGTTCCGGGTTTCCAATCGTAGTCCTTATTTCGTCGCATAGTTATTTGCTGATTGTTCCAGTCCGTATTAACTTCTGTATTATTTGTAACAATCATATGTTTAAGGGCGGCTTGCTGGGCCTTCCCCAACCCCCTGTCTTGACGGAGGATCGTCGTGCACAGAACTGTTGAGAGTCCCACGCTGGCACGAAGACGATGATCAGCCGCTCCTAACATGAAGAACAGACGCTGTTTTGAGCCACCCCTGACGTGAAGAGCAGACGCTCAGATAGACTGCACCCTTTGAAAAGGGCAACCCCCTTTCCTGTCAGCACATGACCAAGGTCCCACTGGGGTTAGTTACCCGAACATTCCAACGGTTACTCGTACCACAAGGAGGTAGGGATAGGAGTTACCGGACAAGAGGCTTGGATCGCAGTAGAATCTATTTTATACCTGTAGATACGCGAAGTACCAATGATACACATTTACCAACCAATCTTTGTCTAGGTCTCCTGAAGCTGACAAATTTGCAAGTCGACAAAAGGTGTGTTTGATTGAATTTATTTTCACATCTCTTTCAACTCATTCTTATGTGTTAAAGAACGCTTGAAATGCCAAAAGTCCACCCACAGGCAAAAGAAGCATAAACTAATCTTTCTAGCGTCGTTGCTCCAAACGATAAAATACAAATTAACAACTGATTTAACTTTATATTGAAGCGTTTGTTACGGGAGGTCCACGCTTTCTTCCTTCCCTTGGTTCGAAGTAGTAGTACGATTTTAGATACTCTTTCCGAAATAGCCCATTTTCTTGAAATCCTCTCTGCGGAACATGCTACGCCTTTGGCCTGGCCGGTGACAAGAAAAAAAAATTGTGTTCAAGAAATCTATTTTAAAACACCTAAATGAGTTTCATATAGGATCGATCGGCTGTTCCATTTTAAAACATTACAATTTCTACTAAATAGATATTGCATTACTTCGGGTTTAGTTTAAACAAGCCATTTGAAAAACATTTAACCACATAATAATACATTTCTATTGAATTTTTTAGCAATATACAAATTTAACTATGTAATGAATAAATTAGGCCATAGTGGCGAACATGGGTATAAATGTGAAGTTAAAATTTGGTCTACGGCATTCTTGTGAAATCACTGTTCACGTTTCTCATGTCGCTTAAGCCTAAACTGCTGCAGAATAAATTGATCAACGTGATACCAACATAATTTTTTCGATTGTTGATAAATGTATAACTTCCCCCAAGTAAAATTGCCAAAACCATCCAGCTATTTATTTTTATTAAGGTTTTATGTACGCCACTAGAGACCAATTTGGTTTTATTATGGTACCAAGAGGTGTCACTAGGTTTTACATTTTAGTCAGGTTTATAAGAACCTGTACAGCTTCTTTAGGAAGATCTTGAAACCTTGTCTTCTAAAATTCCTTTTACTGCTATCAAAGGTTTTATTTTGACTTTATGAATTCTTAAAATGCTATTTTAAATGACGTTTTAGGACTCATTCATATTATCTTATTATGGTCAGTTGAAAAAGCATTTTAAAAACCACTTTGGCTCCAGTAAATGCATTAAACGGCTACTAAGTTCCCGCTGTTTAGCAATAGATGGCGCCAGTAATAAGTGCTGGTCAAATTTTGTACATCTCAAGCGTCATAAACCAAGCTCAGACAAATGGTAAACAAACCGCTTTGCCAAATCAGTGATTTTGGTTTAGTGTTATATATTTTGGTTGTTTGAAGATGTCTGATTTCGTGCCAAATAAAGTGTTGATTTTCTTCTTTCATTCGAAGAAAACGGCGGCTGAAGCAAATCGAGAGCTCCAAAAAATTTACGGTGATGCTGCTCTGAGTGAAATAACGTGTCGTGATTGGTTTCGTCGCTTCAAAACGGTGATTTCAGTGTTGATGATCGTCCGCGTGAAGGAAGGCCAAAAAACTTCGAAGACTCTGAATTGGAGGCATTGCTCGATGAGGATCCGTGTCAAACGCAAGAAGAGCTTGGTTCAGGATTAGGAGTTTCCCGCCAAGCCGTTTCTAAGCGATTGCATGCGTTGGGACTGATTCAAAAGCAAGGAACTTGGGTTGCTTACGATTTGAAGCCAAGAGATGTTGAGCGTCGTTTTTTCGTCTGTGAACAACTGCTCCAGCGACAAAAAAGGAAGAGTTTTCTACATCGCATTGTGACGGGTGACGAAAAATGAATTCATTACAGTACCCCAAAACGGAAACATTCATGGAGACTGCCCGGGCATGCTTCAACATCGTCGCCTAGGCCGAATATTCACGCTGCGAAGGTTATGCTGTGTATTTGGTGGGACCAAGTTGGTGTTATTTATTATGAGCTGTTGAAACCAAACGAAACCATAACCGGGGAACGGTATCGAACTCAATTGATGCGATTGAGCCGAGCACTGCACGAAAAACGGCCACAATACGAGCACAGACACGAAAAAGTGATTCTTCAGCATGACAACGCTCGACCTCACGTTGCGAAACCCGTGAAAACCTACTTGGAAACGCTCAAATGGGAAGTCCTACCCCACCCGCCATATTCTCTTGATATTGCACCGTCCGATTATTACTTGTTCCGTTCGATGGCACATGGTCTCACTGGTCAGCAATTCCACTCATATGATGACATCTCAAAATGGCTTGATTCTTGGATAGCATCAAAAGACGAACAGTTCTATCGAAATGGTATTCACGTTCTACCAGAAAGATGGGGAAAAGTTGTAGCTAGTGATGAGCAATACTTTGAATAATTCGTTTGTAACCTTTGTTTTCAAAATAAAGTTCCTTTTTCACCAAAAAACAGCGATAACTTAGTTGCGCACCTAATAGCTTTGAAGGAAGTCACCAAATGACCAAAAAGTTTTATAGTAGCCATTGCGAAGATCAATTGGCTTTTTGGCAAAAATGTGATTTCTTTCAATCGCTATATTGGAATACAAGAAATCATTGATATGTAGAAAAATAAATACAAATTTGACAGCTGTGGCCATTTGGCCCTATGCTGGTCTTGATGGCAGCCAATAGGTTTGATGAAGGTTCTCAAGTGGTCATAACATCTTTCACTAGAACATTTTCAAAATCTGTATGGTCTTTTAAAGATTTTATTGACTTGTTTTCGCAACCATCTATAGAGTGCGCCACTTTGTACATATTTCGGCTTTGAAGATGCATGGAGGAGGAGTTGGTGGACAAAACAGTTTTGAATGTAGTTTTATCAACAGAGCCGGAATAAAACTGAAATTGTTACTTGGGACTAGCCTTCCCCAACCTCAAAAACCCTTGCATACAAATTTTCACACCGATTGGTTCATTAGTTTCCGAGTCTATAAGAGTCAGACAGACAAGTCTGTCCCCTCTTGAAAAGAGAAAAAAATCTACCTCCAAAAACCCCCACATGCCAAATTTGGTTCAATTTGCTTGATTAGTTCTCGAGTTATGCAGAACTGTGTTTAATTTTTATGGGAGAATGGGGAAGGAGTCTCGAACCATCATAAGAACCTTCTTCGGCTCCAAAAACTCCAGCATGCAAATGTTCATAGCAGTAGGGATAGTTCACATATTGTGTTTCATTTGTACGAGCCCCCCTTCCCCCATTCAAAAAGAGGAGGGGTCTCGAACCACCATAGAATAATGTTTTGCCTTCAAAAACCTCCACATGCCAAATTTGCTTCCATTTGCTTGATTAGTTCTAGAGTTATGCAGAAATTTTTGTTTCGTTTGTAAAGGAGCCAACCCCCCCCCCCCCCTTCATACAGGCAAGAAGTCTCGAACCATCATTAGAACCTTTTCCGGCCCCGAAAACCCTTGCATACACATTTTCATAACAAAGGGACAATTGTTGCCCCTCCTTCCTAAAGAAGAAACATTTTTTGCCACCAGAAAACCCCACATGCCAAATTTGGTTCCAGATGCTTTATTAGTTCTTGAGATATGCAGAAACTTCTGTTTCAATTGTTTGAAAGAGCCCTCCTCCCACCCTAGCAGAGAGAGAGCGAGGATCTCGAACCACCGTAGAAACATTTGTTTGCCTCCAGATAACACCACATAGTAAATTTGGTTCCATTTGCTTGATTTGTTCTTGAGTTATGCATACATTTCAGTTTCATATGTATGAGAGCCCCCCCCCCCCTTCTAGAGCGGGAAGCGGTCTCGAAGCATTATGCAAAGATTTCTTGCCATCAAAAACTCTCACATGCTAAATTTGGTTCCTTTTAATTGATTAATTCTCTAATTATGCAGAAATGTGTGATTGAGAAGGCAGGGATCTCTAACTATCATAAGAACATTCTCCGGCCCTAAAAACCCCTCCATACTAAATTTCACACCGATCGGTTCAGTAGTTTATGAGTCTATAAGGTTCAGACAGACAGAAATTCCTTTTTATACACGGAAAAAAATCCGTTCCCATATCCGTGAGTTGCAGTCATGAATTAGAGAACAAGTAAAAATACACCATGAACTAAATCACGATTTTAGGCAAAAATCCGGGAAAACGTGAACTAGTTCATGATCAGTTTTTGTTTTCGGGAATGCGTTTGTTTCTGTGTATAGATAGATATAAATAGATTTGATACAAAAGCCGAATGAATGAGCTAGGCTGACATTACATCCTGTTACCCTATATTTTTCTAAAAAAGGTTTAGGTTGGCAAATTCAAAACTACTTTGATCTAAAAATTATGCTTTAGCTTCTTAAATGATCGTATGAAAGTGAGTTAGCGTATTCCATTAACACATTTCTAACTTTTTCATTCTAATTTATCAGCGATATAGTCTTCTCATTAATTAATTAAGATTTTTTTTACTGAACTTGTCAACATCCTTTGCCAAACAGGAGTTATTATAGTTTTCATGCATAATATAGGCCTTCCTAAGATGTTGGTATCTCTGTTTTGAGAAAGTAAAAAAAATATTTCAGGTGAAGTAACGGCTATGTTCTGTCATAATTTTGGGTTAAATAGTTGATCTACTAACAAAGAAATAATACCGAATAATACGTAAAACATTGACAGTGTGAGAAAACTAAAATTGTCTCACTAGTCTCTCATTAACCTATGTATCTTGAAAGCGATTTCTAATCAGATCATCATTCTGTGAAAAACCAAACCGACAAAACCCTAAGTCGAATCCATTATTCATTTACTTTCGATTTCGCGCAAATCACTCCAAGCAATCCCATTATATGCAAATAATGTGACTTTTTTCCGCTTTCCGCACTCCAAGCCGTTGGTTGTCATCGTCGTTGAAGTCATCGAGTTAATAACTTCATCACTAGCGGCAACGGAAGGTTATGACGAGCTGAAGCGCTCAAGCCACCAACACTTCACACTTCTCGTCTATTCATCTGTCAGCACAACTAGATCCGGCACGAGATATCAAAAGTAAATATGGCTCTGCTGAGAGCCATAATTTTCTGTATCAGAAAAATGGAACGTTGATGATTCGATTCATGTAGGTTACTTCTTATCAGTGAATAGATCGTAGAGCGAAGTCCACCCAGGCACTCATTAAGATAATTGCACTCACTGGCGGTTGTTCTCTGTCTCTCTTTCTCTCCCGTTTGCACATGGTGTCTGATTGGATAGTAGAAAAGTGAAAGTTAATTAAGCTTCTGGGAAGTGTTTTTGTTATTGTTTCTTCTCGAGTCACTCTCGATTAATGATTAGGTGAACTACAACTTACTCTCCCTCAAGAAGAGTCCAACAAAGCATCCGAAACGTCGATAACAGATTCTAGATCAAAGTCAAGCTAGTTAGCATTCAAAACATCCTTGACCTGTTTCTCCGTTCGCGGCACGCCACTTCATTCAAAGCGAAAAAAAACAACGATAGGATGACGACGCAACGTCAAAATAAAAGCAGAACTTGATTTCGAAAAATTGCTTCCGCCGTTGTTATGGCGCACGCCAATTTTGAAGCACACGGGGCGCTAAGCCTGTCACGTACACACAGTAAATGCAAAACCACGGCATATCGCAAACGCACCGTGTGGTCATACCTACGTGTCCAAAAGGCGGAGGTAACCAGGCAGACAACCAGACAATGAGATGGCGTGTGTTCTGCCCGTCATTTCTTGAAGCCCCGAGCGAACTTATTTCCCGGCCGGGTTGATTGGACGACATGCACTAATGCTAATTCGGGCGAACCTACATTTTCCCGTGCCTGTGGAAGGCACGGGTTGGTAATTAGTCACTTCACGTAGACTGGCACGCATGCATGAGAACGTACCTCCGTACTTATGAAGTGTGTAGTTAGTTAGTTATCTTGGGGTTAGATGAGACGAAACGATCGGTACCGGCATTTCAAAACTCGGCGATTAGGTTAATACTAGTCCGACACGAATGTACGCAACGTGCTGCGCGGAGTGCTTCGATTTGGAGCTTGCGTGAGTTTTGCGATTTGGACATAGAGGAAGTGCCTATTTCGATGAAGCTAAATGGCAGAACAGTACTTGATGAATATCAGCTGGTCGGATGGTTACAGGTCCCAGCTAAGATTTGTAGAGAATTTAAGTTACATTGACTCAACAAAATCATTTCTTAGTCAAATCAATTCAATGGTAAAGCATTTTCAGCCAAACTATATAAACTAACACCTACACTGATCATGGGTTTGGTAAGTTTTCTCTCTTATTGGTAAATGCTCCAATTATTGCAGTAGGCTATCAGCATTGTAGTGCCAATAGTTGTGTATGAAGGCTTCGCCAGGACTTTCGGCTTTTGTATTTAGAGTCCTGGGCGCACTAACAAGACGGTGACTCAGCCGCTGTTTTGAGCCGCTCCTAACATGGAGAACAGCCGATAAAACGGGTGAAGGCTTGGACTTTTACCCTTATTTTTAAAAAGCGGGGTAATGCGTTGCAAACACAATACATGAAGGGAAGAGGCTCATCAGAAGACAATGTAAGCCACCTAGCACGAGTTCAGATCGACGGTGATGAAATCGAGGTAGTAGACGAATTCGTGTATCTAGGCTCATTGGTGACCGCCGATAACGACACCAGCAGAGAAATTAAAAGACGTAAGGCTTGCTTCATTTAGAATTGGAACAAACTTTTGCTCATATTGTGGCGCTCCTGGTGAACGGATTTTGAAGTTCTTGGCGCCCACGTGTCGGGAATTTTGTCAGCTTCACGTATGTATTTTTGACATTCCGCAAATTGACTGTACTTTGTAAACAATCAACATGGAAGCCGAAAGAAGGGAAAAAATTGTGCACAGTTATTTGGAAAATCCATTGTGGTCTGCATCTAGGCTAGCTAAACAGCTGAAATTGCCCAGAAATACCGTCTGGCGCGTTATCAAACGGTATAAGGAAACATTGACGACGATTCGGAAGCCTCAAGCCAATCGTCGGAGTGGAACTGTCGACCGGAAACTGCGTGGTAAGATTTTGAAGACGATTAAGAGGAATCCGAATCTGTCGGACCGTGATTTGGCCAGAAAATTCGGTGCTGCCCATAGTACCGTGAGGAGAACTCGACTCCGGGAAGGAATCAAGTCGTATCGAGCTAGCAAACAGCCAAATCGGACCATAAAACAGAATAGTGTGGCCAAAATCCGTGCTCGGAAGCTATACGACCAGGTGCTGACCAAGTTCGACGGGTGTCTTCTGATGGACGATGAAACCTATGTTAAGGCTGACTTTGGGCAAATCCCAGGTCAAAAATTTTACTTGGCAACGGCTCGGGGGGCTGTTCCAGCCAAATTTAAATTTGTTTTTGCCGACAAATTTGCACGAAAATTCATTATTTGGCAGGGCATTTGCAGCTGTGGCAAAAAAACGAAAGTTTTCGTTACAAATAAGACAATGACGTCGGAACTATACCAAAAAGAGTGTCTCCAAAAACGAATTTTGCCGTTCATTCGATCCCACGACCATCCCGTAATGTTTTGGCCAGATTTGGCAAGCTGTCATTACAGTAAAGTTATTCAAGAATGGTATGCAGAGAAAGGGGTCCAGGTTGTTCCGAAAAACCTTAACCCATCCAACTGCCCCCAGTTCCGCCCTATTGAGAAATACTGGGCAATCATGAAGAGGAGACTCAAGGCAAAGGGAAAGGTTGTCAAAGACATCAATCAGATGAAGACCTGGTGGAATAAGATAGCTAAAACGATGGACGAAGAAGGTGTGCGCCGCCTAATGAGCCGTGTTACACGAAAAATTCGAGAATTCCTTCGAAACCGTGACGAATAATTTTATCCGTATTTTTTCTTAAAAGGTTGAAGAAAACGCTACATTTGTATAAAAAAAGATCTTGAATTCAATTATAAATAACTGAAATACAGGCAATTGTTTTTGTTCCAATTCTATCTGAAGCAAGCTTTATTATGGCTGGCAATCGTGCCTACTTTGGACTCCGATCGAACAAAGTTCGCCGAACCACAATGTTGACCATCTACAAGACATTAATTAGACCGGTAGTTCTCTACGGCCACGAAACATGGACATTGCTAGTGGAGAACTAACGCGCCCTTGGAGTCTTTGAACGGAAGGTGCGGCGTACGATCTACGGTGGAATGCAGATAGAAGACGGAACGTGGAGGAGATGAATGAACCACGAATTGCATCAGTAGCTAAGAGAACTTCCCATCGTACACATCGCAAAAATCGGTCGACTACGATGGGCTGTGAAAATGGTTCTCGAAAACGAACCGACAGGTACAAGAAGAAGAGGCGCGCAACGAGCAAGGTTGATCGATCAAGTAGAAGGTGACCTGCGGACTCTCCGCAGACAGCGATGCTGGCGAGGGACAGCCATGGACTGATTTCAATGGCGACAACTTCTGTGTACAGCAGAGGCCACACCGGCCTTGGTCTGATTGGTAAGGTAAGTATGTGATCCATGTCCAGTGTCTTACCTTGATATAACCATCATTGGACTCGTTTTCTAATTCTCAAGTGATTTGAGGTGTCACATGCTGAATTTTGGAGCAAGTCCTAAACTGTTACTTGTCTGGATGTTTTCCAATATTCTTAACAATTTTCCAATACAAAAAAACTGGGAAGGAAAATCTGCAATCGGGCAAGGAAATCTGTAACCAGACTCCTGAAGAACTCAGGTTGTGCGGTTGAGGCTGCCAACCCCTCTACCTCTCAGGGAGGGGGCTATTGTGCTCTAAGCACCCGCTTATGTGTAACTACATAGGACTTTGGTAGTTAGATAGTCCCTCTGACCTGCAGCTAGTCAATTCGCCATCTGGCTTGGAACTCGAGGAGATTCTGAGAGGCCGCTGTATTTATCGCGTCTCAGATGTCCCTGTATCGACATATTGTCCGGACTAGGTTGTCCGGGTTCGTGCCCCGACCGCTCACTGCCGTCATGCCGTTCCTCGTGTCGTTGAAGCGAAAACAAGCGGAGAACATATGTTCTGCGGTTTCCTCGACATCCGCGCATACTGGACACGCGGAGGACTCGAAAGTCGCAAGGTGGTGACCCATGCCGGCCCGCCTAAGTTTGTTCAGAGCGACGCTGGTCAGGAGCTTTTGATTGCTCCCTTGTCCGCTGAGTTATTCGACATCATACGGGATAGTGCCGATATGGCCATAGAGGCTTTCTAAAGGACAGCTTGTCGACGATCATAACCCTCAAGTCAAGGGAGTCCCACACCAAATTGCATCACGAAGAAAACGCTGTAGAAAACTGCCCATTGGATATTTTTTCTTGAAAATTTGGGTAGAAGTAGTTTAGAGTGTTTTTGTTTGTGATATTCTTATCGCTGTCAGTTCTTCAAAACTTGGAAAAAAATGCATCACCCGAACAGCAAGGTCGCGAATTGATTTTGCGCAAGCACCTGGAAAATCCTCAACTCTCTCATCGGACATCGGAAAACAACTCGGAATTGTGCAGTCAACTGTGAGTCGTCTGATTAAACGTTAATCTACGGAACTCTGAACATTGAACGGAAGGAGAAATGCGGTCAAAATGGATGTTCTATTAGTAATCAGGATCACAAGCGTATCGTGAAAGCGTTTCAGCGGAATCCCAATGCTTCGTTCAGGGATGTGGCCAAAAAGTTGAATCTGTCCAAATCTTTCGTTCAGAGAGCCAAGGACTGGGAGGGACTTCATACGTACAAAGTGCAGAAGGCTCCAAATCGTGACGAACGGAAAGTCACGGACCCGGAAACTGTACATCCAGATGTTGACGAAGCCTCATTGTACCATCATGGATGATTAGACTTACGTCAAGGCGAACGTCCGGTAGCTTCTGGGGCTACTGTTCTTCACCGCCCAGCACAAATTTGATGTTTTGGAGAAAGTAAGGCAACAGAAACTTTCAGAAACAGAAGATTGTCAAAAAATACATGATTTGCCAAGCGATCTGCTCGTGTCGCAAACGGAGTGCGCCGTTCGTGACTATCAGGACTGTAAACGGGGAGATCTACTTCATGGAGAGTCTACAGAAGCGTCTGCTTCCTCTGTTGAAGCAACACGAGGGCCCTATTTGGCCCTGTTTTGGCTGGATTTAGCTTCGTGTCACTATTCAAATATTATCCTGGAGTGGTACGAAGCCAATGGGGTCACTTTCGCCCCAAGGCCATGAACCCCCAAACGCACTGGAACTAAGGCCCATCGAAAAATACTAGGCTATTTAGAGCAGGTACTACGGAAGCATTCCAAGGAGGTCAAATCTGAAGAAGGCATGCAGAAAATTGGGTTTCCGTACAGAAGAAGCTGCTGCCAGATGTTGTAGATATTATTGAATGAAATACATAGGCCAATAGCTTACTAATGAGTTAAATTTTATTACCTGTAAGTTTGATTAGGATCGGTCAACTAGGTAATTTTCTACTGTGTTTTTTCTGTCATCCAATTTGATGTAGACACCCTTTATTTCAGGGACCGCTTCGAGATGATGGTGCAGTGAACTGCACTAATCGTCGCCCTTTGTTCCGATTTTCTGTTATTGACCACAGTAATCCCTGTTTTGTGATCCAGTCTCTTGGAGCGCATCCAGCCCTCGATAATGTCGATGGATTGTGTGGCCGTTAACTCGACCTTTTTTATGGACTCTCCATAGACTTCTAGGGTGATGTCGTCCGCGAAGTCAATTATCTTTAACCCGTTTGGGAACTTCCCTAACCTCAACACTTCGTCATACATCGTGTTCCATAGCACCGGACCCAAGATTGAACCTTGCAAAACTACCCCAGTACCCGATTCTGGAAGCAGTTGCCCAGAATACTGTACAGGTACTCAAGAACCCGGAGAATTTGGAGCGTGTTGGCAATAGCCTCCCAACTGCAACTGACAGCTGACTACTGCACAGAACTCCCCGCCCCTTACGTTGGATTGCAACCTCTGCCGTCTTGGTGACGGACATGACGGCATCTACCGTTGACTTCCCTCTCCTCGTTGAGGACCCTCCGTGTACTTTAACAACCTGTTGAGTATTAACATCTCCAGCCTCTTATCCGTCGTATCCAACAAGCATATCGGACGGTTTGACGAAGGATCAGCCAGGCATCCGGGAAGACGCCCTCGTCCAGACATCTTTGTATCGCCACCCTGAATATTTCGGGAGCCAGCAGAATATCCGCCTTGATGGCCAAGTTCGGTATGCCGTCTGGCCCGGGCGCTTTGTTCGCCTTAAGTGAGTTTCCTCCGCGGTGCCGTGATTGCAGATGCTTGGCATTGCCGACCGTCCTTCCATCGTAATGCCAGCGTTATGGTCTGAGATACTGGAACGCTGGTCATGGTACGGTTCTACGGGGATGGAAGACCAGGCACTCGGGTCGTGGTGTGGAAAGAGCCCCCAATGACCACCTTCAGTACATACATACATTTATTTGTTCAACATCACATTTAAGATAAGACACAATACTCGGTTTGCGGCTGCCGCTCTCCAACCTCGGTCACGCCCAATGCTCGCCAGATCACGCTCCACCTGGTCCGCCCATCGTGCTCTCTGCGCTCCACGCCTTCTTGTGCCCACCGGATCAGTAGCGAATACCAACTTTGCAGGATTGTTGTCCGGCATTCTTGCAACATGCCCTGCCCATCGTATCCTTCCGGATTTGGCCACCTTCTGGATGCTGGGTTCGCCGTAAAGTGGAGCGATCTCGTCGTTCATCCTTCGCCGCCACACACCGTTCTCCATCACACCGCCGAAGATCGTCCTTAGCACGCGTCGCTCGAAAACTCCGAGTGCTTGCAGGTCCTCCTCGAACATTGTCCATGTCTCGTGTCCGTAGAGGACCACCGGTCTTATTAGCGTTTTGTACATGGTGCATTTGGCGCGGGGATGAATCTTTTTAGACTGTAGTTTCTTCTGGAGTCCGTAGTAGGCACGACTTCCACTGATGATGCACCTTCGAATTTCACGACTCGTATTGTAGTCAGCCGTCAGTAAGGATTCGCGGTAGACAAATTCCTCCACCACCTCGAAGGTTGTGTTCGGTTCCGCCTACCAGCATGTACTTTGTTTTCGACGCATTCACCACCAGTCCTTCCTTTGCTGCTTCGCGTTTCAGGCGGGTGTACTGCTCTGCTCAGGCGGGTGTACTGCTCGTTTCAAATGTTCTTGTGATAATGTCCATGTCGTCCGCAAAGCAAACAAATTAACCAGATTTCGTGAAAATCGTACCCCGACTGTTGAGCCCGGCTCGTCGCATTACACCTTCCAGAGCGATGTTGAATAGTAGGCATGAGAGTTCGTCACCTTGTCGCAGTCCCCGACGAGATTCGAATGAGCTGGATAATTCACCAAAAACCCTTACGCAGTTTTGCACACCGACCATCGTTGCTTTGATGAGTCAGGTCAGCGTCCCTGGAAGCCGTTTTCAACCTTCAGTAGCTCTGGTGATTGCTCGGTTAAAGCTGTTGCACATTTGGTCAGCTGATCTTTATCTCCTCGGAGGTAAATTCTACGGAGATCGGCGATCGCCTTTGTCCACCAATACACCGGCGATCTCCCATCCTCAGGTTGCATCGCACACGCGTGTAAGTAGCTCTGCGAGTTTATCGCCGCACAGGTCTTGGGTTTCGCTCATGTCTGTTCTCGCTCAAGCGCATCTTTAAATACTTTCTCCCCGGAGCATGATGTCGTCCCTCTGCGGGTGAATGAATTGGGTGCTCTTCCCTCTACGAGCTGCCTAGCATTGTAGACGCGAACCGCCAAGTGATTGCTATGAGTGTAGCCATCCTCCAAGCTCCAGTTGTTCGACAGCCTCCGCTGCGTTTTTATTCTAGGTACTTTTAGTACCTACGATGGCCAGGTCTACGTTCAGCCTGGCCAGGGCCTCAAACCGGAACTGACCACTCGGGTTGTTAAGGCGGCTGCTCCAATCCAGCGCCCAGACGTGTAAGTCGCCCTCTATAAATAAGGGATTTCGGACAGTTAGATCTGTTATTTTTTTTTATCTAGTTCATTTATTTGGCAGGCTCAATTGCGTTAGCTTTACGGAGCAGCTCTGTTGTTATTCGATCCTGATACAGCAGGTGCTGAGCTGCCTCACAGTGGTTCAGGTTTAGCTGGGCTACCTGCACGGCGAATAGTTTCTTAATTTACCCTTGTAGGCCGGGAACTTAGGACCTACCGTGACGTGCTTGTCATCTAATTTCCTAGAGCATCACATACATTTGGGGAGCTCCTTACAGGGTGTCTCACAATAATTGTCACTGAAACAAAATGGGACTACAGCAAAACAAATCAACCACATCATAGCATTTATTTTTCATTTGAAAGATACATGTTATAGAAACAAACCATATTAGTTCAATTAGAATCTCTCGCCTTTTTCCTTGATAATATTGCGCAAATGCTTTGTAAACCCATCGCAGCTGGCACGCACGATTTCCTGAGAAATTTGGTCCCAAATATCAACAAAATGTATATTGAATCGATCCAAAGTAAGCCCTTTTGTAGGGCCTATATGTTCAAGCATATAACCCCAAACAAATTAGTCAAGTGGGTTCAGATCCGGTGAAGATGCAGGCCATTCTTCGCTTGTGATGAAAACGGGCAAATTTTTCGCACACAACGCTTGTGTCTTCTTTGCCTTGTGAGCTGGAGCAGAGTCCTATTGGAAACAATATTGTGTATTCCCATACAGCGTTGAAGCATGCGGAAGCAGATGGTTCTTTAAAACCTGCTTGATGTAATATTCAGTGTTGATTTTTACGTTAGGTTCTATGAAAAGAAGAGGTAGTTTTCCTTTTCGTAAAACGGCGCCTCATACCATGATTTTCGATACATTCTGATAGCATTCTACAGCTTGTTTATCTCTTGGAATATTGGCAAGACGTCCTGAAGGAGGAAGAGCTTTTCATCCGAAAATTAAATCTCGCAGTCACCGTGCCGAACCAAAAGATTTCTGCTTCCTTGGACCCTGGCTTGCTTTTAACGCTCCATCAACCCGTGATCCCGTTGTTTCTTGTGTGGCTTGCATTCCCGATCATGTCTGAGGAGCCTGTTCATTGAAGCAGGAGCCATTTGAAATTCTTATCCGCTACCTCACACAGTTGATCTTTTTTTTTCGTTCTGACAGTTCGTCTGGCTCCTCCTTTCTGATGAAAATAGAAATTTCCAGTTTCTTTGAACCGTTTCGTACGAAAATGGTACGAAAAACAAAACGCTTACTCACTCCGAACTGCTTAAGGCTATTGAATATCTGACGCGGTCTAAGCTTTTGCAAATGTAATTTTAAAACTTGCTCCCGTATGGCTTCCATGGTAGCTGATAAATATAAACAAACAGAATCGCTTATCTATCTTCAGCGATAAGCTGTCAAAAAAATACACTCAAACCGGGTATAATCAATTTCGCTGTTAAAATTACCCAGCTGAAATAAACCAAGACTGAAAAAAGGTGACACCTATTGTGAGACACACTGTACATAACATATTCATCATTTCCTCCGATCAAGCTTATGTCATGTAATACAGCTTTGTCAAAACATAACTAATTTGGAACAAATTTTAGTACTGCGTTATTTATTATTGCCAGTACCTACCAGAAGAAACAAGGTTGGGATTAAACGGAGCATCCCAGTACAGCGGGAACAGGTTAAAGTATAGGAATTTTCTTATTGAAAACGCTCCAATCAACAAACGTTGAGTTTCGACTCAGCATTTTTCGCATCATCCAAACCAATCAATATATCTACATATGTTACGACCTTTTGAAACGCGGCATTCTCAACATTCCCCGGCGACAATGACCCATTTTATGACCATAAAAAGTACACAAATTCCGTTCGAAGAATGAGGTATAAATTTCAACATCAGTTCTACGGATCAGTCACCAAGAAAAGTAGATTTCCCTCTAAATCCCGTCGAGTCGTAAACTTCTAAACACTTAGTGAAAGATTCACACTCGCCAAACAACCAACCAATCTTACCAGGCAGTTTCTTCTTCTTAAAACATTTGCTCTCCATGAAATGAAAATTCGTACATTCCCGGCCGGGTATGCCCGGAAAGCAGAATGGGAGCCGGGGGATGAGAAGTTCGATTTTCACACACACGTCATACGTAAACACACCCACCGGCACCGCCGCCGCCTCCGCCACAACTGCGGCATCCGCGCCACCAGCATAGACTGAACTTCTTGAGAAAAAGGGAAGCGTAATCTAAATATAGGCTTGGAAACCATTTGGAACCCGACCGGCAGAGGAAAAGTTGTTATTTTTACACATCGATCGGACGGTCGCCGGTAGCCAAAATTAGAACCGCGCGTGAAACGTTCGTCCCTCCCAGCGTTTTCCACTCCGGGTTTTTGGATTCTGTCTGATCCCAAGCCTTGTGTTTGTTTAATTTCCTTATCTTTTTTTTCATTCTTTAATTCATGCCGATCAGTGCTTTTTCCGAGGCACGTTGTTGCCGAGGGGTCTGATCGTGATTTCCGATCGCAGCCATGAAATCATATGGGGCGAATTTAAATACCGTCGTCGCTTTCGTTCGTGTGGTTGTAAATTTTTGTTTTGTTTTGCCCGTTCGCCTTCCAAGGTAGAAACAATGCAAACATACAAACACGTCTCTTAGAGGGAAGACCTTTCGCGGACCCAAAGCCGCCGAAAAGAAGATATATGATTTAATAATTTAATAATAGCTCCACTCAATGCAGCAAGAAGGGTAGCAGACAAACAGAAACTGCAAACATGAAGCGAATATTAGAAAAAAAAGAGAGAGAAGAGTTTCAAGGTTGTTTGCAAATTGGTTTGCGCTACCTTTTCGGAGTGGGTTTGTGTTTTTGCTAGTTTGGATGCGGTGGACGAGGTTGATGGTAGCGAAAAGGAAGAAAAAAAGAACAAATTTCAGGCTGAAATGAAATTGAATAATAGTAGGGGAAATGTTGGCTTCGGCAATGTTGAGTATTATCGGGAATCTATTTTCACATCTCTTATGCTATATATTCTTCCATCAGAGCGCTACACTGAATGAATGCATGTGATAACTTGGTTATTAAATAGAAACTTCGATTTGATAACCTTTCAAATAGTGCGACATCCCATTAAGGGGGGATGTACAGTCATTTTTTTTCTTTTTGCATAAAAAGTCAGTAAAATTTCCGTAGGACGCGGCTGGGTAGCTCAGTGATTACCCGTTCTGCTTACTGAACAGATGGTCGGGAGTTCAATCCCAGGCCCGTCCCCTTCCTTGCCATTTGTCACTTGCCTCTTTCTATCACCACTAGATTTAAAATAAAAAGCAGTCTACTGCGCTCTCTTTCATTGATCGCTTCACTTACCACAGTGAATCCATGATCTAAAAATAAACCTGCCTCACTAACACAACTATCCTTCCCTTGGCAATTGTAGAGATGCAGTGGTGCTCACGGTCTCTAATAATAACGATTGTCAAACTAATCATCCTTCTCCCCCCTCCCAAAAGACCGTGAGGACGTGGCCGGCGCCGGTACTGATCTATAAATAGAATTAGTAAACTTGTACATTGAAGATGTAAAAGTTACTCCCAAGCTCCATCTATGTGGTTCCCTGTGCAATTACACTAGTTCTGATCAGTAAAGGAGTAGCAACTACGATATTGCAAGGTCTTTTTTCTAAAAAAAAAAGTCAGTAAATTTCCCATAGAATACGCTCCTGAAACCATTTTTTTCTAAATTCGAACTCCAAGTGCTTCTTTTCGTCGTTTTTCGTAGACGCCTTTTTCGCTCGCGGTCGGTATTTTTCGATAATTAAAAGGAGAGCCGGCATAAGCAAAATACAACGACTTTTTCAACGCACTCTAACGGCTGCCATTTTGTTGAAAAAAAATTGAAAAAAAAAACATTTTTGTATACTACACCTATAATTGCAAACAAGTTTCGATTGATTTGAGTAAAAACTTCCCCTGAAATTTTTTTTATCAAAAATGAGTTTTTTTTCTCGTTCTAACTGTATATCCCCCCTTAAGGGGACCCTCCCTTGGATTTGGGCAAAAATAAGGCAAAGTTTGTATTTTTTTGTGGGAGAATGAAAAGGCGTACGAACTTCCGGTTTTGACGATTAAATTTGATTATTATTCAAGATTTCAAAAAGATTAAAGTAAATTGTGAAAATTCAGAACGGCGGCTACAAAATTGTGATTTCTCGAAACCATGTTTTTCAATCTAACTTCAAGCCCCGGGCTTGAACTATTAATCCGATTCCCTCCATCAAATAACAGCTTGAAAGGTTATAATTTTGTGTACGGCTTGAATTAAAAATTGGCATTAATTATTAATTATTTATAATTTTTAAACCCAATTTTGAAATGAATAAAGGTTGCGAAATATTAAACTTTTCATTTCAAATGATCACTATGCAATTGTCTGAAATTTAGTTCAAGCCGTAAAACATTTCATTATCTTTCAGAAATGATAACTAGATTTGATTTTTGTCCACTATAAGAGGCTGCATGCTTGAAGTTGTCGCTCCATGTTTTGAGTGCAAAGGCTTACATAAATCAGCATTTTGTAGCCGCCATTTTGAATTTTCACAATTATTTTATCTCTTTGAAATCTTGAATAATAATCGATTTTTATCGTCGTCAAATCGGAAGTTCGTACGCCTTTTCATTCTCCCACAAAAAAAAACAAACTTTGCCTTATTTTTGAGTTTTCTTCAAATAAACCACTTGAGAATTCTGCTGTTGTTGTTGCCTATAATAGAACACTTTTTTTTTCATACGCAGTTCAAAAGGAACGCTAGCCGAATAAAAGAGGAGCTACCGATGATAAATACACTCATTTAAAAAGTTTGGCACTTTTTGAAAAACACTTTAACGCTTTAAAGTGTTTTTCAAAAAGTGCCAAACTTGATGAATCTGTCGATTGTAGTAGGCAGTGCACAGTGGGAAAAAGAGTACACGAATCGCGAAAGAATTTGATAATTCAACTCCTAGTAGTACAAGGTTTGTGAACAATAGCATTTTTTATGTGAAAATTCCTGGGAAATCGAATGGAAGGGGTCCCACTTGCCGCAAAATGCAGTGGACGGAGATAATGGGCTTATTTTACCCCAATTCCCCCGTATTAGAATGCCCAATAATCTAAGCTTGGAGAGGTCTGCGGTAGTCAAAATAGGCCTATTCTTATGTAGAATTTCTCTAGAAATTGAATGGAAGTGATTGCAGTCACCGCTTGCCGCAAAATGCAGTGGACGGAGATAATGGGCTTATTTTACCCCAATTCCCCCGTATTAGAATGCCCAATAATCTAAGCTTGGAGAGGTCTGCGGTAGTCAAAATAGGCCTATTCTTATGTAGAATTTCTCTAGAAATTGAATGGAAGTGATTGCAGTCACCGCTTGCCGCAAAATGCAGTGGACGGAGATAATGGGCTTATTTTACCCCAATTCCCCCGTATTAGAATGCCCAATAATCTAAGCTTGGAGAGGTCTGCGGTAGTCAAAATAGGCCTATTCTTATGTAGAATTTCTCTAGAAATTGAATGGAAGTGATTGCAGTCACCGCACGGGTTGGGTAACGGAGATATTGCTGATTTTACCCCACTTCCCCCTTTTTTATAATATTGTTTATTAATCTATGGTCGGAGGGGTCTGTGGTAGTCCAAATAGGCATATTCTTAGGAAAAATTTCCATAGAAATCGAATAAAGGTGGTTGCAGCCACCGTACCAGTCGTAAAACAGAGATATTGGGCTTATTTTGCCCTGGTTCCCCGTATTTTTGTATATTGCTGAATAATCTATGATCGGAGGGGTCTGCGGTAGTCAAAATAGGCTTATTCTTATGTAGAATTTGCCTAGGAATCGAATGAAGGTGGTTGCAGCCACCGCACGGTTTGGGTAACGGAGATATTGCTGATTTTACCCCACTTCCTTATTGTAAGTGTAGCCGTAGACCGTAATAAAACATCTACTCAGTTTGAGATTCAGAACGGTAATGAACAAATTTGCTTTTTATTTAACTATCATAAACAATCATTGGTAACTAGACTACTCTTCACCATCGCATACTTCAACACTCCTCATCGATGGTAGTATTCCAGTTGCTTCTCGTAACTTCACCGCTTGGAGTGGCTTGGTCAGCATGTCCACAATCATCTCTTCGGTGGGACAGTAAACCGCTTGAATTTTTCCATTGGTCTGCATCTCTCGAATATAGTGATTCTTGGTCTCAACATGCTTTGATCTGCGACTCACTGTAGGTGAAATCAGTTGCTTGATACAGGACTGATTATCCTCAAAAATAGTGATCGGTAGGCTAACTGGTACAGAGAAATCTTCTAGAATCCGTAAAATCCACTGGACCTCCTGGCAGCATTCAGCAAGTGCTATGTACTCAGCTTCGGTACTGCTCAGGATCACACACGTCTGCTTCTTCGAACTCCAATATACTGGACCTCCTCCTAGTTGGCACAAATATCCGGGAGTAGATTTTCGGTCCTTTGCATCTCCTGCCCAATCTGCGTCTACGTGAACGGTTAACGGATCTGCATTGATGGCCAGTACCATCTCGTGGTCTACTGTGTGCTTCAAGTAGCGCAGAATCCGCTTTGCTTCTATCCAAACAGCTTGTGATGGACAGCTCATCTTTCGTCCTAGGATTGATACACTAACGGCGATATCCGGACGAGTATTAACTGCAACATAGAGCAAACCACCAACCAAGCTAGCGTACTGCGAATTGTTCGGTAGTTTATCGCTCTCTTCCTCTTCTAATTTTCTATTTAAAGGAAGATTATTGTTCCCTGGAACCCAGGAGGAGTGGTTTCCCAGACCTGAATAATCACGAATACCACACTTCTAATCTTGCGCAATATAGAAAAGATTAAGGGTTATGTTGGCTTAGGCCGCATCAAGTCACCGATATGAATACGGATCAGCGAATTGGAGCATATTCCGCAATCTTAACCTTCGAGCACTCGCGCTGTTGTAGTTTGTACAACAGATGTAGATTTTCTCTTATCGTTTTGATGCAGCAGCACCAATTGTTGTAAAACCAACGTGTATTCTTCTAGGTACTCGATCTGGACCAAACCAGCGTAAATAAAATACGTAGTTTGGTTCCAAGTTGGTATATCTCGACCATCTAGACGGCTTCTGTGTTCCACAAAGAAGTCAAGATAGATCTAGGCCATTTCGTTGGTGATTATTAGTTAAGAATTTTGTCACTACGCGGCGCTAGTGTGCAAGTAATTTTTTTTTAACTGCTCCTGACCTAATGAATGGTTTCAGTCTTTGATGAAGTTGTTCAGTTGTTCTGAACAGAAACTCGGAATTGTCTCAATACATGGCGCTAGTGCACGGAAAAAAATCCTTGCGCATATTCGTGAACTGCAGTCATGAATTCGAGAACATGTAAAAATGCACCGTAAACTGAATCACAAAATCATGAACTGACTAACGTTTAAAGGTAGAAATCCTGAAAACGTGAACTAAGGTCTGTATCGACATTAATTCGGACACCTTCAAATCATTGTAACTTTTGAAATATTGCACGTAGGAATGAAAAATTTCACTGTGGTATAACTGAGAGTCTATGATGAAACGTGACGCCTTGACTTACTGTACAACTTTGCCGAAGACACAAACCTACTTCAGTGGAAAATCCAAATACTCCTAGGAAAGCTCTATCGTTATACCGACAATTGTATCATGATCGGGATGACTATCGCATATAATGGTTACAACTATCATGAAAATGGTCGAATTCACCACGTTTATGGCAAATGTTGGATCAACTATTTCTAATGGTTGTTTCGACCATGATCATAGTCGGTTCAAAATCACTATACTGCAATAGTCATCCTAACCCCCAATAATGGTAAAATTGACTGTCAAATTCGTCTCTGTGTATACAACGTTGGTATACTTTTTATCTCCGTCGCTTTTCTTCTTATGTGATGTCTATACTTTTTCTAGTGTGAAAAACGACTATGCGTTGTTATGCGAGGGAACAGAGATATGAAAATAGAGTAAAAAGTGTACAGCATTAGGAAAGAGAGGAAGATTGAGAAGTATGTTGATGCGGAATAAAATTAACTGTCTGATCATAAAGTCAGCATCCCATTCTGTTAATTTCGACACATTCTAGCGCTGCACAGTGATAACATCTTGCACTACTAGTCACAAATCAAAAGGTCTTGATCCAGAACAACTTTATCGAACACAGAAACTGTGTTAATGGTCAAATTGAAAAGTTACAGCTTGTCGGGAAACTCAATTGCACACTAGCGCCGCGTAGCGAAAGATTGTGAACTGCTAGGTATCAATAAAAAGGTCTCGTTCCACTGAAAAACTTATCCCAAGACAACATCTTTCCAAATGGTTAGAATCCAAAGGTGTGGCACCTTCAGGAAATACAGTGGCACACTAGCGCCACATTGCGATACAATTTTGAACTGCTAGTCACCATTCAAAAGGTCATGACCTAGTGAACAACTTTATCGGAGATGGAAAAATTATATCTGGTCAGGATATCAAAATATTGAATATTCTTGAAAATAGTTAGCGCACCTGCGCCACGTTGTGGAAATATTGTGAACTACTGGTCATCATTCAAAAGGTTTTATTCCACTGAACAACTATTCTCTTTGGTCAAGATACCAAGATATAGCAGATTCCTGAACATAATAAGCACACTAGCGCCGCGTAGTGAGAGAATCTTGAACTGTTGCCCAGTAAATCAATTATTTTTCTTCTTTCTTCTTCCAGTTTGTATTTCTCTGAAACACTTTCGAACGTTCGTTATAGGGACCACATAAGATGTCATAGTTTACCAATCCGACCACTAGGGTCGCTGTAAGAATCAAACTTGTTTGTTCCAATACTAAATGGGCCACACCTTACTCCTCCTTTCAAGGTGTTAGATATTTCAGACTAGCCTTTCGAAATTTTGCTCAAACCATGGGATTTGAACCAAATGCTTCACCTTTCACAAATCGTTCTGTTTGGCTAATGTTCCGTGATTATTATTGTCCTGCACATGTTCGATTCATTAATTTTCACCATTTACGAGCAATCCCTAGCAAATCCAAAGAAAAAACCATTCGTTTCGACCCCACCTCTATCCAAGCGCATTCCGTTCCGCCTTCCACCAAAATTCGGACGAATCTGGGTTATCGCAACTAATTATTTGGCCATTTCCCCTTCCATTCGATTTGACACAATTCCGCTCCGCATGCTATTTCCTTGGAATGTGTCCTAACCGGTGTGGCTTATGTTTGCGTCGCCCAAAACGGAAAAGAACCTTCAGCTGAAGACATTTACCACACACATTCCCTACGATCCTGCCAAGCGTGAAGTCACCATGTTGAAAATGAAATCAATTTTCTGCTCATTTTCCCACCCCGCACATTTTCACCCATGTCACCATAACCTAACTCGACGCATCCCTGGAGCGACCAAGGCGACGATGGTGCTCCAATGTAGGTCAGTATTTTTCTTATAGATTCCCCCGATTCTCGTTCTTCATGCGGCGACGTCAACACGTCTATTCATTTAGAAAAAGAAGAAGAAAACGATATACAAACAAGACGGAAAATGCCAACGGCGACACGGGAAGGCAAACGATAGTGTCATGCTCTGTTACCACCCGAGAAAGTTCCTTATGCCTCTAGAATTGAAAATGATGAAAAATCACGAAACTATACCCCCCCCCCCCTTCTTCGAGCTATGTAACAACGACTGCAAGCTTTTCATTTTTTTTTCTCCGGACTGGAGTGAATCAAGAACTATCATCGCATCGTGAGCTACTTGAAGTAGCGCAGATTGGTTTGAAGTATCCACGAAAATAGACTTCTAGGTCAGTTGCTATCGTTGTAGTGGCAGCACAATAGTAGTGCTAATGGGGTTTGAGATAACTGGGTAAATACGGCCAGGGAAGAGTAGCCAAAAATGGAAAGGGTTGCTGGTAAATAAATAGGTGAGGTGTGTCTTGGTGTCGATTTGAATAAAGACAATTCTAGAAAGAGCTGAAGTCGGGGTAGAGATGTTTCCCTATTCGGGGCATTTGTGTTGGCTTTGTTACGAGGAAGGCGTGTATAATTAGTCAATATGTGATAAGTAACATCACAGCTCCAATTAATAGCCAATTTTCTCCTTACTTTACTGTACTTTGAATGGTCAAATGTCCCTTCAGTACCGCACCTACGTCACATGTTTCGCCGAGAAACTCTGTGTAGAGCTGCATCTCTCCAGTTTTGCGAGCATCCTACAATTCCAAGGTCTTGCTCCACTCGGTCTAATCAACTAGCGCGCTGCGCTCCTTTGCTTCTTGTACCGACCGTATTCGAGGCAAACGGCATTTTTTTGGGATTGTTGTCTGGCATCCTTACAACGCGTCCCGCTCATTGTATCCTTTCAGCTTTAGTGACTTTCTGGATACTGGGTTCGCCATAGAGTTGCGCTAGTTCGTGGTTCATTCTTCTCCTCCATTCGCCGTTTTCACACCAACAAAGATGGTCCCAAGCACACGTGGCTCTAAAACATCAAGTGCTTGCAGGTCCTCTTCAAATTGTCTACGTTTCGTGCCCGTAGAGACCTACCGGTCTTATCAGCGTCTTTTCCATAGAAAACTTAGTACGGGGTGAAGTTTGCCAGACGTTAGGTTCTTGTTGAGTCCCATAGTAAGCCCGCCTTCCGGCTATTATGCGTCTACGAATTTCTCTGTTATAGCTGTTATCCGGTTATACAGAGTACATAAACTCATCTACCACCTTGGAAGCATCTTTGTCGATAATCGCACTTCTGCCTGTGCTAGCTCTATCGCGCTTGGTTTTTCCTGCCAACAGATACATAGTCTTGGACGTGTTCACTCATAACCCAACCGATCCTGCTTCACGTTTCACCCTGGTGTACTGCTCAGTAACCTCCTGGATCGTTCTTCTGACAATGTCCACAATGTCGTCAGCGAAGCAAATGAATTGACTGGATTTATTGAAAATCGTGCCCCGCGTCTTAAAGCCCGTCCGTTTAACCTTCTAGCGCAATGCTGAACAGAAGGCAGAAAAGGCCATCGCCTTGCCGAAGCCCTTTGCGTGTTTCAAAGGAGTCCGATAACGCACTCGATACCTTCACGCACTGTACACCATCCGTCGCTGTCTTGATCAGTCTAATCAGTTTCCCTGGTAAACCGGTCTTGTCCATAATCTTCCATAGCTCTTCAGGTACAACAGTACCCTACGCGACCTTGAACACGATCAATAGGTGGTGCGTAGGAACTTTATATTCGCGACAATTTTGGAGGATCTGCTGCAACTTAAAGATTTTCCGACCCGTCCACAAAATTGGCTTGATAACTTCACACAAATCTTCTTGCTAGCGGCGATAGACGGCGGAAAATGATCTGGGAGAGCACCTTGAAGAACGCGATGAGAATAGGAAGAGAATGGTAGTTCTCACATTCCTACTTATCACCCTTTTTGTATATTGGACATAGAATTCCCTCTTTCCTCCACCCTAGAAGCTGCTCTGTACCCCAGATCCTGACTATCAGTCGGTGCAGAAAATTTACCAACTTATCTGGGTTCATTTTTATAAGTTCCGTTCCGATACTATCCTTCCTAGCTATCTTGTTGTTCTAAAGCTGTTTGATGGCATCCTCGTTTATTTTTTCATTTCCGCCGGCCTATTTCCTTACAACGCGGTGACAAGGACGCCAGGAAGGCAGCTCCACCACCTGGACCTTACATATCGCACTCATCAACACATGAGCCGAGACCAACGGCTGTGCTTCCCTTCCGAAGGAAGACTTGACAAGATTTTTTCGCCTCAGAAAAACCACCGACGTCGACTGGGATTGAACCCAAACCCACTGGGATGCCTAGTAGCAGTCACGCTTATCACTACACCACCGGCGCCGGCGATGGCATCTTCAACTTCGCTTATCGTGGGAATTGGCACATCTTCCTCGTCCGGGGTGCTCCGCCTCTGCGTCATTCAGTTGTTCATCGTCGTGTGGCTCCCACCGTTAGATAACCTCCGTTCATCCGTCAAGGGCCTGTTCATAAACCACGTAGTCATTTTTGAAAATCTCAGACCCCATTCCCCTGTCGTAGATTGTTCTCAATACATATTTTTGAAATTTTGTATGGAGCGTAGACTTTGGTGAAACCCCCCTCCCCTCGGAAAAGTCTACGTGGCGTATGAATAACCCCCCAAGATATCTGCAACCTTAAACCGACACATTTTGGCTCGCTGCAGAAAAGCCTTTTCGGGGTGCGTGGAGTTTCTTGTAGAACCTTCGGGCTTCTTGGGCACGATACAGCTGCTCCATTTCTTCTGTTTGTATTGCTCCACGTTTTGACGGATTCCTTGCTGCAGCATCGTCGTCCGCGCTACATTCTTCTCGTCTAAAACCGTCTGACACTCCTTGTCCAACTCGCTGTTTCGTAGATCTTCTAGTCACAAAACCAATGGCACCTTTTGCTGCGTTGTGAATTGCTGTTTTGACACTACTCCAGCAGTCCTCAAGAGGAGCTTCAATCAGCTCTCCCTCGTCCGGAACGCTTCTAGGGTTTGCGTGTAATCAGTTGCAACCCCGCGGCGGGTGTATGTCCGAATCGATGTTTGCACTGCGATAGGTCCTGACATCGATAATATCAGAGAAGTGTCTTCCATCAATTAAAACTTGGTTGATTTGTGATTCGGTCTGTTGTGGTGACCTAGATGGCTGTGCTGGAAGTAGGTACTACGTATGGCCACATTCTTGAAGGCGGTGAAATAAGTTTGAGGCCGTTTTCGTTCGTATGCTGGTGTCCGCTGAACTTTCCTATAACCGGCCTGAATTCCTCCTCCTGGCTGACCTGAGCATTGAGATCTCCGACAAAGATTTTGAAATCATGGCTTGGGTAGGTGTCGTATTTTCATTCCAGCTTCGCGTAAAAAGCGTCTTTGTCGTCGTAGCTACTTTCTAGGTTTGGGCAGTGCACGTTATGTATGCTGACATTGGAGACACGGGCTTTAATTCTCAATTTCTTGTCGAGAGGTACTTTTGCATTTCGCCCATCACGATAAATGCTGCGTCCAAGTTGTGTGTATGGCCGCAGCTCTGGTTGATGATATAACCATCCCTATACGTAAGTACTGTCGATCCTTTCCAGCAAACCTCCTCCAGCGCTTCAACTTGCGGAATGTCAATAAGTAGGAATGAACATGGGTATTTCCCAAAAAACATTGGGTTTCTACAGTTCCATGTTGCCTATCGGAAGTCTGTTTTCGTCGCCTGGATCTATCCCGATTGTTCTGGTCCGCATTAACATTGTGTGTTTCCATAAGTAACTAAGCTAACCAATCAGACCAAGGCTGGTGTGGCCTCTGCTGTACACAGAAGTTGTCTCCAAGTGTCCGGCCGCTAAGGGTATTCCAACGAGCCAATCGTAATGCATGTAACCCAACTAAACCTGAACGATTGTGAGGCCGCCCAGCAGCTGCTGTGCCAGACAGTTTGCGAGTCGGCATCGGATATCGCAATAATTTCTGATCCAAACCGCATCCCAGCCGGCTACGGAAACTGGGTTGCGGACAGGTCCAATATGGCGGCATTATAGACCACGGGCAAGTACCCGGTTGTGTTTATCACAAACGAAGGCTTCGCGGCTGTAAAAGTGAAAAGTGAATGGAATGTTGTTCTGCGGCTACTTCGCACCACCAAGATGGTCGATTGAACAGTTTTCCAATATGCTCGAGCGGATGATAACTGAGCTTACTGGCCTAAACCCGTTGGTAATAGCGAAGGACTTCATCGCTTGGGCTTTCGAGTGGAGAAGCTGCCTTACCAACCCTAGGACTAGATTCTTCTGGAGGCCTTGGCTAAGCTCAATGTGGATTTAGCCAACGTGGGTACCAAGAGTACCTAGCATAGAAACGGAGCGGAATCGATAATCGATATAACCTGGAGCAGTCCTGGGCTGCTTAATAATTGGAGGGTGGATGATGGCTACACCCATAGCGGCCACTACGCGGTTCGTTATTGTATCGTCCACAATACAAGCCAGCGTGCGGAAGGGGGAGCATCCACTCCATTTTCCCGCAGATGGAGGACGTCCTACTTCGATGTAGAGACTTTGAGGGCGCTTGAGAGGGAACGAAACTTACGCGAAACCCAGGAACCTTGCGGCGAATGACTCGGTATGACACTTACACGAGCGCGCGATGCAACCATGCCGAGGGAAGTCAAACCGGGGAATGGAAGATCGCCGGTGTATTGGTGGACGGAGTCGATCGCCGACCTCCGAAGGATATGCCTCCAAGCAAGACGGAGGATGCAAAGAGAGCGGTCAAACGCCGATAGAATCGTGCGTAAAGGGGCGATAGTGCCCGCGAAGGCCGCACTAAAGAGGGAGATGAAGGCCAGCAAGCGAGACTGCTTTGGGGGCCTGTGTCGGAAGGCCAGTATGAATCCGTGGGGTGACGCCTATCGGGTGGTAATGGCCAAAACCAGAGGAACGGCGGCTCCAACCGAGCAATCATCAGAGCTGCTGCAGGTGATCGTTGGGGGACTCTTTTCGAATCACGACCCAAGTCTATGGCCCCCCACCGCCGTATATTTGTCCCATGACCAGCGTTACAGTATCCCAGACCTTAACGCTGTCAAAGCGAAGGAAGGGTGGGCGGCTAAGCCGAGCAACCATAAGTTGGTAGACATAATGGGTGCTTGACAAGCATAATAGCCCCTCCCCGAAGTAATACCGAAAGGTGATTTCGGGGAGGGTCCAGGGCTTAAGGCATGGGTGGGTTTTTAGTGGGTCGAGGAGTTGGCACCCTCATCCCCACACCCTGAGTTCTTCAGGAGTCTGGTTGCAGATTTTACATCCTGTCTAAACATTAAAAAAAGGGTCAGCTGCCCATTTTGCTCAATTCTGTTCTGTTTTGGGCCTGTTAATAAACCACGTACTCATTTTTGAAGATCTTAGACCCCCCTCTCCCCTCGTAGATTTTACTCCATACATTTTTTTTGAAATTTTGTATGGAGCGTAGACTTTGGTAACTCCCCCCCTCCCCTCCCCCCAGAAAAGTCCACGTGCTTTATAAATAGCCCCTTTCTACGAATAGAATGGAAGCAGAATCGGAATAAATCACACGTGGTAACTTTCACTTTTGACGGGTGTATGTAAATGGTGAGAAATGAGTACATGTGAACCGATTTTCCCATGCTTGCTCGTACCTCAGTCGCCACCAAGGGAAGGAAAGGATAGGAGTTAACGGACAAAGGTTAAGAACCACTCAGTGAAGTATATTTTAATACCTGCATGAACGGGAAGTACCAATGGTACGCAATGTCCAGTCATTTTCCAACCATTTTCCTCCTCCACGATCTGAAAACAGAGAGTCAGGAAATTTCCCCTGCTCTGTTGAAGCATTAAGGCTTGCTTCATTTAGAATTGGAACAAACTTTTGCTCATATTGTGGCGCTCCTGGTGGACGGATTTGGATGTTCTTGGCGCCCACGTGTCGGGAATTTTGTCAGCTTCACGTATGTATTTTTGACATTCCGCAAATCGACTGTACTTTGTTAACAATCAACATGGAAGCCGAAAGAAGGGAAAAAATTGTGCACAGTTATTTGGAAAATCCATTGTGGTCTGCATCTAGGCTAGCTAAACAGCTGAAATTGCCCAGAAATACCGTATGGCGCGTTATCAAACGGTATAAGAAAACATTGACGACGATTCGGAAGCCTCAAGACAATCGTCGGAGTGGAACTGTCGACCGGAAACTGCGTGGTATGATTTTGAAGACGATTAAGAGGAATCCCAGTCTGTCGGACCGTGATTTGGCCAGAAAATTCGGTGCTGCCCATAGTACCGTGAGGAGAACTCGACTCCGGGAAGGAATCAAGTCGTATCGAGCTAGCAAACAGCCAAATCGGACCATAAAACAGAATAGTGTGGCCAAAATCCGTGCTCGGAAGCTATACGACCAGGTGCTGACCAAGTTCGACGGGTGTCTTCTGATGGACGATGAAACCTATGTCAAGGCTGACTTCGGGCAAATCCCAGGTCAAAAATTTTACTTGGCGACGGCTCGGGGGGATGTTCCAGCCAAATTTAAATTTGTTTTTGCCGACAAATTTGCACGAAAATTCATGATTTTCGTACAAATAAGACAATGACGTCGGAACTATACCAAAAAGAGTGTCTCCAAAAACGAATTTTGCCGTTCATTTGATCCCACGACCATCCCGTAATGTTTTGGCCAGATTTGGCAAGCTGTCATTACAGCAAAGTCGTTCAAGAATGGTATGCAGAGAAAGGGGTCCAGGTTGTTCCGAAAAACCTTAACCCACCTAACTGCCCCCAGTTCCGCCCTATTGAGAAATACTGGGCAATCATGAAGAGGAGACTCAAGGCAAAGGGAAAGGTTGTCTAAAACATCAATCAGATGAAAACCTGGTGGAATAAGATAGCTAAAACGATGGACGCAGAAGGTGTGCGCCGCCTAATGAGCCGTGTTACAGGAAAAATTGGAGAATTCTTTCGAAACCGTGACGAATAATTTTATCCGTATTTTTTCTTAAAAGTATGAAGAAAACGCTACATTTGTATGAAAAAAGATCTTGAATTCAATAATAAATAACTGAAATACAGGCAATTGTTTTTGTTCCAATTCTATCTGAAGCAAGCTTTAGGACCTTCAAGCGTAACCAGAGGTAGACTGGTGGTACATAGATAAGATATAAAGACCATTATTCCAAATCTTAAACTTAATTTTCACTTCAATGCACTAAAGATTTTTTACTCGAAGAAAACGTTCCACTTTTAATATGAAACCGTGTTAAAAAGACTAAAGAGAGTTGATAAATTAACATTAATGAGCATTTTAAATTGCTTCGATTTTGTTTGTTAAAGTACAGTTTTAAAAATTTCGAGTATTTAGCATTAGCATTAGCATTAGATAGCATTGGCGTTTGCACACCTCGTGGGTGGAGCTATGATGAGGAATAATTCGTTGAAGACATTGCATGTCACCATGAACGTATACAATTACTGATCTCCACGAAGACACTCCTCGATCGCTCACCTGGCCACGTCCATGCAACCGTTGGTGATAGGAAGGATTTGCTGTCTTCCTTAAGAAGACACGGGGAACCAACGTAGCCTTCAGTAGATATCAAAGGAAAAAGGAAATGAACAGAATGCCCTGTTTGGTGAACGGAACAAAAATATATTCAAAAATGGTCGTTGGGAGCATCTAGTCTAAGAAGGTTAAGCGATGCTCCATTTCTCTTCAAATTGTTGGGACCTAAGTATTAACTATGGCCCTAGCCCCATATGGCTTATGGTTATAGCGCCATTACTTGATCTCTGAAAAGAGAAGAATATCTGAAAATATAAGAACCGGTACTGAAAGAGTCGGATTTTTGGATTGCTGCGACAACATTGCGTTACTGTAATATACAACTTTGTGTTTAATTATTTAATCAGTCATCATCACAATTTGTATCAAACACATTTCAAAAAACATTTTAGGCCGAAGCATCATTTTAGAGTAAGCGGAATTGGAAGAGCTAAGTGTCGTGTACATATACTCAAGGTATATCAGAATTCTTTTAAGTGTTTTGATGGGAAAATGTCCTGAATAAGAGAGTTTTAAAAATGTTTGCCGAAAATAGTCAAAAGAAACGAATCCATCATTTCCCTTATTTGATTTTTTTCTTTCAAGCCGTAATATTTACTACGTCTTTCAATGAAGATTTTATTCTTTTAGGAAGGAAATGCAATATTAATTAAACAAAACAAAAACTTCAATAGTTCCTGTTCGTTCTTCATTACTCACACATACTTTCTTTTCTTTTACAGGTAAGCGAGACGATTTTCCTCCATCACAAATTCAATCCACCGAATAAGGTAAAACTAAATGTAATCGTTCCTGAAAAAAACATATAAAGTAACTAAGCAGATCATCCGAGTCACTTCCATCCCGACGATGACTTAAGTGTTTTAAAAATAATCCTTGAACTTGCCAGCGCGCACCAAAAAAGGTTTCTTTTTTTTTACATTCTATTCCCATGAGCTCGCGAACCAGCACATCACCGAAAATCTTAATTGAAAATAAAAACAACGATCGCGTGAGAGGAAGAAGCACTACTCCTGCCCATCATGCTCGGGGAACCTTTTCCGGGATTCCGCAAATAGATCAGTAGGCCCTATTTTTAAAACGCGGCCTGCTTCAAGCGTGAAAATTTCCGACCATCGCTCTTGGAATTGTGGACGGAATATTTTGCAAACCGCGCGTCAGATTTTAATGGTCTCGCGGTCGTTTTCCTTCCGTGGAGGCGTTGGACTACTTTACCACCGTCAATGGAGCGCGCGAACGTGATGTCGGCCAGATGTCGGAATGCGTTTTTGGCAATGAACTTGTGCGGGGAATTTTATATTTACCTTAACACGAGGAAAAATCCCAAATGATGGAATTGATTGCCACGGACAGCTGCGCGCTGTCGCCCAAAGTCAGTGAACTCGTTCGATTCGGTGTGTTCGGTTAATCACAAGGTCAGAGCTTGACAAATTATCAACCAGTGAAAAGCGATCGAGAAATGTTTACCACTTTCGTTGATGGCCGTCAAATTTGTTATGAACGTAATCGTGGCTAGTTTTATTGTACAACACACCGATCCCATTCATTCAATTCGCCATTTATCAACTGTGCCAGAGGAGAAACCCCTTCAACGTCGCAGGAAATTCGCGGCCAAAGGCAGACCTAATAATAGTCTTGCGCAAATCTTGGCCTCTCTCCCTCTTGACGGACGACTAGCTCTCGACTGGCTGTTTACTCGAGTGATCGTTCAATCAATAGGCAGCCCCTTGAGTATCGTACTCTACTCTTTACCTCATAACGATCCCATTTAGCGCATCTCGACTCCCGCGCCGAGCATTTGACGTAAGACATTTCGCAAGAGGCTTCTTCTAACCGCCGCCGCCGCCGCCAGTCAGTGTGATTGATCTTTGCACAAAATTTAAAACTACAATGTAGAGTGCTGCCCGGCTGAGATGGCTTGGATAGATGCTTCTCGAGAGGTGAGAAATTACCACTGAAATTAGAGACGATTATCCACCGCCGGCCACCCATCCATTCCCGGTGCTCCAACTTTGCGCACAGTGATGGGGAAGCCGATCCAGCAAGGCACAGTCTGGAATTAATTTGCCATAATTATAGTGATTCCGACTAGTGCTGTTGTTACTGTTGTTGCGGCAGCCGGGGTGGTCCATTTTTCCCGCTGAGAAAATATCGCCTTCAAAGCGTTTTACTACCGTTCGGCATTTAGTTAATGCGTTTAGAAATGATGGCTGCGGATGGTGGGGTTTAGATTAAGTAATAAAATTGGCGAATACTTACCGTCATCTGGTCGGAATGTTGAGGATTTAATCGAAGCACTATCCAATATATGTAGGACTACATATTCCACATATCTTAAAAGCGTGATTTCGCCAAAGAAAGTTGTTTTAAAGGTCATTTGGTCGAAACACTGCTTGGAAAAGTTCAGTGACGTCACGTGAGTCCTGAATATGACTTCGGTCCATTGTCCATTGCCCATTAAAACTCAGAACATGAGCATGATTGACCAACTCGATTATTGCCAGATTAGCTGTTATTACAAAAAGCACCATTATATGATAATTGGGACTAATAGATCCTCAATGTGTACAAACTGTTGATCCAAGTCCAAGGCAACACCGGCCCGCTTGAATGCAGGTCAAACAAGGAAAGGGTAGGAATGTGTTGGCGTGATAGTCTTTCTATTGAAACCCGATACATTTCTGCACTTCCAATCCATAAAATTGATTTTTTCGGTCAACGATACGTTGAATTCGCTCGAAGGATAGTAAACTATTTATTCATTAGATCGGTTTAGTCGCTTGGAACCGATTTAAACCATCAGTAAGGATGCTGTTGGGCCATCACAAAGTTTGATAATGGTTTTTCATTACGAAAACAAGGTTACTTTTTGACGCATGACTTCTTCTTCGTTTCAAACCCAGGGGTGCACGTTGCGAGTACGAAAATTCGGAGCGTCACGAAATATGGTTAGGTTTTGAACGTTAATAACTAATTCATTTCATGTCCGATTTTCAAAATCTTTGCACCAATCAATCTGGAATATTTCCACGCGTCAGATTTGATACTAAAGTTGATTGATTTCAACATTAAGCTATTAAAAATAAAATAAGTACAAGGCGATGTTTTATAATGTCGATTTTTTAGAGTAAATTTACCAAATGCACAGTACTTTCCTAGCACAGACTTCATATCTAAGTAAGGAACGTCTCCTAAGTAGCCATGAATGATATATAACGGGTACACCTTCGTATATTGACCTAGTTTTTCCTCAACCTCGCCAACCTCTCTGTGAGAAACATGGCTGCTGAAGCCTACGAGTTGGTGGGAAATGCCGCCCGTGACAACAATGAGACAAGCGTCATCCCACGTCGCCTGCAGAGCCAAGCTCAAGTTCAACCATGTTTCTTCCCCGTTGATAATTTCCCTATCACAGTCATCATTCTCTTATAATTGTTTAATGTTGGTAATAATTAAGGTTGAAGTGCGCTTAGTATATCGAAATTAGATTTTGAACGAAATCAATTTCGGTCACTTTTTAAACAATCAAGCGATCTAGATTGCACATTGCTGACTAGTCTTACGTCACTTTAGCACAACTCCTTTGGGCTGTACCTTGTAGTTTTAATACCGATTTCGACCGATTCAAATCAACAGTTAGGATGCTATTCAGACCTAACACATAGTATGATGATGGTTTTCCATATGAAATTTAAAAAAAAAAGACTTTGAGCTGCTTTGGACCGATTTAAACCAACGGTAAGGATGCTGCTTGGGCTTGAGCATATTGACCATCCATGGTTATGGCTACTCCGTGATTGAACGAAATCAGGTGAAGTCGAACATAAAAACAACAGAATATAAGTTGGGGGTAGTTATTAATTCTCAATGCTTCTTCTTCTTTCTTAGCGTTTCAAGCTTCTTGCTTTCGCAATTCGCTTATTGCTTGCTATTAACTTAGTCTTCAAAATGCACTTCCACAGTTGTTAATTAAGAGCTTTTGATGCCAGGTACCATTTTTGCATTAGTATGATTGTGTGGCAAGTACAATCCATACCCTATGCCCAGGGAGTCGAGAAATTTTCCTTAACGAAAAATGCCTAGACCAGACCGGGAATCGAACCCAGCCGCCTCCAGCATGGTATTGCTTTGTAGCCGCGCCTTTACCGGCTGAGCTAAGGGGGGTCCCCTCCCAATGCTCAATGCTCATTTATAGATTAATTAGGAAACGGAAGGAGTGTTAGTGTTAGTTGATACTAGTACTCGTATATTCGACTGCACTCCTACAAGTTTCTCAAGAGAGGTAATCGTTAGTGGGAGTTTTGTCGTAGGTTTCATGCTGGTAGATGAGAAGATAGTATTTTTATATTATTTTCCATTTATAAGATTTTACGGAGAGGCACAGAAGAGATATTTAGTATAAGTACCGATTTAAACCAAAAGTGAGAATGCTATTATTTTTTTCTAGGAAAAATAAGGTGACTTTTCAGTTACGCTTGAAAGTGAATTTGGACCCATTTAAACCAACAGTAAGGATGCTGTTGAGGCCACTGAAATTGGTTTTTCATTGGTCAAAACATTTTGAATTTGTACAACTACCTTTTACAATCTATTCTACTATTGGAACTAATATCTGCATGAAGTAAGTTAAAAGTTCTAAATAGCAATCTATTCTAAACCACCTTGAATTAAGATTAAAGGATTTTGGATTTAAGATTGAAGGATCTAGAAGCATGTCTTACGTTCTAGGAACTCAAGCCCACCTATCTTGAACCAATCGGGAAAGACTTTGTCCTATACCTAATGATTTCAATTATCTCCTATCTGCACAAACAATCGCAATGTTTTGTGATATAATGGGCGGAAACAAATTTGGCAAATCGACAGGCAATCGGTGGAAACTACCTGGTACCTCGTGGCAAGATGCTAAGAAGCGAACCGGAAGATTTGGTGAGCTACCTCTCCAAATCATCACATGGAATCAATTATGAAACATTAATTCTCAGAGATTCCTTGATTTTCCAATACCTTCACTAGAAAATTTCTGGCAGGATCAAAGTGAGGTAGCCATTTTTGCCAGAATGAAAGACAGGTAGAATAAAAACGATCGATTGTGAAACAATGTTCCATGGAATATTTTAACTACATGAGAAGCGAGAAGAAGTGGTGAAACAGTTCCCAATCGTACTCACTTCAGCTTGTTGAAGTTTGAAATAAGTTCTGTCGAGCACACTCGTGTTAGTTCTTAGGTCTCTTCTTAGGAAACCTGGTTCATAATACGCATTGGTACATTGTGCAATTTTAAGCAGCTTAAAAGTTTATAAGAATTTCCATGGAAGCCCGCAGCAAAATTGGTGCAAATCTTCTTTTAGATAAATAAAACAAAAAATTATCATAAAACTAGTTTTGAAAAACCAACAACTGAATAATAAATAATGAAAACTGCCAATCGACATCTAAAACATCTAAATAAATCTAAACCGTTAAAAAACATTCAAATGCGTACAAACAATTATAAATTGGGCTTTGCAAATAAGGACTGAAAAATTTAGTACGGAGTAATGCAATATGAGCCCCTAAAGAAATAGAAAATCACCTTAAAACAAATGGAAAATAAAAAGTACGATTATCCAACATTTGAATTTTTGAAGTGATCAATAAGAGAAAAAAGAAAAATCTTTCATTAAAAGCATTGTAATAAAAGAAAAAAAAACTGAGCAGCTCAATAAAAACCCAAACAAGAGCTGAAAAAAAAATTTACATCGAAAACATGAAAATGAATTCCAATATGAAATAAAGAGAAAAAAAACAAATGAAATATCTATTAAATCAATTAATCAATTAAATGTTAGTGCATCAAAAAAGTAGAAAAGTCCGATGCTCAAAAAAATAATAATAATAACTGCTAAAACATAAACCTAGAAAAAAATCTGCCTTATATCAGTCAGTAAAGGCAACACCATACTGAAGGTGGCTGGGCTCGAGACCCAGTCCGGTTCTAGGAATCTTTCTGTAGTAGGAAATTTCTCTATGTTGACACATAATCATATTACTATAAAAATGGTACAGGAATCAAAAGCTCTCAATTGACTACTCTGTAAGTGCATTTGGAAAACTAAATTGAGAGTTGAAAATCAACTAGTTGTAATAAGCAATTATCTTTAAACGGTACCAAATATCAGATTTATATGAGTTTTCCTTAAGCATTTCGAACAGAGCTTTCGAGTTATGCCCGAGGGACGTCGACAAGTATAAAACTCAGCAAAGGACAAATAAAAATTAAGCAAAATAGGAATTGCCATAATGCCATAATAATAAAAAAAATTAAATTAAAAAAAAACAGAAAATTACAAAATAACATAGAAAAGGGGCATAAGAATATGAATATATGACATTAAGAATAAGGTGATTTCAAAATTTTTAAATGATTTTTTTAACAATGCACAATGCACAATGCACCAAATGGACAAAACTAAGTATAACCATAATTAAAACAAATATTTTAAATATGAAAACAAACCATTTCAGGAATAGATATAAAGGGCGAACACGAAATTATTGGGACACCGAAAATGTCATGCCAATTTTCTTATAATGATTAGAATCAAACCAAAATTTTAGGGTAGTTTTATACATATATTTACTTCAAAAATAAAAAGAAAAGTTATTCGATGTAAAATTGAACGCATTTTCGCTTGATGCCCTCCATCAAAGTCTTTACTGTGTCATCCGGTACCAGTTTCTCAGTTTTTTTTTCCATTTTCTTAACATGTCCTTCTCGTCTTTGACTGTCTTCTTGCTCTTCCGAAGTTCCCGCTTCATCATTGCCCAGTACTGCTCCACCGGGCGCAGCTCCGGACAGTTTGGCGGATTCATGTCCTTAGAAACAAAATGGACAGAATTGGCCTCATACCACTCCAGGACACTTTTAGAATAGTAGCATGATGCCAAATCTGGCCAAAATAGCGGAGCTTCGTCGTGCTGCTGCAAAAAACGGCAAAAGGCGCTTCTCGAGGCACTCAGATTTGTAGATCTCGCCATTTAGTGTGCCCTTTGTCACGAAAGGCTCACTCCTCAGTCCGCAAGAGCAGATGGCCTGCCAAATGAGATATTTGGAGGTGAACTTCAACATTTTCTTCTTAAATTTGTCGTCCACATAGAACTTGCTCTTGCCGGTGAAAATCTCCAACCCCGGAATTTGCTTAAAATCGGCTTTTATATACGTTTCGTCGTCCATCACACAGCAGCCATATTTTGTCAGCATCTTCTCGTAGAGCTTCCGTGTCGGAGTTTTAGCCGTCCATTGTTGCCGCTCATCGCGGTTTGGGAAGTTCTGTACCTTGTATGTATGTAGTCCAGCTCTCTTCTTTGCATTCGTAGCTCTGCGACATGCCGATCTTTTTAGCCAAATCACGGCTTGAGTCGTTGGGATTTGCTTTAATCATCCGCTTCACCTTTCCCTCCGTCTTTTTGTTCTCCGGTCCCGGTTTTCTTCCAGTTCCTTTGCCGTGGTCCAACGTCAACCGCTCCTGGAACCGCTTCAACACTCTGGAGACGGTTGAATGGTGAATGTTCAACATTTTTCCCAACTGCCGGTGCGACAGGTCAGGAAATTCCAGGTGTTTGGAAAGAATTTGTTCTCTCGACTCGCGTTGGTTCACCTCCATTTCCGTTGAATCGAAAAACACGACTTCGATTTTGACAGCATGTAAACAATACACATCAATGAGAAAGTGTGCAAAATTTGGTTCATTTTTACCCAATGGTAAAAAAGTTATACGCTGTTGAGTGCGTCGCGATAATTTCGTGTTTGCCCTTTAAGTGCATAAATATATAAACAAAAAAAACAAAAGATAACAAAATAAACGAACTCAAATGAATAAAAAGTATACACGATAAAAAAATCTTCAACACTAACAATAGCTTTATCCAAATAAAATTTAAACTTTATTATGTCTGTCAATTTAGTACGGAAACCTAGTCTCTCCTTAGGCTTTCCTCTCTGCTTGATTTGATTTACTTGGCGGTAAAGCTTTTACGCCGACTCAGCACACGTTCGGTAGCCCGACTCGAGCTACCGAATTCGTCCATCGTGTGCCAGAGTGAGCGACTCTGAACCCTACTCCTCTAAACTCCACCAAGAGTCTGACGTTGCCTGTATCCCCCGGATTCCACTGGAAGTGACTACTTCGGGTGGAGGCAGGGCTCATGCACTTCTCTTGTTGCCAGGCCTAGCTAGTCGCGCTAGTTCGCTGATCTCATCACCATAAAACTTCTGCTGCTGCGCACTCCGGTTGTAGATGTACTACTCTTCTTGTTGACCAGTTGGATGGCGAGGTCGGATGGAGGGCGACTTCCAGTTCACTGGCGCCCCGACGACCCTGAACTGGCGGTTTGTCACAATCGGTGCTACTCGGCCTACCCTTGACGGTGGAGATAGCCTACTCCGGCGGAGGGTTCCCCGACGAAAGAATATCTCCCGGAACCGTTAACGAACGCGATATGCTAACTTCAATGTTGTCCGGTAGTGTCGAGGTCGGTCCAGCGATTCCGGTTGGAGGATTGCTTCCGGTTCCCTGGTGCCCCGACGACTCATGCCGGTGACTCGCTACGGACTACTCAGAATAGTCCCCGACGGTGGATCCGTCCTACTCCGACGAAGAGTTCCCCGACGGTGGAAGTTCTTCCGAAACCGATAAAATCCGGGCAGATATCTAGGTCGGTCCTGCGGTTCTGGTTGGAGGATGACTTCCAGTCCACAGGCGCCCCGACGACCAATTGCCGGTGCATCTTCACGATCTACTCTGACTGGTCCCCGGCAGTGGACCTAGCCTCCTCCGACGGAGAATTTCCCGACGACGAAAGTTTTTTCTAGATGCTGATACGTGGCGCTCGGTCTAGTCTTCGGCGGTGGATTCAGCCTACTTCGGTCGCGCCCGATGGTGCACATTTTCTTCTCTCATACACATGCTGGCGAGTATCCAGGTCGGTCATCAACTCAAAACCTGTACTGCTACGTCACTTGTCGCTGCTCTTCTCGCCAACTTCGTTGCAATACAGACATAATCTCAACGACTGTTCTGTTCACCGCGTCCCATTTTTCTTCGTCAGCACACATTTTTTGAACAATGTTATCCACGTTTACGTCGTCACCGACGATGGATCTCATGCTGTTTCGCACGTTCTCGAACCGCGGACATTCTAAGACAACGTGCTCAGGCGTTTCCTCTGCATAACCACACGCGGTGCAGGACGGCGATCTCGCGTGGCCGAACTTGTTCAGATACTTCTTGAAACAGCCATGACCGGACAGAAACTGCGTCATGTGGAAATTTACATCACCGTGTGGTCTGTTCACCCACCTCGACCGGCATGGAATTAGCCGGTGCGTCCATCTGTCGTTATCAGCGTTGTCCCACTGCTGCTGCCACTTCCTTAAGGTGTTAGCTCGGGCAGTTCTTCGGACACCTCTTGTGTCCCGATTTCTATAGCACTCACTATCTTCTTCTAGTAAAAGATTTATGGGGATCGTTCCAGCTATCACGTAGACTGCCTTTGACGAGATAGTTCGATACGCACTAGCCACCCGCATGGCCATCAACCTAAACGTGCTGTTAAGCCGAGATCGGTTCTTTTCCGTCTGCAGTGCCGTTACCCACACAGATCTCGCGTATCTGAGCACTGATGTGAGCACACTAGCCAGTAATCGCTTCTTACTGCTGCTGATCGCTGAGTTGTTGGGCATGATCCGAGATAATGCCGAGATTATCTTTGCGGCCCTTTCACATGCGTAGTCTACGTGGCTATTAAAGTTTAACCGATCATTTATCATCACTCCCAGGTGTCTGACTTCTCGCTTAGAGTGGATGATACACTCGCCGACCAAGAGTCTCGCCTGCTGCCTTGCTTTCCGGTTACTTATCAGTACCACCTCGGTCTTGTAATGAGCTAACGGCAGTTTCTTCTCACGCATCCAGTCTTCCACAGTATCTATCGCTTCCGTGGCGTATACTTCTACTTCCTCTCGAGATTCGCCGACCATTAGGAGCACAACGTCGTCCGCAAACCCGACAATCTTCACGCCTCTGGGGAGGCGCAGCCTCAAGACTCCGTCATACATAGCATTCCAAAGGGTCTGTCTGTCTGTCTGTTTGTCTGTCTCTCTGTCTGTATGTATGTCTGTCTGTCTGTCTGTCTGTTTGTCTGTCTGTCTGTCTGTCTGTCTGTCTGTCTGTCTGTCTGTCTGTCTGTCGGTCTGTCTGTCTGTCTGTCTGTCTGTCTGTCTGTCTGTCTGTCTGTCTGTCTGTCTGTCTGTCTGTCTGTCTGTCTGTCTGTCTGTCTGTCTGTCTGTCTGTCTGTCTGTCTGTCTGTCTGTCTGTCTGTCTGTCTGTCTGTCTGTCTGTCTGTCTGTCTGTCTGTCTGTCTGTCTGTTGGCGTGAAATTTTGTATGGAAGGATTTTTGACCCGTCCTTTTTCTGGCCCAATACAAATGAAACGCAAATGTCTGCATAACTCGAGAACTAATCAAGCAAATCAAACCAAATTTGGCATGGAAAAGTTTATTTAAGCAAGAAATGTTTCTAGGATGACCCAAAATCCCTCCCCTTTTTAAAGAAGGGGTTCCTATACAAATGGAACATAACTCGAGGACTAATCTAGCAAATGGAACTTAATTTGGCAGGTGGAGGTTTTTCACGGTAAGAAAAGGTTCTAAGATGACTCAAGACCCCTCCTCTTTCTGAAAGGAGGTTTTTATAGAAATAAAGCATACATTTATGCATTACTCGAAATCTAATCAAGCAAATGGAACCAAATTTGACCTGTTGAGGCTTTCGAAGGCAATAAATGTTTCTATGATGGTTTGAGACCACTCCGCGCTCCGAAAAAGGGGGGGGGGGGCTCCCATGCAAACGAAACACAAATTTCTGCATAACTCAAGAACTAATCAAACAAATGGTACGAAATTTGGCATGTGGAGGTTTTTGAAGCCGACAATTTTTCATATGGTTGTTCTAAACCCCACAACCCTCTGAATGGAGAGGGGGGCTCCCATACAAATGAAACATAAATTTCTGCATAACTCAAGAACTGATCAAGCAAACGGAACAAATTCTGGTATGTGGGGTTTTATGACGGCAAGAAATGTTTTTAAACTAGTTTAAGACCTCTCCACTTTCTGAGAGCCCACCACTTCTGAGAGCCCTCTCATACAAATGAAACACACATTTTCGCATAACTCGGGGACTAATCAAGCAAATGGAACCAAATTTCGCAAATGGAGCTTTTGAAGGCAAAAAATGTTGTTATGGTTGCTCGAGACCCCATCCGCCTTCTAGAAGAGAGGGCTCCCATACAATGAGATATCAATTTCTGCATAACTCATGAACTAATCAAGCGAATGGAACCAAATTTGGCAGGTGAAGGTTTCTGGAGGCAAGAAATGTTTGGGGATTTTTAAGGCAGGATTTCTATATACATAAATGTGATTGTCTGACCCTTATAGTCTCGAAAACTACTGAACCGATCGGCGTGAAAATTTGTATGCACGGTTTTAAGAGCTATGAAAGCTATGATTGTTTGTGACTCCTCCCTTCCGGAATGGTGAGGGGGGGGGGGGGGTGGCTTCTCATACAATTTAAACATTAATTTCTGCATAACTCGAGAACTAATCAAACAAATGGAATCAAATTCGGCATGTGGGGGCTTTTAAGGCAATGATTGTATGGTGGTTTTAGACCCCTTCTCCCTGTGGAAGGTTCTTATGATTTTACATACAAATAAAACACAAAATTCAACCAAACGTGAGAATTATCCAGGCTACTTAAACACATAACGTGTATTTTTCGGGTTGTTGTTGTTGTTGTTGTTTATTTAATGACCATTTAACCATATTGGTAATTCTGGTCAGATTTTTCGGGTAAGAAACATGTTCTGGTAGAAGTTTGAACCCCTGCTTAGTGAAAAAAAACTTCATTCCGGAAAACAGCCATAAACGTACCAGTTCTATTCAATTTGCATTCATTTCGTTGCAAGTGTAGCAGCGCTCGCACTGGGCTGAGCTAGTATTCTATAAAATTATGTATGTTGAGTATTTTATACCAGGGATATAAAATAGTGATGAAATATGACGAGAACAGAATGGTAAACCTAATACAATTCACTTCAATTACATGTTACTACCCGATTGGGATCCAAATTCTCAAATCTTGTCTTTGAAATCTACTCAATATGATCGAAATCAGCCGCATTAATATGGCTTTTTTAAGGCCACCTTTTACCAGCTGTGAATCTGAGTGCAGTTTATTGGTTTTTTGTTTTTTTATTTTTCACTAGCTGATCCCGGTGCGAGCGTTGCTACGCCTGCAACTAAATGAATGAACATTACATAGAACTGATGCTTTTTTTTAATGAGTTTTTTTTTGAGTAATATGGAGTTTAAACTTCTATCAGAACATTCTTCTTACCCAGACAATACACAGTTTGTGGCTTAGTTACCTGGATAATTCTCAGGATTGGTTGAAATTTGTGTTTGAATTCACCATAGAAACATTTCTTGCATTCAAAAAACCCCGCATACCATTTTTGATTCCATTTGCTTGATTAGTTCTCAAGCTATGCAGAAATTTGTGTTTCATTTGTATGCGAGCCGAAAGAGGGAAGCGGTCTCAAACAATCATAAGAACCTTCCCCAGCCCCAAAAATACCTGCATACATATTTTCACTCCGATCGGTCAGACAGACAGACAAATCCATTTTAATATAAATAAAAATCCTGTTTCCAATAACCCCCACTTGCCAAATGTGGTTTCATTCACTTGAATAGTTCTCTAGTTATGCAGAAAATTGCGTTTCATTTGTATGGAAGCCCCCCCCCCCCCCCTTTCAGAGGGCAAAGGGGTCTCAAACCACCATAGAAATATGTCTCTCCTTCAAAAATTCCACATGCCAAATTTGATTCCATTTGCTTTATTAGTTCTCGAGTTATGCAGAAATTTGTGTTTCATCTGGTTGAGAGCCAGCCCCCCCCCACCCTTCTTCAGAAGGCGGAAGAGTCTCAATGACCATACAAACATTTCTCTCCTTCAAAAACCTCCATATGCCAAATTTGGTTCCATTTTCTTGATTAGTTCTCAAGTAATGCATCAATTTGTGTTTCATTTGTATGGGAGCCCCCCCCCCCCTTCAGAAAAGGGAGGGGTCTCAAATTAGCATTGAAACAGTATTCATCTACAAAAACCTCCACATGCCAGATTTGGTTCAATTTGCTTGATTAGTTCTCAAGTTATACAGAATATTGTATTTCATTTGTATAGGAACCCCCCTTTCAGGGCGATGAGGAATCTGAAACCATCATAGAAACCTTTCTTGCCTTTAAAACCTCACACATGCTAAATGTGGTTTCTTTTGCTTGGGGTCTCAAACCACCGTAGAAACATTTCTTGCCTACAAAACCTCCACATGCCATATTTGGTTCCATTTGTTTGATTATTTCTCGAGTTATGCAGAAATTTGGGTTCCATTTGTTTGAGAGCACCCCCTCCCCGCTTCCTCCTCATATGACGGAAGAGTCTCAAATCACCATAGAAACATTTCCCTCCTTCAAAAACTTCCACATGCGAAATTTCGTTCCATTTCTCTTATTAATTCTGGAGTTATGCAAGGATTTGCGTTTCATTTTAATAGATTCCCCCCCCCTTTCATAAAGGGGAGGGGTCTCAAATCAACATAGAACAATTTTTTGTCTTCAAAAACCACCACATACTAAATTTGGTTCCATTTGCTTGATTAGTTCTCGAGTCATGCAGAATAGTGTATTTCATTTGTATCGGAGACCTCCTCCCCCCCCCCCTTAAGGATGGGAAGGGGTCTCAAACCAACATAGAAACATTTTTTGTCTTAAAAAACCACCACATGCTAAATTTCGTTCCGTTTGCTTAATTAGTTCCCGAGTTATGCAGAATATTGTGTTTTATTTGTATGGGAGCCCCCTCCCCCTTTTACGACGGGGAGGGTTCTCAAGCTACCATAAAAACCTTTTTTGCCTTCAAAAACTCACACATGCTAAATTTGGTTTCTTTTGCTTGATTAGTTCTCGAGTTGTGTAGAAATTTGAGTTTCATTTCTATGGGAGCCCCCTTTTCCAGTGAAGGGAGGGGTCTCAAACCATCATAAGATTATTCTCCGGCCCCAAAAATCTCTGCATACAAAATTTCACGCCGATCGGTCCTCCCGCTCGCGAGTTAAATCGTGACAAAGGAAACCCCAACTCATTTTTATTTATATAGATAATAAAACAGCCCTAGTGAGCTGGAAAATTTCATCAAAACACGTTCTTCTGAAGACCATTTCGGTCATTACGCCAAACCTTCTCTTAGATAACAAATAAGCAATCTGGTAAAATTAAACTCCTTAACCAATAGTGTTCAACCATACCGAACAATCCAATCCCATACGGCACTGGTTTTGAGTACCTCTTGAACAAATCTCGTAAAATTTGCCACGACATTTATGCTCGTTGTTTTTGCTCCCTCTAATTTCCACTTTCCACGTTCGTGTAGAACGGATAGAAGAAGAGAAGCGTTTAGAGCGGCGCATCATCATCGACCGTTGCCATGATCCACTTGGCCGGGTAGTCTCGAGTTCGAGAGTGGAAGATCATCGAGCTTCCGAGATTGGAGCCCATAAATCAGCATCAATTAGTTCTCGTACAGGCTCGTGAATCAACTGCTTAACTGGAGCATTAATGTGCATTGAATGGGGATGCTCCCGGGGGGGTTGGGGCGGATCAAAACGGTGTTAAAACATGAACCAGATACGTGTATTGTAGCCTGTCGCTTTAACGATATTAACAACACCCAACAGATGATGGGGAGGACTCCGGGTATGCTGCTAAGTGAAACACTTGGCAAACGGAAAATGAACATAAAAACAAGTGTGGTGTTAAGTGAAAATTGATAGTTTGATGTTATGAGACCGCTTTTTTTTTTTGTTAATCCCCCATCAGCTATGGCCATTATGATGTGCACACAGATTTTCTCGTTCATTGAGCATATGCTCGTATGGAGCAGGTAGGGGGGTGGTGTGCAAAGTTCGATTGCGCTCGATGAATGTTTCATGCGGAATTCCGATCGTTCACATAAATTTGCATTTGTAAACAAATCGCTGTTCCGAATTGTCGATCTCTGATTCACGTTGTCGGCTTCCGAATGGACACATATTGACAACTCATCGCCGATTCAAACGGAATAATGTATGCTGTTGTTGCGGGAAACTCTCTTGACACGGAAATTAATTCTATCATGAATCTACTGCAATTTTAAATGAATTATTTAAACAAATTGCACTTTCGCACCAGGAACGATATCGACTTTGATGACATTTGTCCAACACAATGACGTTATGCAACGAAATGAAAACTCTTTTTTGTTTCCAACAGTGCACTCACTCATCAGCATGCATTCCAGTCACCATGAATCACGCTAGCATGGCTGGATGCTTTGCTTTTCTCGAACACGGTAGCAAAAATCGATAATAGGCCATTGAGTTTACGCCTCGTTGGTTTTTGTTTGTTTGCTCTCTAGGTGTGAAGAAGAGTGCAGTGTAGTACTAATGGCTTCCAATCGTCCAATGAGTCCAATGTCACACCGCCACTCCATGCCAGTGTTGGTGCACTTGGGGAAGAAATGGATCATGGTCGA